>OY744537.1:13580481-13600481 GCA_963556195.1 Sepiola atlantica | reverse complement strand
TTATAAATTAAGCATTAAAGTGTTACATAGCGTAGATGATAACAAAATCTGTTTGTCCGATTCTATTTCGCACTTTTGTTTCTTAGAGAGGCAGGGAGTCGTCTTTTGTGTAGTGACAAATGGGTCGTCAGATGCTTTCTGCGGGCAGTCACTTTCGTCTATCTATGCGAGGTCATAAACATGAAGCGTCCTTATTTACAAGTCCCAATATTAAATCAAGGCAGATTATTAAACCGGTCGTTAAATAAACCAAATCATAGGACAGCCATTTTGAACCAAGAAAGTGCGTGCGTGGTTCTACAGCAAAATCTTATTAAAAAGGCAACGACACTTTTTTACTGTTCACAGATTTATTTATGTGATATCGCTCTGATCAATCAGCCGACATTAAAGGACTCTCAACTTCCTGCCCTCCAAAGCTGGTTTTTAAGAGAGGGAAAATCTATGCGATTTCCAAATAACACGTCTACCTCAGACTCTCAGCACTGACCGTTATTTTTTCAACTCTCGCAATAAATTCACTTGCGAGATCTTATCCCCTCTCTAATTTTACAACAAAAGGACCACTTAACTACAATCTGCCTGGGTAAGGTATCATTCCTACCAAATATCAAGTTCGTATTTCACACAACCTAAAAATAATTATCCGTCATACAGAGACGTTTCTCGTATTTGTATAATGTTTTCCCACAACTTTCTATTAAGAGCATAATTACTATGAACGAAAACAATTTGACTCTTGTTGCAATCTTAAATGTAGTATCGCTGCTCGTCTATAACATCACTAAAACTCAGAATTATTTCATCTTATAATGAGAAGATAACTCTCCAAAGTTGTCTGAAATTAAAAAGTAAATTTTAAAGTTAAAAAAATATTTAAAAACTAACAAAAAAATATAAAGAGTTTTAAATCCACCATCACCCTCAGGGTTTTTTATCACTCCTGAAGGAGGAATCCCACCCTGGTTTCTGTCCACCTTATTGGTGACTGTCATTCAGAGGTTTTGCCACGGTAGGTATCCACATAAAGCGGATTGTATTCCCAAATGGTCACCCATTTAGTACTGTCCAGGCTCAACGTCGCTTAACTTCGGTGATCTAATGAGAACTGGTGTGTAAACGTGATTATGCCGTATATAAATTTTAAAATGATTTTTAATTAAATTTTAAATTTAAATCATATCCTGTATTAATCATATTTTCAATTTTGTTATGATAAACAAAACAATATGCCTGATTTATTTGGTGGTAAAATAGTATTTTTCAAATTTAATCTTCCTGTGTAACATCTAAAAATTCTTATTAAATAAACACCGTTTTAATTAATCGACAAAAGAATCCAGTCTAAAGAGATTCTGGGTTGAGTTTAAATAAAAAGGATTAGTTTTGTTAAATTTTACAAAAGTTTCATTTTAACATATGGAAAATTAAACCAGCAGAGATTGTCATTAATATTTGTACTAAATTTCCATTTAAATTCTAATTGATGTGGTTGGGTTATTATGTTTTTTGCGTATCGTTTATTTTACGCCTATTTTACAGTTTACAGTAAATGTCAAGAATTCAAAAATGTAAAGCTAACATTCATAACAGAAAAAATAAAGATAACAAAAACACATGAATTGCATTATTTTAAATTTCTATTGTACTATATTTTAATTATTGTAGGTTCACGAAAATTAAATTCTTTTAAATGTTATCTATTTAGAATGCAATAACCGACAGACGGAGAGTCTTATATGTGTGGGCACATCTAAGAAATTTCAGAATTAACGTGCAGATTTGAGGCAGAAGAGGACTACGGTTTTATTACATAACTCTGAAATGATCGGAGAGGGCGGAAACATTTAGTACTTTACTATATTTTACAAATACAAAACTCCAAGCCATTTTTGATGTTTGGATTTCGTAGAATAGGATTTGTGGTCATAGCAAGATCCGTTTGATAAACATTCTTCCGTTCGTTTAATTGAATTAAAAATTAAGACCGTTGAATTTAAAACCGCTGAGGGCGATCCACTGTCTCTTTTGATCGCAGTGATCCACTCTCATGGAAGATATAATCTAGCAAGTTTCGGTAATGCGATAATTTTCATTGAACACAAAGAAGTCTACGTCACTGAAACATCTTACTTTGTTTATTTTTAGGGAAAGTTCTCTTCTGCTGTACATTAATGCCTTATAAATTGTATCTACATAGTTCAATTAATTTGATAAGTATTAGAATTATGGAATTACTCAGAGGGAGGAGGAAGCTTAAAAAATAAGACTTCTGAAATACATTTAAAGATATTCGTCAAGCTTTTAATTCATTTGGTCTTTTTCTGCTCAGTTTGTATTATCAATTGAATTATTTTGTTCCTTGGAGATATGCATATATATATATATATATATATATATATATATATATATATATATATATATATATATATATATATATATATAGCGTGAATTGATGTGGAGAAACTTTTTTTTAATTCAAATACTCAATGGCATTAATGGATTCTATCATCTTGAGGAACTAATGAAATTTTCTTTACTACAACTCGAATTTTGTATGTTTGGGGGAGGGGGTATTGGGAGGGTATTGGGAGGGTATTGGGGAAGCTCTTCTACAAATGATCCAAAAAAGATCTCGAAAATGTTAAAAAATATTAGATAAGATTCTGCTACGTTAATACTACTACTACCACCATATATATATATATATATATATATATATATATATATATATATATATAAATGAAGGAGAATGGAAATGAATTAGAGAAAGCAAAAGCCAAATCAAAATTCAATTCAAAAGTTCAAAGCAAGGTATATTCCGCAAAAAGGCAATTTATTCAAGTTAAATTTTCCTTAAGCCAGGCTTTTCAAAGATCAAAATCTTATCATCAGAGGAAGTCGCTGGGATAGATAAGTTGGCAATGGCCAAGATTTAAAATTTGAAAAAATAAAATAAAAGTTGTAGGGAAAGAAACGCAGGGCAAAACTGTGCCAAGGTGCAAGCAAATGTCCGATTGCCAAAAAGTCCGGTGTCGAAGAGTCCAGCGGAGAGAATAAGATGTAGATAGGTAGGTCGTTAGAGGCACGAGAAATAATGAGAGAGGTTTCAAAGTTAAATTCCAAGAAGCCACAACTTCAGGTACGGCGAAAATAGAAAATCCAAAAAGGGTAAAAAGTCCAATAAGAGGTACATTCGATGATGCAGGCAGGCGTCAGAGGAGATTAAGATGGAAAGTGTTCGCCATTAAAGATACTTCCCGGGCAGAGATGACAAAGGAAAGTGTTCAAAAGTGGGAAAAAGGGTCCAAATACGAGAATCTTCAGTTAACCTTCTGGATATCTATCCTGATTATGTTTTTTAAATTCTATGACTTGGATAGATTGTATAGATTTAACAAAAAAAGTATGTTTTGGGGTTGATATATTTGATGTTATATATTTTTATGTATTTTTGTATATATTTTTATATATTTTCAAAGTGTAATTTTATTACCTGTAGTAATATCACTGCGGTAATGGTGCTCTGAGGACCAGAATTATCTTTGACCACTCATGAGTTGAGGATGTTAAGATATTTTGCTTGAACTTTGAATTCTAATAAAATTTGATTGGCACCTTATTTTATTATTTCATTTCATATTATGATATTAATGCTCTATCCAGTATATTAAGCTTCAGTTTTTATCCGGATGCTTCACTAATTACAAGATATTAGTTGACGCTTATATCTTTTGTTGGATTACTTTATATATATATATATATATATATATATATATATATATATATATATATATATATATATATATATATATATAAATATGCATATATTTATATATATATTTATATATATATGTATATATATAAATATATATATATATTTATATATATATATATAAATATATATATACTTATATATATATATATAAATATATATATTTATATATATATATTTATATATATATATTTATATATATATATAAATATATATATATATTTATATATATATATAAATATATATATATATTTATATATATATATAAATATATATATATTTATATATATATATATTTATATATATATATTAATATATATATATTTATATATATATATATATATATATATATGTATATTTATATATATATATATATTAATATATATATATTTATATATATATATGTATATTTATATATATATATATATTAATATATATATATTTATATATATATATGTATATTTATATATATATATATTTATATATATATATATATATTTAAGTAAATTACGTGTACAACAGAATGGTAGGATTAATTTTAGAGGTAGCATTATTAAAATCAATAAACAGACGAGTGGAAAAAAAAAAAAAAAGGAAAATTGTTAAAATTACCTTAAGGCGTTGTCGTCTGACCCTCTGAGAGGAAACGTCAGAATGGTAAATTAAAAACTAAAAGTCGAATGAGAAATGAAGGGGGGAGAAAAAAAAATAATAAAACTTATTTCAGTTGGAGGAAACGAATGAGAAAGGGGAAAAAAAAAAAAAAAAAAAAATTAAATCTCTCAACGTTATGGTGGCTTTGAATCGTTAAAAATCTCCAACTGATGTTTCAAAATCTTTTGTCTACACAGGCTAGGTCGATAGTTGTTAATGACTAGCGCCTCAAGAATATTGAGATGGTAGTTCGACCTGGCACTGTGTAAAACAGAAAACCACCCATCGGAATACCTGTCAGAACAACTATTTGTACTAACGAGGTGATTACCGATGGCTGATTCCTGTGCCTGGAAGTTCCCGGATGATCTCGAAACCTTGTGTAGGCGAATATCACGTGGTATGTGTTGGAATATTCTAAATTCTAATCTTTGGGATGTCTTGCCAACGTAGTCAGCTCCACACTGACACATGAATTTATAAACTACAGAATTCTTTTGAATGGCTGGCAAAACATCCTTACGAAAAGAAGAGAAAAAGGTTCGAGTCGTGTAAACTACCCTCAACATGGTTGCCGGAAAACAACGTTGAGTAGAAGAAGAAATCCTTTTAACAATGTCAAGGCCGTCAGAACCCAACCAAGGGAGTTTCAAATAAATAGGGCAACGTGACGGGCCAATAAATTTACCACCATTAAATAAAGCAACTTTACGTGCAATGGTGCCTTTTATAGTATTGATGGGATATCCATTGGCAAGAAAAATATTAGTAATCTCACCAAGTTCTGCATCGAGTCGTGTTGGTGAACAAATCATAAGAGCTCGATGAGTGAGAGTACCAATAAGATTTATTTTTCTTGCTCTTGGGGCGAAGGAAAACCAATTTAGATAAAGGCCTGTAAATGTTGGTTTTCTATACACACAGGTTTCAAATGATAAACCAGATTTAGACACCAAAACATCGAGGAATGGTAAGGAACCACAATCCTCGACTTCCATAGTGAATTGCAACGATGGATGCAAGTCACAAAGAAGAAGGAGAAACTGTTCAGCATCACTCCGAGAGGGAAAACAAGCAAAAGTGTCATCAACGTAACGTGTGTAGAAAGCCGGCTTGGTCACTTTGGAAAATAATTGGCTTTCCAAGAATCCAACGAAAATGTTGGCTAACGATGGACCAAGAGGGCTACCCATGGATATACCATCAATTTGCCGATACATTATATTATTGAAACTGAAGGAAACTGATTTAGTAGCAAGTTCCATCAGTTCAACAAAAATTCGTTCAGGAAACTGTGGAGACTTTAAGGGGCCGCGGTAAAGATAATCTGCACATATACCAATGGTTTCATCCAAAGGTACATTGGTAAACAGACTACTAATGTCAAAGGAAGCCAAGAACTCGGTGTCCTTTGAGAGAGATAATTTGTGTATAGAAGACACAAATTGGAAGGAATCAGAGATACAATAGTCCGAATAAAAAGTAAGTACGGGCTTAAGAATATCAACTAACCATTTACCAAGTGCATGTTGTGCAGAACCCAACATTGATAGAATAGGCCGTAAAGGAACGTTAGGTTTATGAACCTTGGGTAAGCCGTACATTCTAGGCCTTTGAGAGCCGATAGGTCGTATTCCTTCATATATCTCTTTAGAAATAAACTTGCTTTTATAAAGTTGAAGAAGCCTTTTCTGGATTTTTATTTCCATACGAAAAGTGTCATCGTGGCTTAAACCACCCATCTTGAAAAATTTATTTTTATCGTCCAAAATGTTACACATATATTTATATATATATATATATATATATATGTATATATATATATTAGTACTTCATGTATCCACATAAAATATTATAAGGAGATATAATTTTGTATGTGTCAGTTTTCAGTATTTACTTCAACAGTGCTCGATACGTAAGTAGAGCTAGGTATTTACGAAACACGGGAGCCTCTGTGTAGCTTGATTGCCATATATATTTACATTGCTTACTATATATATTTATATATATATATATATATATATATATATATATATATATATATATATATATATATATATATATATATATATATATATATATATATAGCAATTTTTTATCAATGCATGTCTGCTTAAAGACGATGGATGTTTTTTTTTTCGTTATTTTCTTAATCGTTGTCTCCAGTCGACGAGCACCGTTTCCACTTTCAAACCTGTAAGTACAGACACTCATTATATTGTGTTTAGATAACAACTATAAACCGACTTTTAAAAATAATTACATCATGATTCTTTTTTCTTTTTTTGAGAGTTATAAATTTTTCTATCGCGTAGAATCGTTCTTGTCTTGAACAGCTATTAATAAATTATTTATGAAAATGCGCCCCCTGCTATTTTCACACCGTTTAGTTTGTTTTTACTTTCACACTGAGCACGGATATTTCAATAAAACAAAACAAACACGTTTTAAACGCCCCATTGCTTATCTGTACACAATGAAGAAAACGTAGGAAGAGATATAGGAATGGTGGGTTATATATATATATATATATATATATATATATATATATATATATATATATATATATATATATATTATTTATTTTTTGTTAGTGGTTTTATTCCGTTTGCTACATAATATATTGTGTTTCATTGACGTTTAAAATAAGCGTCAACTCTTCAGGCATTTCGGGAAACGGAATAAAGCCATCAACCATCAACAACAAATATATTTCGCTCTAGAATTTTTATTGAGCACTCTCATGAACCCGGTTTCAACTTCCTTCAGATTTATACCCCTTGGATATTTATAAGAAGTAAATTATATATATATATATATATATATATATATATATATATATATATATATATATATATATATATGATTTGTTTTTATCTTCCAACGTGTACGTTTAATCCTTAATCGTTAGTGTAGGGAAGAATTATCTATACCGGTCGCCGGACTGGAACCCCTTAACATGAGTCATATTTCAAACTCAAATTCCGGCGTTTTAGCCCACACGGCCGTTGTCAATAACCCGGTAAACCAACAAGAGATTAATCCTATTTAAAGGCAGCCGTCATCAAGTGATCTACTATTGAAAGGAACGTGCACTGAATCCACAATAAAAGCTGTGTTAATACTACTCACTACAGAGCCCACCTAGATTTGGGGGGCTGAGGGTGACAAATAATTATAAATATTCGTTTTTATCTCCATAGTATACGTTTCATTCTTACAAAAATCGTCAGTGTAGAGAAGAATTATTCACACCGGTCACCGGACTCGAACCCCGAAATACGAGTCTTCTTTCCGACGTCTTAGCCCGTACCGCTGTTGTCAATATATATATATATATATATATATATATATATATATATATATATATATATATATATATATATATATATATATATATATATATATATATATATATATATATATAATAACACGAAATTACATAATTTTCGATGCAATAATTTATTTCAACCTTGTGGTTTCCTCAAGCATCAAACTAGGCAATTACATTTTTGAGACTGACAGAAAACTGAATTCACCTTCAACAGTTCAAATACAACCAGAGGTGGTGGTTGCAAAAAAAAAATAACAAACAAAAAAAACCAATAAGATCTCTTTCGGTCGCCTTAGTTAAATATAAGATTTTAATTCCTCCTCGCTCTGTAAGACGTGTTCAGATTGGTTGCAACCACCACTCTCTCTGGTTGTATTTGAACTGTTGGATTTTTCACTTAGAAAGAAAGTTATTAAGAGAAGACCGGGATTATTCCAATAAAAACAAGCTCGATGATACTCGATTACAGGGTACAGAGCATTTATATGTGATTTTTTGAAGGCTTACCAAAGCATTCCGTTCAGGAGCCCAAACAACACCACAAAAGATTTTTTAATTCAAAAATATTTATTTATCATTTTTAAAATTAAAGAGTTTTTTTACCTACACGTGTTTCACTACCAAGCAGTTACTTGCTTGGCAGATTATCAGGGAAAATTAAGTGTTTTGAATAAGAATTAGAATTACAACAATTTTCCCTGATGATCTGCCAAGCAAGTACCTGTTTGGTAGTGAAACACGTGTAAGTAAAAAAAACTCTTTAATTGAAAAATGATAAATAAATAATCTTTGAATGATAAAATCTTTTGTGGTGTTGATTGGGCTCCTGAACGGAATGCTTTGGTAAGCTTTTAAAAAATCACACACACACACACACACACACACATATATATATATATATATATATATATATATATATATATATACATATACATATATATATATACATATACATATATATACATATACATATATATATATATACATATACATATATATATATATATACATATATATATACATACATATATATATATATATACATACATATATATATATATATATACATACATATATATATATATATATACATACATATATATATATATATATATATATATATACATATATATATGTATATATATATGTATATATATATAAACTTCATTACGATATAATCATTTATTTAGTTCTAAGAATTCAACATGAACAACAGTTTGTGTACGATCGTTTCTGAGACGATATGGTTTTTATTGTTATCAAGTACTTCATCAGCATAGACACCAACTTAGAAGATAGCATTCAGCATCAAGACAATAGGGTTGTTCACTCTCAATTATACAGCAAATCAAATAGATAGAAGGGGGAAGGTGTATGGAAAAACACTTTAGACAGTTAAAATCAGTTAAAATGGATATACAAAGGAACACAAAATTGGATAAGAACGGTTGCCAACGCGAAGTCACAGAAATCTGGCGCGTCAGCTATAAGAGTACCGTAATGATGATGATGATGATGATGATGATGATGATGATGATGATGATGATGATGATGATGATGATGATAATAATAATAATAATAATAATAATAATAATAATAATAATAATAATAATAATAATAATAATCCTGCGAATGTTGGCCCTTCTCATTTTAGAAACAAGACAACGGACAAGAACCAGGTAAGTAACCTCTCTGATTCCAGGTATGACAAGAACACAGACCAAAGACAGGAAAACCAGAGCGAAAACAGCAAACTGAAAAGATATAGAAAGAAATGGACCACGAAAGAGAACAGACTGGTGATGGAATGCTATTATAAAAGCCGCTACCCTACAGAAAGAGGCTACCGAAAACGAATGAAACATCTCTGGGACATTGCTAGTGACTACCATACAACGGAACAAAGGATAGCAGATCAAGCAAAACAGATCCTCAAGCGAGGATGGTTCTCGGAGATGGAACTGACGGAAATCAGATAGAAGGTTAATGGCGAAATGGAGCAAGAAACACCACCGAATGAGAAACCACAGGAAGAGGACGGACAAAACATACACACTGAAACTGAAGAGATTGAAGACTACGGAATCACAGAACCAGATGAGATAGAAGACTGCGGAACCACAGAACCTGCTGAGATAGAACTCAACGAAAAAGAAGCAAGTGAAGTGGAGAACATTAGACGATACATGTTAGAAAACAAAACAAAACTCCCATCTCTCAGGAATGAAGTAGCGAAGAAGTTACAAGCAGAAACAGAAAGAGTAAACAGACTCCTCACACACATCCCAACAGAAACTATTACAGACCTAAACAACCTTATATATGCAGGGGCAAAATCGGTAAGTATGAAACTAAGAAACGAAGAGAATGGACAAAAGAGTGGACCGACAAAACCTGGATGGGAAATCAGACTGGAAACTCAGATCACCAAACTTCGGAAAGAAGCTAAAACCGTGAACAGAAGGAAGGAGGACATGAAACGATTAAGAAGCAAAAATCAGAAACGCAAGAAAAAACTAAATGAGAAACATGAAAGAATTAAAACAAAAGATAGCAGCAATAGAAGGAAAACTGAGACGATACAGGTACAAATCAGAACAGAGCAAACAGAACAGGACCTTTGAAAACAATGAAAGCCAGTTTTACAAAAACGTAAATGGAGAAAAAACAACAACAGAGATACCGAACCCAACAGAAACAAAACAATTCTGGAGCAAGATATGGGAATAACCAAAAAAGCACAACAAGAATGCCCAATGGTTGAAAAACATGAAAGATGAACTGCAGGAAATCGAACAAGGAACCGAAACAGAAATTAACAAAGAAACGATCAAGAAAACCCTAAGAAAAATGGCAAACTGGAGAGCACCAGGCCACGATGGAATACATGCATACTGGTTTTAAAAATTCACGACCCTGCACGAAAGACTAGCGCAGAAACTGAGTGGATGTATCCACAAAACAGACGTACCAGAATGGATGACGGAAGGAAGAACAACATTAATACAAAAAGACCCCAAAAAGGGAACGACCCCCAGCAACTACAGACCGATAACATGTCTACCAATAATGTGGAAAATTCTCACAGCACAACTGAGAGAACAAATCCACCAATCACTGGACAAACGTGGACTGCTCCCCGAGGAACAAAAAGGATGCCGGAAAGGACAAAGAGGGGCACATGATCTACTATACATTGATCAAAAGATCTTGAAGGAGGTGAAGAGCAGACAAAAGAACATAACCATGGCATGGATTGACTACAAGACAGCCTACGACAGAATCCCCCAAACATGGATAATTGAATGCTTAAAAATATACAAAATACCAGACAGGATTATTAATCTCATCCAGAAAGCAATGGAAACATGGAGACTAAAACTGACAGCCGGAGGACAACACCTGACTGAGATAAAAATACAGAGAGGCATTTTTCAAGGAGACTCTCTATCACCACTATTGTTTATAATAGCCATGATGCCACTCAACTACATACTCAGAAAGTGTGATGCCGGATACAGGTTTACGGATACAGAACAAAGAATAAACCACCTGATGTACATGGATGACCTGAAACTGTTTGCAAAAAACAAAAAAGAACTGGAAAAGCTGATAAATACAACCAAGATATTCAGCCAGGATATCCAAATGGAGTTTGGAATAGAAAAATGTGCACTGCTAGAGATTAAAAGAGGAAAACTGGAGACGACAGAAGGTATAGAACTCCCCAACCAAGAGGAGATGAGGGCGCTAGGAGAACAAGATAGTTATAAATATCTGGGAGTTCTGGAAGCAGACACAATCAAATATACAGAAATGAAAGAGAAGATTGGAAAAGAATATCTACGAAAAACAAGGAAACTCTTAGAAACTAAACTATATAGCAGAAACCTAGTAAAAGGGATAAACACATGGGCTGTATCACTAATAAGATACTCTGGACCATTCATAGGCTGGACCAAAGAAGAACTCAGGCACCTTGACCAGAGGACTAGAAAACTAATGACTATGTACAATGCATTGCACCCAAAAGACGATACGGACAGACTCTACATGGAAAGAAATGAAGGAGGTAGAGGACTGGTAAGTATAGAAGATTGCGTGGAAGACACCAAAAAAGAGCTGGAGAAATATGTAACCCAGAACACGGAAAGACTGATCACCACAGCAAGAGACACCAGCCCAACAAAAAATTCCGGAAGCACTGAAACCAGAAACAAAAAGATAAGAAAGGAAAAGTGGGAAGAAAAACAACTACATGGACGCTTTATAAGACTCACAAGCGATGAAGCCAATGAAATCAGCTGGGCATGGCTAAGAAAAGGACACTTGAACAGAGAAACGGAATCTCTGCTGATGGCCGCACAGAACAATGCGATTAGGACAAACTTTATTAAAGCAAAGATAGATAAAACCCAAGAAAACAGTAAATGCCGATTGTGTGGACAAAGAGACGAAACGATAAATCATATAATAAGTGAATGCAGCAAGCTAGCCCAAAAGGAATACAAGAACAGTACACGGGGAAATGTGCAAACAACTGAATTTCGAATATGCAAAAAAACGGTACAAACACAAACCAGAAACTGTACTAGAAAACGAAAAACATAAAATCTTATGGGATATGAATGTATAAACAGACAAATCCATAACAGCAAGGAGACCGGATATGATAATAATCAACAAGAAAGAAAAATCCTGCAAAATCGTAGACTGCCGTTCCAGCGGACCACAGAATGAAGATCAAAGAGACGGAAAAAAGAAGCAAATATACTGAACTTGCCAGAGAACTGAAAGGAATATGGAACATGAAGAAAGTCAGTATAACACCAATAATCATAGGAGCACTAGGAACAGTCCCCAGTCTAGTCTAGGAGAAATAGGAATCAAAGGGATAACTGAGACCATACAAAGGACAGTAATGATCAAAACAGCTACAATCCTGAGAAATGTCCTCGAATGCGGAAACCAACCCACATAAGCAACGAATGGAGAACAAACACAGGGAAGCACAAGAAAACAGAACCGGGGAAAATACAACCGCACGAGAGAGGCGCAAGCATAGGCTGACACCACGAAAAATATGGACAGAGGGTCGAGGAGGGAAAGCGCAAACCAGACCTCCACTGGAAGAGCGCGGACAGCTCTGGGACCTTGGGGAGGCTTGTTGCCACTCAAACCCCAGAGAAGACCAATGGCCCTTATCAGCGTGAAATCAGTGGTAGATGGCTGTTGCAATACCGCAAGGTCATCAGCAGTGATGAACGAAAAGAGGTGGAGCATACTGGAAGTCTGAGGGGGCTTGTTGTCACTCAGACTCCAGGGAATACCACAGGTTGTTGGCAGTGGGCGATCACTGACGATGACCAGTGTGACAACTCCTAGTGAGTAAATAATAATAATAATAATAATAATAATAATAATAATAATAATAATAATAATAATAATAATAATAATAATAATAATAATCGAGATGATGTAAACAAAATAAGAATATTTATAAAAATGAAATGAAAGAAAATAATGATAATAATGATAATAATAATAATAATCGAGATGATGTAAACAAAATAAGAATACTGATAAAAATGAAATGAAAGAAAATAATAATGATAATAATAATAATAATAATAATAATAAGAAGAAGAAGAAGAAGAAGAAGAAGAAGAAGAAGAAGAATTACTAGCAAATATATGCTCCATCCGGTCACATATTTTGTTAGTTATTTTAAGTTACATATTACATACATTACATTTTAAACTGAGTAAAAGGTAACCGCAGAGAAAGTGTTTAGAAAACAAAATCTTTAAATTCTCTTCGATTTGTTAACTGGAAGTTATTTTATTGTTTCAGAAGACGGCGTAACAAAATGAACATTTGGCAGACCTATAGATGACCCACCCTCCAGTCTAAAATCTTGAATTTAATTGGACAAAAATAAATCAAAATAAATAATTAGATATTAAATCTGATCAACCATAATTTTTTTTTTTTTCGCTAAAAAAATAAAATCCATGATGTAACCATTTATCTTTCTTGAATTTAAGTCATGTAAGTTCGCACTTAAGGATAATTCTGCGAGCCTATTGTTTACATTAGTCAGCATTTTAAACTAAACGCATTTTCGTATTAAACTTTTTATATGAATTTGAAATGTTTCTAATTCATTATATTTAAATTAAATAATTTTATTCAATAAATTTGTGCTTTAAAACATAATTTCTTATAAGATGTTAAAAAATAAAATAAACAAAAACGTGTTAATAAAAAAAAATCAAAATAAATACATCATTCAATTAAAAATGCCAGTATACTGAAATCATATGCTCTTAAGAGGGTTAAGATGAAAATTCACATACACTAAATGTACAAAAGCAAGGAAATTCCCAAATTTTTACACTTTTCTTGTCATTAATTAAGTGTATGACTACATATTAACCAAACCATTTCATTATAACATCACTACAGTATAAATCCCTAGGCATGAGTGGATGAAGTAAGTCTTTCTGAGGTAGGTTAAATAAATGTATTTCGGAGGCAGGTTAAATAAAAGTCTTTCTGAGGTAGCTTCAATAAAAGTCTTTCCGAGGCAGCTTAAATAAAAGTCTTTCTTAGGAAGGTTAAATAAAAGTCTTTCCGAGGAAGGTTAAATACTTATCTTTCGGAGGAAGGTTAAATAAAAGCCTTTCTGAGTCAGGTTAAATAAAAGTCTTTCTGAGGAAGGTTAAATAAAAGTCTTTCTGTGGCAGGTTAAATAAAAGTCTTTCTTATGAAGGTTAAATAAAAGTCTTTCTGAGGCAGGTTTAATAAAAGTCTTTCTGAGGAAGGTTAAATAAAAGTCTTTCTGAGGCAGGTTTAATAAAAGTCTTTCTGAGGCAGGTTTAATAAAAGTCTTTCTGAGGCAGGTTAAATAAAGGTATTTCTGTGGAAGGTTAAATAAAAGTCTTTCGTAGGAAGGTTAAATAAAAGACTTTCTGTGGCAGGTTAAATAAAGGTCTTTCTGAGGAAGGTTGATTAAAACTCTTTCTGTGGAAGGTTAAATAAAAGACTTTCTTAGGGAGGTTAAATAAAAGACTTTCTGTGGCAGGTTAAATAAAGGTCTTTCTTTACCAGGTTAATTAAAACTCTTTCTGTGGTAGGTTAAATAAAAGTCTTTCTGTGGCAGGTTAAATAAAAGTCTTTCTGAGGCAGGTTAAATAAAAGTCTGTCTGTGGAAGGTTAAATAAAAGTCTTATTGAGGAAGGTTAAATAAAAAGTATTTCTGAGGAAGGTTAAATAAAAGTCTTTCTGAGGAAGCTTAAATAAAAGTCTTTCTGAGGAAGCTTAAATAAAAGTCTTTCTTGTGCAGGTTAAATAAAAGTCTTTCTTTGGCAGGTTAAATAAAAGTCTTTCTTTGGCAGGTTAAATAAAAGTCTTCCTGGGGCAGATAAAATAAAAGTTTTTCTGTGGCAGGTTAAATAAAAGTCTTATTGAGGCAGGTTAAATAAAAGTCTTTCTGAGGCAGATCAAATAAAAGTCATTCTGAGGCAGGTTTAATAAAAGTCTTCCTGTGGCAGGTTAAATAAAAGTCTTATTGAGGAAGGTTAAATAAAAGTCTTTCTTATGAAGGTTAAATAAAAGTCTTTCTGAGGGAGGTTAAATAAAAGTCTTTTAGTGGCATGTTAAATAAAAGTATTTTGAAGACAGGTTAAATAAAAGTCTTTCTGGGATAGGTTAAATACAGGCCTTTCTGTGGCAGATTAAATATAAATTGAACTAAAAGAAACACAAACGTTTAGTTAATTAAAATGATCTCTTTGGCTTCTCTCACTTCTTTAACTTCTCAGCATTCTGTCACCAAAAACTGGAGGGAAACTGAAGATAGTTATGCTCAGATTTCCTGTGAAAGTTGTGGGTTGTTTAACACTGATTTTCGGTCAGGTTTATCCCACACCATACTCGGTAAAAAAAAAAAACTTGGGCGTGAGATGTGACCCTTTTTTTTCTCATGTTCCAATGCTGCGTATCGGTCAAAGCCGCAAATACAACAGCTTTTTTTTTTTCAATAAAAAATGTCCGTTTGAAAAACGTGTAAAAGATAATGAAAGAAAGAACAATAAGGGCAGCAAATATCAGAATATAACAAGTAATAATAGCAATAGCAAAAAAGATGTGTAAAGAAAAGCTGGTTCTCTATCTTAACTAACTTAACATTTATAACTAAATGCCTAAATCTTAATACTTAATCATTCGCCATTCAGTAAAATGAAATCACTCGATGAGTGTCTTACTTAAAACGTATATGAACAGTGTACAACATCCAGTGGGGATTTTGGGAACAAACAAATCTGATATACAAAATAATAAAATTAACAATGTGTACAATGTAAAAAAGAACAAGTGTTGTTATAAGAACTCCCACTTTTTTATATATCGTAGGTAAGCAAATTTGTCAGTCGAAAAATTGATGCAGATCTTGAAACAGTTATTTATAGCATTCTTCCTTCTAAATCACAAAAGCAGACTTGCATCTCTGACAAATTGCACCATTCGTCAAATGATAGGGAAGGGGAATTATCGAAATAAAGAGATACTTATGATATCAAACTCTGGCTCCCTTATAAATAGGAATTAAACGAAATAAGAACCCTAGATTAGTATTATAGGGTCAATAATTAGACACATTCGTTTGGAAAGCCCCAAATCCTCGTGCCTGAGCAACCTCCAGAAACCATTTAAAACCAGTTCTAATCAATCGACACACTTGCGAACCAGTTTAAAATGTTACGAGAAACAGTCTATCCTTCTTTATCTTAATTCTTATTTTCAGATGATACTAGAAAATGGGAATAATCTGTTGTGTCGACTATATTGTAATGTATCAAGTTACAGCCATTGGGTGAAGTTTTTGATTGGCCCAGAGGGCGCCTTTGTTGTAATTGTTGTAGATGCCTACTCCAAATGGATGGAGGTTTGCATAATGAAGACATCCACTGCTGCAGCTACCATTGAGAAGTTGAGGGGAATCTTTGCGACTCATGGTTTTCCTCTGCTGGTTGTGAGTGACAACGACCCTTGTTTCTCCAGTGATGAATTCAGGAGGTTTTTAGAGGCAAATGGGGTTAAACACATATTCACGGCTCCTTACCATCCCTCCTCCAACGGCCAGGCTGAACGCAGTGTGCGTACATTCAAGGAAACAATGAAGAGGATGAACAAAGACACAAAAACATCTCTTGAAACAAAAGTCAACAGATTCCTTTTAAACTACAGGACAGCTACACACACAGTAACTGGGGTTCCTCCAGCTGAATTGCTGTTCATGCGACAATTAAGAACAGCCTTTCAAGTTTAAGAGCAGGGTGTATAACTACAAAATGGAGAAGGGTACTAAGATCATGACACCGTGCCGAAATCATGGGGTGAATGATCCAGTTCTTGTGAGGAATTTTCGCACTGGTCAACGGTGACTGGAGGGCGTCAATTTTGAGGTAGAGACCGAGAGAGGAGTTACGCGGAGACATTCAGACCAGATCATTAAAAGGACAATTCGGGTCCCAGAGGAGAATGTGACTGATATGAATGATGCCGCAGAGGACACGGTGACAACCAGTACACGGGAGTCTACTGGGGAAGGAGTTCCTGAATTATTAAAACAGGATGAGGCTGAGGTGGAACCTATAGACTTCAAACAGAAAGCATCGCCTATTCCTCGGAGATCTGAGCGTGTAAGGAGAGCTCCATTTAAGTTAAGAGACTATGTTTAGTGATCCATCTAAGAATGGAGGAATGTAATGTATCAAGTTACAACCATTGGGTGAAGTTTTTGATTGGCCCAGAGGGCGCCTTTGTTGTAATTGTTGTTGTTGTGTTGATTATAAAAAGAAGAGACTTTAACAGATCGGCACTTGCTTCAGTCTTGACACTTAGTGAATGGTGCAGACTTAATATATATGAAGACTCCTAATGGTACGCACACAAACACGTAGTGTTTCTCCTTACATATCGCCGGAGTCCAATTGCTACACAAGATGTAGCATTCTAGTCCATTCTTGTGGAGGTCGTCCGACTACACAGCATCCCTTCGTTTTGGAGTTAGTTTACTTTTTCTTGAAGTTAGAGTTTTTTTCTATTTGGATCGACTTGTAAGTTTTTTGTAAAAGTTATTTTTCTTTTATTGGATTTTTAACATTTTCTTTTCTTTTAGAGTTGACTTGAATTCCTGAACGAGTTCGCTCTCTTTTTCTTTTTTCTTCTACAATCGGTATTTGAGGCTTTGAACATATAGATAATCTCCATTGGTTCTACATCTTTGTCATCTGTTTTCTGAATATCGTTGTCTTAACAGATTATGTCTTTTGACTCTTTCTTTAGTATTTTATCACTTAAAAGGAGCCCAAATACTAACCGACTGGAAAAATGTAAGTAAGGATGAAGCATTGGGCATTTCATTGTGTATTTGTTTGGGATTATTTGCACACGTATTGGATGAGACAAACAACAACCAAATAACATTCAGCATATGATACCGAATATCGTGGCTAAGAGATCGGGCTACTTTTAAGTAGGCCAGCCTGATGTCAGTCTCATAATTCTTTTATTTAACTAAACCTGCCTTGCATATTTCCGATCTATATTTGTATTTGAAATATATCATTTCACTTGGTGTATATAAAGAAAATTCATAATGTTTGTTTTGTATTGACTTTTTGATTTTGGTTAGTCGTAATTTTTCGTATACAGATTTCATCTTTCTTGCAAACATGCGTTCTGTGGGCGATGAACCTGAACTTATACTTAGATTCGGAATTGCTGTATATTCACAAACAAATAAAGTATATCTTCCACGGAAGCATTTTCATATGACGTTTTCACTGCTTTCTTAAATTAATCGACAAATCTCTCTACTGTCCATTTGATCTTGGATGATAAGGTGAGGTATTTATGTTTACAATCGAGGACACTTTGCAAAAGATTCTTATATTATTTTTTCATAAACCACGTGCCGTTTTCTGATGCAATTGTATTTTGGATGTTCAATCTAGTAAAAAGTTCATGTAAGAGTTGTACTGGAATACAACGCGTTGGATCTATGCATTTCATTATCTCATGGGTGTTTAGTTGATTCCATCTCAAGCCAGGTGTGGCACAAGGTCTGAACGTGGGTGAAAACACGCTTCTCTGGAGAGGCAACGTGATCGTATACCAAAATAGCCGAGAACAAACTCGTCCGCCTTTATCCGGTAGCACCTACCTTAGGCGACCGGTGATAAACTAACTTCTCAAATAGAGGAAGTAATGCATGGGAGTGCACCTCCAAAACCGAGCCGGATCATACCTCATTACAGGAAAAGCGCAAGAGCTTTACCCCCTGTGACACATAAGAAGTTTATCTCCGACAATATTTTAAATATATTTACCACAATTAAATAGTGCCACTTATAGATAGACCTTGATCAAGGCTGTACATAGACTTCGTAGGTCTATTACCTACGAAGTCTATGTACAGCCTTGATCAAGGTCTATCTATCTTTTCTAAGGGTTAAATTTTATTGATGGCGCGTTTGTCGCCCTCGTACAACTTCTGCCATATTTTTTTGACGTTTTTCTCTGTATCTTTATCGTGTGTGGCCACTCCTCAGTAACTCCTCAGTAACGCTTTCATCTCTATATGTACTGAAATGACCCATGTGGAAATAGGTAATTACTCTTATTGTAGGGGGCTACTGATATAACTACTCTTTCATTTATCCCCCCCCACTCTGTAATAAACATGGTCATTAGACAGTAATCAAGCAACATTCCCTGAATTTAACTTTCTTAAGAACTCTTCAGCTTAAGCCTTACATTTTAGATATTTTCTCTAATAAAAATCATGTAATGGATTTTTATCAAAATTAGAATAAGGATTCTAAACATCAGGTTTAGTATGATTATATTTTGTTTTAATCTTTATAAGGGATATAAAAGTGGTGAAAAACTGTTCCGTTCTTAGTCAGCTGTTGCTGATGCTTGTGTTTCTGCTGTTATTGTTTAGTGTATCGGACTTTTGCACAAAGGCCACGAAGAGCATTTCTCAGGATTGTCCGGTCTGTATGAAGTTCTGTTCGTTGGCTGTAGCTATTTTATTTGACCTACAAGATTGCTGGATCACCTCTGACACCGAGTGTAGCCAGGCCCAGCGGTTGCACACGAGTTAGGACAGGTTTGGCCCAGACACACACAAATGAATGACGGTTGCACATGCGCAGAAGGAAC
>OY744537.1:13567981-13575481 GCA_963556195.1 Sepiola atlantica | reverse complement strand
CTCTGCTAAACCTTCTCTTTCCACATCCCTAATCCAACACTCCTCTCCCACCTTTTACTGGCCTCGTCTTCGACCAGAAAATTCTCTCTCAGACCTTAGGTTCGATCGAAGTAACTAACACCTTTCACGGCCTACTTGAAATATATACAACATTTTAAACTCAGCTCCTTAAAATCTATTTTCATTCGCGGGTCCACAGAAGTATTTTGAAATGGCCCTAATTCTCAAAACTACATCCTAATAAGTGCTTTTTATCTACACTTGAACTCAACATCATTTTATTGGATTTACTACATTTTGAACATTTCTAACTCAGTCTCCACGAAATCTCTTTTTTCATCTTTAAATCTTTCTTCACCGGACACTTTGTCAATGGACATCCACCAACTGGACAGACTATATTTTGATAACCTTTTAATGCATTACTTTATATTGTTTCTTAATTTTTTTCAAATTTTGGCTATTCCCCTGCAACTTATCGATCTATGTAATTCCTCTGATGATAAGATTTAAATCTTTGAAAAGCCTGGCTTAAGGATAAAAAATAAACATGTTTTTATCGAGTACACCTTGCATTGAACAATCGAAGATGAAATAGATTTTTCATCCGTACATCTTTATCTCTCTTCTTTCATTTATCTTTATAATTGCTCTATCTCGTATATTGAGCTTAAACCATTTTACTATAGGTTCAATTCTCTAAAAGTATACTTTTATACTTTTAGTCTCATTTTATATATATATATATATATATATATATCATTATTATTAATAATAATAATAATAATAATAATAATAATAATAATAATAAGAAGAAGAAGAAGAAGAAGAAGAAGAAGAAGAAGAAGAAGAAGAAGAAGAAGAAGAAGAAGAAGAAGAAGAAGAAGAAGTCCAGTATTCAAACTAATACATTCAAACAGTTTTTAACGTCAGAATGATAAAAGGATTTAGCATATGGGTTTTGACAAGCCGGCAGACATATTTAATAAATATATGTATGTGCGTGTGAGTGTGTGTGTGTGCGTGTGTGTATGGGTGTGGGTGTGCGTGTTATAGCGTGTAAGAAAGCCAACGGTCATTATCAGCAAATAAATGGTAAACGGACGTTGCGAGAACGCAACGTGATTTTCAAGGGTGATAAAACAAAGCTGAGACGACTGGAAATTTAAAGATACTTGTAACTCAGATACCAGAGTTCTATTGGTGGCGGAAATTATGGTTTCCACTGAGCGTAATGCAATCTTGTTCCGTAAAAAGTTTTGAGTTTCCTAGGTTACGAATATACGTAAAGTTGTACACAAATGAAAAAATTAATTTAAGCGATATAATATCCTTCACTTTCACAAGTTAGTTTGTAAGCTCCGATGGTTAGATATCCGACACCACTGATTACGGTTGGAAGTGAACTAGCGTCCGGATTTCGAATCTCTGGGTTGATATGCTTCTAATCTCTAACCACAATGATTTATGAAACGACGAAATTTCTATTTTTTATTATTATTATTATTATTATTATTATTATTATTATTATTATTATTATTTGTACTCACTAGGAGTTCTCACACAGATCATCGTCAATGATTGCTCACCGACGATAACCAGTGGCAATAAGCCTCCCCAAGGTCTCAGCATTCTCTGTACTTTTCCAGTGGGGGTCTGGTTTGTGCTGTCCCTCCTCGGTCTTCTCATCCTCCTCGACTCTCTACAAATATGTTGTCTGGTGTCAGCCTAGGGTGGCACCAGTTAAATAAATAAATAAATAAATAAAATAATATTTCTTTAAATTAATTTAAAATAAAAAAAAAGTTTTTTGTTTTTTTTTTAATTTTGAAATTTTTTCCTTTCAATTCCTTTTTTTTTTTTCCTTTTCTCTTTCCTTATTTAAAAACAAAAAAAAATAATTTCTAATTCTTTTTAAAAAAATTTTTGGGGGTGGGGCAGAGGAAGGAGCTTATAGTGTTTCTTGTAATTTCTGTATCTTTGGTTCATTTTTGTGTAGTGATAGCTGAGGCCGGTGTAATTTATTGGGGGGGGGGGGTAATGAAGTGCTATTTCTTGCAGTTTCTTTTCCTTGGCTCTTGTTGTGGTGTTCTTCGTGTGGTTTTGTTTTCTCCGTTGTAAATTCCTTGTGACTGGTTAGCCTTTGTAGCTTATGTGTGTTAGTTTCCGCATTCGAGGATGTTCCTTAAGATTGCAGCTGTTTTGATCATTGCCGTCCTTTGTATGGTTTCGATAGTCCCTTTGATTCCAATTTCTCCCAGTCTTTTCTCCAGGTTTTTTGGGATTGTTCCTAGTGCTCCTACGATTATTGGTATTATACTAACTTTCTTCATGCACCATATTCCTTTCTATTATTCTATTATATTCCTTATTATTATTATTATTATTATTATTATTATTATTATTATTATTATTATTATTTATTCATTTTTTATTTATTTTTATTTTTATTATCTTTATTATTTGTTTTTATATTATTTATAATGATTTTTATCACTCCCTAATAATTCCCACGCGAGCCATTACCAGTTATCGCTCACTGGTAAAAACATGCTGCGTTCCTTGAGATCTGAGTGACAGGTCTCTCAAGATTTCTAGAACCCTCTGCTTCTTTTGATCACCGTTGCAAATCACGTTGCATTCTCACAACTGCCGTTTACCATTAAGTTATTGTGGATAATGGCCCTTATTCTTTAAGAATCTGAGTGACACTAAGCCTCGCCAGGAGTCCATTACTGTCCGTGCCCTTCCAGTAGAGGTGTGGATGGTGCTCTCCCTCCTCGGTCTTTCCACACACCCTCACTCCCAGATTCTTCAAAACAGTTTGTACCAATATCGGTTGGTACCACCGAGTTGCCGTTGTTATAAAAATACTAGTATTAGTAGTTCTAGTATTAATTGCTATTTAAAAAAAATGGCTTATCAAAATTTGTTTATTGTTTTCATATATTATTCTAAATTTTTAGTTATATGACTTTAGGAGCAAAGTGGTGTATACGTTCTGATATTAGACGTCACCTTTTCTGTCTTCGGTAAGTGAAGGAGAAAGTGAGGCAATTTTTTTATTTTTGTCGCAATCCACAGTGCCCCTTTTGGGGAGCTGGATTTTTATCACATTAAAAACAAACATTGTGTCTAACTATACTCTCGTGGGGAGGCAAGTAAATGGGGACTTAATTAAACTTTAGCGGGAACAAGCTTTCAAGTCCGCACAGAACGGCGGTTTACAGCTGGTATGTTTAAAGTGAACGGGCGCTTGTATGTAAGAAGCCAGTTTTGATTAAAGCGCGCGCACACATTAGCACACGTGACAGCACTTTGACGAAAGTAGATATCAAAGTTAATGGCCGAGAGAAGTTACCTCGTGCTCTTTGTGTAGGGCGTCAAGGCAGAATGATAAGACAGCATTTAGAAGGAATCGCATCCATCATGAGAAACTCAATAGAAATGCATGCAAAAAATTTCGCATCATTCTATTTGAATGTGTGGTTTGATCTGTAACGAATGTTTGCTTCGGTTTGTCGCAATAATGCTAGGCTTAGAAATTACCAAAGAAGTTGCAAATTCATGGAAGCTTTTTTTTATATACTCCGGTTTCAGTTGGTTCAACATGCAGAAAATATAGGAAATAATGTACTTAAGTTGGGGGGGGTCTTAAACGTCACATATGGGTCCACCAAAACAATTAAGCGGTGTGATGAGCACGGAGCCTGCAGACGTTATGTGTTTGTACCAGTGAGTGTAAGTCCTTGACAAGGATAAAAATACATATTCATTTAAATATGCTTAATAGAAATAATAACAGCCGATTTTACTCTAGCGTGCTGCATTGATCATATGATCATATAGGTATTTATAAGCTTAGAGACATGGGGTCACCAGCAGATAGTGACTAGTAGTTGCTCGCCTTGCATTCTTCATCCCATATTATTTACTCACATGGTCTGAAAAATGCAAGGCGAGAAATTACTAACCATTTCTCAAAATTAGATCTATATAACGTAACACACTCTCCTATAAATATAGAAACTAATATATATATATATATATATATATATAGTGAATGCTTTTATTCGAACATGTACAAGGTCTGCTACACTGGCATGTCGATGTTATCGATCTACAGCTATCAAGAGCCGAGGTCTCATCAGGCAGAAAGTATTTTTGTGATCCGATCTGGTCGGTGAAGTCCAGGTTTCTTCCTGGACTTCACCGACCTGGTCGGATCACAAAAAAACTTTCTGCCTGATGAGACCTCGGCTCTTGATAGCTGTAGATCGATAACATCGACATGCCAGTGTAGCAGACCTTGTACATTTTCGAATAAAAGCATTCACAATACAGCTCTATATCTTTATTGAGCACTCTTTTATAAGCCCGGTTTGATTCCCTTTGAATTTCTACCCTGTGGATTTTTACTCTACCTGGATTACTATATATATATATATATATATATATATATATATATATATATATATATATATATATATATATATATCATAGACTATTTCGCTTTATCACAGTTCTTCAGTGTTACTAAAAAATTCAAGTACTTCAAGCTGAGATCAAAACTTGGCCGTTTTTTTTATTTGACTATTGAAGATTCTAGCTGCTACGTCATCAACACGAGAGAGGGGAATCTTCATGTTTATAAAAACAATATCAACTGCTAGGATTGCTCTATTCATTTTACGAATAACTTTACATTATCGCTAATGGTATGACAGTTCTGGGATACTACGAAAGGTTTAGGGCGAGTAAGTCAGTGGAAATTTAGATTTGGGCCATGCGAAAACGAGGCAGTGATGTACACAAGTAAGACCCCGAGGGATGGCCCGAAGTAGCTAGCGACCAATAAAATTGCGTGCTGGCCGATGCAAGATTTCGCCCGAGCGATGGCAAGTGATTTTGCTTGATTATATAGAGCGGTGCACAGGGCGAAGAGAAGAATTAGAATTCTTTTAGTTTTGAAAGTAAGTTCAGTTGAGAAGAGTTGAGAGTACCTATACATCCTCTCCTGTATCGAGCGGAACGCTTTTCTAAAACCCGGAAAGAAGTTTTTTTTGTGTTCATCGTCCACTGAATTGCCAGTCGAAGATACCTCGAAGTTTTCATCCAGAAATGAACATATACTATACTATCTCCCAAGCGAAGAGGAAGTAATTCCTGGGAGGGTGGTATCATAACGAATCAAAATATACTATACTACCCTCCAAAGGATGGATTAAATCATGGGAGGATTAGCACCCACCCCCAGAAAAAAGGGGTGGTAATGCCAAGCAGAATGATGAACGGACGAACATACACTACACTGCTCCCCAACGGAGGAGGTAATACCTGGTATGATGGTATTATGACAACAGAACTACCCCTCTCCATAACCAAAGGAGGCAATACCTGGGAGTATCTCCAAATGAAGGGAGAAAGTAATTCATGCGAGTATGGTATCATAAAAAACAGAACATACACTACACTGCTCCCCAACGGAGGAGGTAATACCTGGTATGATGGTATTATGACCACAGAACTACCCTCCCCATAACCTAAGGAGGCAATACCTGGGAATATCCCCAAATAAAGGGAGAAGGTAATTCATGCGAGTATGGTATCATAAAAAATCGAACATACACTACACTGCTCCCCAACGGAGGAGGTAATACCTGGTATGATGGTATTATGACAACAGAACTACCCCTCTCCATAACCAAAGGAGGCAATACCTGGGAATATCCCCAAATAAAGGGAGAAGGTAATTCATGCGAGTATGGTATCATAAAAAACAAAACAGATACTACACTGCTCCCCAACGGAGGAGGTAATACCTGGTATGATGGTATTATGACAACAGAACTACCCCTCCCCATAACCAAAGGAGGTAATACCTGGGAGTATCCCCAAATAAAGGGAGAAGGTAATTCATGCGAGTATGGTATCATAAAAAACAGAACAGATACTACACTGCTCCCCAACGGAGGAGGTAATACCTGGTATGATGGTATTATGACAACAGAACTACCCCTCTCCATAACCAAAGGAGGCAATACCTGGGAGTATTCCCAAATAAAGGGAGAAGGTAATTCATGCGAGTATGGTATAAAACAGAACATACACTACACTGCTCCCCAACGGAGGAGGTAATACCTGGTATGATGGTATTATGACAACAGAACTACCCCTCCCCATAACCAAGGGAGGCAATACCTGGGAGTATCCCCAAATAAAGGGAGAAGGTAATTCATGCGAGTATGGTATCATAAAATACAGAACAGATACTACACTGCTCCCCAACGGAGGAGGTAATACCTGGTATGATGGTATTATGACAACAGAACTACCCCTCCCCATAACCAAAGGAGGCAATACCTGGGAGTATCCCCAAATAAAGGGAGAAGGTAATTCATGCGAGTATGGTATCATAAAAAACAGAACAGATACTACACTACCCCCACCAAAAAAAATAGTCCTTGGAAGATGTTTTAATGGCAAAACAAAACAGCTACTACATTACCTCCTCCCCCTAAATGAGGATGTAATCCCTGGGACAATTCCCCCACCTCCTTAAACGGAGAAGTAATTCCTGTGAGTGTGGTCTTATGACAACAGAACCGATACTACACTATACACCCATGACAACCGATACTACACTATACACCAATGACAACCGATACTACACTACTACAAGATAATGAATAGATTTTCAATTAAATCAGTTTGTTTTTTTTTGTCTTTTTTCATTCATTTAAAAATGCCTATTCATAAAATCATTATTTTTTAATGTTGGGCAGATCAAAGTGTTGTCGCTGGAATGCTGAGAAAGATACATCAGACATTTGACTAATGCCTTAAAAACTAAACCAGAAGTAAAGTTTTAAAAACGTATCCTTTTTTATTAAATCGCTTCAATTAATATTATTAACAATTATAACAATATTACTATCGACAAAAATATTGCGTATCTATAAGAAATATGACAATGTAAATTAAAAATGTATATACAGAATATTGATTTTTTATAAACTGTTTATAAAATATATATGCAAATTAAGAATATCTAGAGCTATGTGTGAGTGTTTTCAGATCGCTATATATACGGCATTTAAAATATCGGAATTATGATAGAAATCAGTCCGACAGTGGCTTTTTTTTCTGTCGGGCTGCGGTAGGTTCTGTTTAGTTCTAGGTGGTCCACCCTCTAAGGCTTTGTCTTCTCTCTGAAAAGCGTCTTATCGTCTGAGGTGCCACTACCGGTGAATGCCGACTGGGCTGCTCAGGCATTTATTGTAGGGCAGAGTGCGCTTATCCTAGTGCTCTGGCTTCTCAAAACTACACCTGACCTTTTGGCAAGGGAGTAAATAAAATTAAGCCGTTTTGATAATATAGTTGTTCTAGGTGGTGAATAAACGTTCACATTTATTTATTTAGATATCACTCTTTCGCTAACCCCTACATTTGATGTATCATTTGCGACGCTTGACCATTTCGTTCTGCTCTACTGCTGAC
>OY744537.1:13505481-13562981 GCA_963556195.1 Sepiola atlantica | reverse complement strand
ATATATATCTTTCTTTATAAATTCAGGTAAAATTTGCCCTCAGACAAAAAGAAAAAAACTATAATGCATATTTAAATAATAATGCAGGGAGTATTGGAAATCTTGGGAGATTTATTACTCCGGTTCCAGGAAATGCTGATAATGACCCGTATAAGAACGTTTGATGAGTAAATAGTAAAAAAAAAAAAGTAAAAGAGAGAAAGTTTACTATCGAAAAAAATGTGTAACTTTCTAGAATCACCCTCATTTCCAAACCGGACTCCAAACCGGACTCCAAACCGTTTTTTTTTTCCACTACGTAACCTTAACCGAAAAGTTTGGAGACTGGGATGATTCTATAAAAATACAAAAAAATGTCGGCTTTTTTTTTCACTCGAAAGAAAATTAAGAGATCCTGAAACCATTAGTTATCAAATAGTAACAAAAGATTAAATAGTAAACGTTACTCATGACGACTAAAATATTTTAAATGGAAACATAGTTGGGAAATTAGACCAAAATAAAGTACTTGAATTTACCTACTCATGTGTGACGTATTTGCGTTCAAAAAAATTTAATAGTTTATAGAAAATGTAAGCATGTGAAGTTATCGTTAATATCGGCTTTGAGTCCGAAAAACATGGCGGACGGGTGATTAACTACTTAAAGTCAATATTAACGTGCTTATATCTTTTATTGAATTGTTTTTAACGCAAATACGTCACACATTAATAGGTTAAGTAAAATAAATTGTTTGAAACTAATTCCCCAACTGTATTTTCGTTTAAAATCTTTTAAGTCACCAATAGTACTTAATTTGTCTTCTCAACCCCATGTGTTATGTTACTAAACATTGTGTACCAACGGAAGTTACCTCCCTTGTAATGCATCATCTCGTAGGGAACGTGAATAAATGAGACCGGTAGTCAGCCATTTGGTCTAAACTTATATGCACCGTCTTGTCTTATTGATCGCGAAAACCTTTTTTTATTTTTAAACATGGTGTTAGAAGAGGGGTTTACAAATAAACGTGAGAAACACGAGCCTAAAAGTCGAATGACGAAAAAGAAATAAAACTCCACAAATAAAACCCCATAATAAACAGCCACGTAGCGCCACCAGAAGCATTCACATTCGACCGGCTCGAATTATGGGGAAAACTTTCAATGTTGTTATGCGTTATATGTTCATGGGCTATATATTGCGGCAACACCACACCCATGGCTTTAGTTTGTTGTAGCTTTTACGCAGTGATTGTCTTTAGACCTCACATTCGTGATGAATTAAGAAGCCTCTTTTACGACATCGAAGACTTAGCCATCTAGGCGAACACGCTAAAGAAAAGAAAGTGAGCAAAATATACGGTTATAATGCAGGACCGTTTGCTACCTGACAGCCACCCATCGTCAGCTACGAAGGTGGCAATAGAACTGCCTCAGCAATCAGCCAACAACTTATTTGACCCCTGCCTGCCGTTTACAAACAGTCGGATACTATCAGGAAGACCTCACGCCGTACGCTTGCATAGCGTTCCGCAACCGGCTTTGACTGCCTGCCTGACTGCGAGACTTCAAAACACCGTGCATAACTGACGGCGGCGATGGTGGCGGTGAGGTGAAACAGTGTGGGCGGGAACGGAATACCGCTGAAGAGTGCAGAGAAACAAAACTCTATTCTATGAAAGTGAAGACTGTCAGAGAATGAGATTGCATAACATTCTTATATATATATATATATATATATATATATATATATATATATATATATATATATATATATATATATATATATATATAAGAATGAGATTACATAACATTCTTATATATATATATATATATATATATATATATATATATATATATATATATATATATATATATATATATATATATATCGCAGTGGTAGAGGCGCCGACTGTCAGCTCGATGGTTGATTTTCAATTCCGGCTTGCGGCACTAGCTGGTCTAGCCGCACTGGAGAGCTGTGATACAGCGAAACCGTCTGTATGTGGATAACTATATATATATATATATATATATATATATATATATATATATATATATTATAAGGGGGCATAAAGTGTTTAAAAAATGTTCTAGGAAATTGATTAATATATATATATATATATATATATATATATATATATATATATATATATATATATATATATATATCATAGTTCACCCCATTAAAGGCAGGCCGCCACTGTAAGTGTAAGGGGCTACTGAGAAAGAAAAGGGGGGGGGGTTCAACCTAAATTAGAAGCTGCGCAGCGAGATGTCTGTTTACGTTAGTTTTAAATTTCTGCATGTCAATAGCGTCAGGAAAGCAGGAAGCAGGGAGGGAGTTCCAGAACCTTCAGCACGAGGAAAGAAGCTTTTGGGGTAGAAAGCTCTACGGCATCTGGAGACATCCACTATGTATGGATGGGATTTAGCAGATTGTCGGGTTGGTCTAGTGAATTTACGTCGTGGGGGCACCAGAGCAGCAAGCTCATCAGAGCACAATCCATTGAAGTACTTGTAAAACAGGCATAAGGAAGCAACATTGCGACGATGGGACAGGGACTGGAGCTTGGTGGATAGTGAATGACTTATCAAGTTAGCAACTCTTTTTTGGACATTGTCTAAGAGGGAGAGACTAGCGAATGATACACCAGCTCAGATGTGGCAACAATACTCCATGCATGAGCGGATGGTGGCTTTGTAGAGATATAGGATAATGTCAGGTGTGAGAAGTTTACTGGCACGGTATAGAGCCCACGTTTTTTGCAGCAGCCTTGGTAATGTTTTCGATGTATTTATTCCAATTTATGTTATCTGTGAAAGTTAGGCCGAGGAGTTTGAATGATGAACTCTCAGGTAGGGTGTTATTTGCCATGACAATCGATGGTTGAAGAGGTTTCTTGTAGTTATTGAAGGAAAGTAGCTTTGTCTTTGCGGCATTAAAAGTAACCATCCATTTTTTTACCCCAATCCACTACAGACTGGAGATCATTTTCTAAGGATTCAGCCATTGCCTCAGATATGTGCACATCGGTTTTACCCACATGACGAGAGTAGAGCGTGGTGTCGTCAGCAAATATTCCTATCTCAGTCGCAATGGCATCAGGGAGGTAATTTATGAAAATTAGGAACAGTAGAGGTCCAAGAATAGATCCCTGGGGTACACCAGCATTTATGCCATGTTGCTTAGAAGAACAGCCATCGAGTACAACCTGGATCTTTCGTTTTGTTAGGAAGGATTTAATTATGTTAAATATTTGTCCAGTAATACCATATGAGTGCAGTTTTATGAGAAGCCCTTCATGCCAGACCTTGTCAAAAGCCTTGGATATATCAAGCGCTACCGTCCTAGCTTCACCTGCCTTGTCCAGTGTATGGTATATGCGTTCAGAGATGACCGTTAGGATATCTGCAGTAGATTGTGCTTGTCTGAATTAGTATTGATGATCAGAAAGAAGTTCAGCATTAACTAGATGCCTGACTATCGCTAGATTGATTAATGATTCAAAGATTTTAGCAAAGATCGGGAGTAGACTGATTGGGCGATAGTTTAGAGGATCAGTTCTATCTCCAGAATTCTTGAAGACTGGTACCACAGAGGCAATTTTCCAACTATCAGGGAAACAAGATTCAGTAAGGCATTTATTGTATAGTTTAGAGAGGACAGTGGCCTATATATATATATTACTAGAAGAATAGTCATATATATTACTAGAAGAATAGTCATATATATATATATATATATATATATATATATATATATATATATATATATATATATATATATATATTACTAGAAAAATAGTCAACACAGAGCGGGTAAGATCAATCCCCTAGAACATTTTTCAACACTTAATGTCCCCTTAGTAAGATTAGAATCAATTAAGGACATTGACATCTTTGAAGCACGCATGAGAATGTATTTAAGTGAAATATTTTTAAAATCAACAATCGTGCAATTTAAATGAAAAATTCATTTATTTATTTTTTTTTTTTTGCAAGCTTTCGTTGTAAAACAACTTTGTCAGGCGAGACTGTCTTATAGTTTTTTTTTCTTCTTCTTTTCTTTCTTCCTCATTTTGATGGTATTAACCCCGAGGGGTCGAATCACGAAATGAGTAGAAAGAGACGTCAAGTTCTAAAAGACGTTAGGATAAGTGTAGTCCTGGCGATGTTATGCGCAGATTGGCGCTTTTTAAGTAAGAAAATTAACATCTTTGAAGCACGCATGAGAATGTATTTAAGTGAAATATTTTGAAAATCAACAATCGTGCAATTTAAACGAAAAATTATTATTTTTTTTTTTTTGCAAGCTTTCGTTGTAAAACAACTTTGTCAGGCGAGACTGTTTTATAGTTTTTTCTTCTTCTTCTTTTCTTCCTCCTCATTTTGATGGCATTAACCCCAAAATCAATATATAATGATACTAAACCTTATATCTAGAATATGTATTCTATTTTTTATCAAAATCCATTACATGATTTTGATTCTAGAAAATTTCTAAAATTTAAGGGTTAAGCTTAAGAGGTCTTAAGAAGAAATTCAAATCTAGGGTATCCTGTTTAACTGGTGTTTAATGACTATTGAAATATATTTTAAAAAATTAAAACACTTTAAATAAACTAAAACCTAAAGAATATTTATTAATTAATGCCTAATACCTATTGTTAAAATTTCACAAAAATTAATTAATGCCTAATACCTATTGTTAAAATTTCACAAAAATTAATTAATGCCTAATACCTATTGTTAACATTTCACAAAAATTAATTAATGCCTAATACCTATTGTTAACATTTCACAAAAATTAATTAATGCCTAATACCTATTGTTAACATTTCACAAAAATTAATTAATGCCTAATACCTATTGTTAAAATTTCACAAAAATTAATTAATGCCTAATACCTAGTGTTAAAATTTCACAAAAATTAATTAATGCCTAATACCTATTGTTAAAATTTCACAAAAATTAATTAATGCCTAATACCTAGTGTTAAAATTTCACAAAAATTAATTAATGCCTAATACCTATTGTTAACATTTCACAAAAATTAATTAATGCCTAATACCTATTGTTAACATTTCACAAAAATTAATTAATGCCTAATACCTATTGTTAAAATTTCACAAAAATTAATTAATGCCTAATACCTATTGTTAACATTTCACAAAAATTAATTAATGCCTAATACCTATTGTTAACATTTCACAAAAATTAATTAATGCCTAATACCTATTGTTAACATTTCACAAAAATTAATTAATGCCTAATACCTATTGTTAAAATTTCACAAAAATTAATTAATGCCTAATACCTATTGTTAAAATTTCACAAAAATTAATTAATGCCTAATACCTATTGTTAACATTTCACAAAAATTAATTAATGCCTAATACCTATTGTTAACATTTCACAAAAATTAATTAATGCCTAATACCTATTGTTAACATTTCACAAAAATTAATTAATGCCTAATACCTATTGTTAACATTTCACAAAAATTAATTAATGCCTAATACCTATTGTTAACATTTCACAAAAATTAATTAATGCCTAATACCTATTGTTAACATTTCACAAAAATTAATTAATGCCTAATACCTATTGTTAAAATTTCACAAAAATTAATTAATGCCTAATACCTATTGTTAACATTTCACAAAAATTAATTAATGCCTAATACCTATTGTTAAAATTTCACAAAAATTAATTAATGCCTAATACCTAGTGTTAAAATTTCACAAAAATTAATTAATGCCTAATACCTATTGTTAAAATTTCACAAAAATTAATTAATGCCTAATACCTATTGTTAACATTTCACAAAAATTAATTAATGCCTAATACCTATTGTTAAAATTTCACAAAAATTAATTAATGCCTAATACCTATTGTTAAAATTTCACAAAAATTAATTAATGCCTAATACCTATTGTTAACATTTCACAAAAATTAATTAATGCCTAATACCTATTGTTAACATTTCACAAAAATTAATTAATGCCTAATACCTATTGTTAACATTTCACAAAAATTAATTAATGCCTAATACCTATTGTTAACATTTCACAAAAATTAATTAATGCCTAATACCTATTGTTAACATTTCACAAAAATTAATTAATGCCTAATACCTATTGTTAACATTTCACAAAAATTAATTAATGCCTAATACCTATTGTTAAAATTTCACAAAAATTAATTAATGCCTAATACCTATTGTTAACATTTCACAAAAATTAATTAATGCCTAATACCTATTGTTAAAATTTCACAAAAATTAATTAATGCCTAATACCTAGTGTTAAAATTTCACAAAAATTAATTAATGCCTAATACCTATTGTTAAAATTTCACAAAAATTAATTAATGCCTAATACCTATTGTTAACATTTCACAAAAAATAATTAATTCCTAATACCTATTGTTAACATTTCACAAAAATTAATTAATACCTAATACCTAGTGTTAAAATTTCACAAAAATTAATTAATGCCTAATACCTATTGTTAACATTTCACAAAAATTAATTAATGCCTAATACCTATTGTTGACATTTCACAAAAGTTAATTAATCCTTAATACCTATTGTTAACATTTCACAAAAATTAATTAATGCCTAATACCTAGTGTTAAAATTTCACAAAAATTAATTAATGCCTAATACCTATTGTTAACATTTCACAAAAATTAATTAATGCCTAATACCTATTGTTAACATTTCACAAAAATTAATTAATGCCTAATACCTATTGTTAAAATTTCACAAAAATTAATTAATGCCTAATACCTATTGTTAACATTTCACAAAAATTAATTAATGCCTAATACCTATTGTTAACATTTCACAAAAATTAATTAATGCCTAATACCTATTGTTAACATTTCACAAAAATTAATTAATGCCTAATACCTATTGTTAAAATTTCACAAAAATTAATTAATGCCTAATACCTATTGTTAACATTTCACAAAAATTAATTAATGCCTAATACCTATTGTTAACATTTCACAAAAATTAATTAATGCCTAATACCTATTGTTAACATTTCACAAAAATTAATAAATGCCTAATACCTATTGTTAAAATTTCACAAAAATTAATTAATGCCTAATACCTAGTGTTAAAATTTCACAAAAATTAATTAATGCCTAATACCTATTGTTAAAATTTCACAAAAATTAATTAATGCCTAATACCTATTGTTAACATTTCACAAAAATTAATTAATGCCTAATACCTATTGTTAACATTTCACAAAAATTAATTAATGCCTAATACCTAGTGTTAAAATTTCACAAAAATTAATTAATGCCTAATACCTATTGTTAACATTTCACAAAAATTAATTAATGCCTAATACCTATTGTTAACATTTCACAAAAATTAATTAATGCCTAATACCTATTGTTAACATTTCACAAAAATTAATTAATGCCTAATACCTATTGTTAAAATTTCACAAAAATTAATTAATGCCTAATACCTAGTGTTAAAATTTCACAAAAATTAATTAATACCTAATACCTATTGTTAAAATTTCACAAAAATTAATTAATGCCTAATACCTATTGTTAACATTTCACAAAAATTAATTAATGCCTAATACCTATTGTTAACATTTCACAAAAATTAATTAATGCCTAATACCTAGTGTTAAAATTTCACAAAAATTAATTAATGCCTAATACCTATTGTTAACATTTCACAAAAATTAATTAATGCCTAATACCTATTGTTAACATTTCACAAAAATTAATTAATGCCTAATACCTATTGTTAACATTTCACAAAAATTAATTAATGCCTAATACCTAGTGTTAAAATTTCACAAAAATTAATTAATGCCTAATACCTATTGTTAACATTTCACAAAAATTAATTAATGCCTAATACCTATTGTTAACATTTCACAAAAATTAATTAATGCCTAATACCTATTGTTAAAATTTCACAAAAATTAATTAATGCCTAATACCTAGTGTTAAAATTTCACAAAAATTAATTAATGCCTAATACCTATTGTTAAAATTTCACAAAATCCGAGGTATCTAAATGTTCTACGAAGGGCCTTAACCCCCTTTTTATCCCCTTGGCATGAAACTAAATACAACCCACTTTACGACCCTATACGCCTAGCAGCTGTGTTCCAAAGTCCATAATCAGTTGATTAGTTTCGCAGTAAATCATGTAGATAGAAATCTATAAACGTATACACATGCCTAACTGTCTATAAATAGATATGAGAATGGCGACTTAAAGAGTGGCGAATGGAAAGGACAAAGAGAGTGATTAAAGAGAAAAGGATTTGCCTGCTTCGTGGGTGAGAGATGTCTTCTATGCTGGTGTTCTGCTTCGTGGATGAGAGCTGTCTTCTATGCTGGTGTTCTGCTTCGTGGGTGAGAGCTGTCTTCTATGCTGGTGTTCTGCTTCGTGGGTGAGAGCTGTCTTCTATGCTGGTGTTCTGCTTCGTGGGTGAGAGATGTCTTCTATGCTGGTGTTCTGCTTCGTGGATGAGAGCTGTCTTCTATGCTGGTGTTCTGCTTCGTGGGTGAGAGCTGTCTTCTATGCTGGTGTTCTGCTTGGAGAAACTCGTTCTGGTGAAAATATTAGGATGGGCCGAACATAATAGCTCGTGTGTCCTCTGTCGATTTGAAACGTTTTTATGTGTACGTATCTCTCTCTTTATCCATCTATAACTAGAAGCCTCCTTTCAGTCTCGAGAAGCACTAGATACCCTCTGTAAGAGTGGCTTGCGTGGGGTCTTTATTGAATCAAGGGTTGTACAATCTCCAACCGCACCTCTCCAGAGTTATGTGGCAAATAAAAGTCCAACAATGCTGCGTTACGCAAGAGTTTCCTTTCCCTAGACTAGTGGCACAACCAAGGCTTGAAAGTCTAGTCTACCCTACTATCTAATCCATAGCTTGAGAAGGGTTGTATGGATTTATAATATTTTCATCCAATAACATTTCAGGCATGTGCCCTTTTCTTATGAATCAAAAATATAGCAAACTGCAATTGAACTATCAAAGAATGATGGAAGTAAGCAAAGAACTCATTGAGGATGATCGCTCAAAATCATGGAAAATGCACATTCACATAATAGCAGATTGTTTACCTATATTTTCTGTCGCATCAGCAAAATGACCTAAAGTCTGCCTATCGACATCTCCAGAAGATAAAGGTGTTCACCTTCTAAAGCGTACTTCAGAAGTTCATACGTGTATAACATGTAATCCGGCGAAGTGACAAGCTTTCAACAGGTTTAACTTGTGACTTGGTCATCTAGAAAATGATTATGAAATGACTTATAAGCACAGGAGGGTTAATGAGAGATATTGAGATATCTGAACAAAAAAGGGGCTATATGGACAATGTTATCATCTGTATCCTCATTCTACAATCATGCAATGCAAACTGTGTGACGGGAACTCGCCTCACTAAAGTAAGAGGAGTCGAATTGTCTGTATATGTGTTTGTAGACAGGGAAAACTTGCGAGGTGAACGTCCACAGAGTGAAAATAGAATGACACAGCGCATGCGCCATTGGCCAAAAAGAGACTGATTCAAGCATGAGATTCCCGTATCTCAGCCGGTACTGAAGTGCAAAAAGAGGTGGGGTTTGGTTGAGGGCAGTTTAGTCTTTGAGACTGATGAAGACATTACGCGTCGTCGTTTAGAAAGAGACAGAGAAAGATTGGAATAAAGAAAAGAATTATATATATATATATATATATATATATATATATATATATATATATATATATATATATATATGGGTTCTTACAAAAACATATATGTATGTATATACTGTTTATAATATCCAATAATGTTCCAAGTTGCAAGCTCAATTAAGTTGTATTACAAGCTTTAGAGCATATATATATTATATGATATTAGAATTCACCTATAATATATATGTATATATATATATATATATATATATATATATATATATATATATATATAAAATAAAATATGAAACTAAAAGTATACTTTTAGTAGATAGAACCTTTAAGCTCAATATACGAGATAGAGCAATTATAAAGATAGATGAAAAAAAGGGATGAACATGTACGAATGACAAATCTATTTCAACTTCGATTGTTCAATGCAAGGTGTACTCGGTAAAAATATGTGTATTATTCTTTCCTTAGGCCAAGGCTTTTCAAAGATTGAGATCTTATCATCAGAGGAATTATACAGATAGATAAGTTGGCAATGGAAAAGCAAAAATTCAACATTTGAAAAAATATTTTTTTAAATGATGGGTGAAAAAAGTTCGTGTAAAAAGATATTGGGTTTGTCCAGGTGGTAATTGTCCGCCGATAAGGTGTCCAATGGAAGAAAGTTTCGATGGAGAAGAAAAAGTTTCGTGTAGGCATTACAGAAGGCGTTCAAAATGAAGTAAATCCAATGGTGAAAATTTAGGTCAAGTCGTAGATGGAGCGCGCTTAAACGGAATTAAAATGAAGAAATCTGGCCATTTAAAAACAATGCTTCTTCGGCCAAGAAATGAGTCGTAAGCGAATGACAATATATATATATATATATATATATATATATATATATATATATATATATATATATTAGAGAGAGACAAGTTTTTTTCTCTTGTTTACAAGTTACAGAATGCATTATATCACTAGTGAACAACACAGGGAAGCAACTGCTGCAAGAATAATCCGGGATAAAGTCGAGCAGATCAAACTTGCATCGTCGCTGAAACTTTATACCTCTATTTGGAGAGGAGACAACATTGCGCAATGTCCTAACGAAAATCAATGCTAATGATTATGTGAATATGCATAAACCCTTCACTATTGTATAGATGTTGTTGTCAAAATGGAAGGCAGGTTATGCTTTCCTATTCGCACAAACGTAACAGTAAAACAAAGACATTAGCATAACCATGGGCGGTCGAGATTTCTGCGGAGAGGACAATCGATTAAGGCGTTTTGATTTAGAAGTTCTTGGTCATGTCGCAGACTAGTGAGTTAAGTTTAGATCAGCTGATAAAGTATACGCTTCTCCATACCCACCTCTTTGGGTGAATATAAACATTAAGTGAGAAAGTCGGACAACCCCGCGCTCTAGAGATTACAATAAAACATGCATATTTCAGTGGGTGGTGCTTCTCCATGCTATTCTGCAGTGAAGGATGCACGAATATCAGCAATTGAACCACCTGTTTTTTTCTTTAGAGACTTAAGAAGAGTTCTTAAGTCTCTAACCAATACTGGACACTGTTTCACAGAGGGGGATAGGCTAAAAGAAAAAACAGGTGCTTCAATTGCTGATATTCGTGCAGAGTTCTTAAGTCTCTAACCAATACTGGATACTGTTTCACAGAGGGGGATAGGCTAAAAGAAAAAACAGGTGGTTCAATTGCTGATATTCGTGCAGAGTTCTTAAGTCTCTAACCAATACTGGACACTGTTTCACAGAGGAGGATAGGCTAAAAGAAAAAACAGGTGGTTCAATTGCTGATATTCGTGCAGAGTTCTTAAGTCTCTAACCAATACTGGATACTGTTTCACAGAGGGGGATAGGCTAAAAGAAAAAACAGGTGGTTCAATTGCTGATATTCGTGCAGAGTTCTTAAGTCTCTAACCAATACTGGATACTGTTTCACAGAGGGGGATAGGCTAAAAGAAAAAACAGGTGGTTCAATTGCTGATATTCGTGCAGAGTTCTTAAGTCTCTAACCAATACTGGACACTGTTTCACAGAGGGGGATAGGCTAAAAGAAAAAACAGGTGGTTCAATTGCTGATATTCGTGCAGAGTTCTTAAGTCTCTAACCACTACTGGATACTGTTTCACAGAGGGGGATAGGCTAAAAGAAAAAACAGGTGGTTCAATTGCTGATATTCGTGCAGAGTTCTTAAGTCTCTAACCAATACTGGACACTGTTTCACAGAGGGGGATAGGCTAAAAGAAAAAACAGGTGGTTCAATTTCTGATATTCGTGCAGAGTTCTTAAGTCTCTAACCAATACTGGACACTGTTTCACAGAGGGGGATAGGCTAAAAGAAAAAACAGGTGGTTCAATTGCTGATATTCGTGCAGAGTTCTTAAGTCTCTAACCAATACTGGACACTGTTTCACAGAGGGGGATAGGCTAAAAGAAAAAACAGGTGGTTCAATTGCTGATATTCGTGCAGAGTTCTTAAGTCTCTAACCAATACTGGACACTGTTTCACAGAGGGGGATAGGCTAAAAGAAAAAACAGGTGGTTCAATTGCTGATATTCGTGCAGAGTTCTTAAGTCTCTAACCAATACTGGACACTGTTTCACAGAGGGGGATAGGCTAAAAGAAAAAACAGGTGGTTCAATTGCTGATATTCGTGCAGAGTTCTTAAGTCTCTAACCAATACTGGACACTGTTTCACAGAGGGGGATAGGCTAAAAGAAAAAACAGGTGGTTCAATTGCTGATATTCGTGCAGAGTTCTTAAGTCTCTAATTAATACTGGACACTGTTTCACAGAGGGGGATAGGCTAAAAGAAAAAACAGGTGGTTCAATTGCTGATATTCGTGCAGAGTTCTTAAGTCTCTAACCAATACTGGACACTGTTTCACAGATGGGGGATAGGCTAAAAGAAAAAACAGGTCGTTCAATTGCTGATATTCGTGCAGAGTTCTTAAGTCTCTAACCAATACTGGACACTGTTTCACAGAGGGGGATAGGCTAAAAGAAAAAACAGGTGGTTCAATTGCTGATATTCGTGCAGAGTTCTTAAGTCTCTAACCACTACTGGATACTGTTTCACAGAGGGGGATAGGCTAAAAGAAAAAACAGGTGGTTCAATTGCTGATATTCGTGCAGAGTTCTTAAGTCTCTAACCAATACTGGACACTGTTTCACAGAGGGGGATAGGCTAAAAGAAAAAAACAGGTGGTTCAATTGCTGATATTCGTGCAGAGTTCTTAAGTCTCTAACCAATACTGGACACTGTTTCACAGAGGGGGATAGGCTAAAAGAAAAAACAGGTGGTTCAATTGCTGATATTCGTGCAGAGTTCTTAAGTCTCTAATTAATACTGGACACTGTTTCACAGAGGGGGATAGGCTAAAAGAAAAAACAGGTGGTTCAATTGCTGATATTCGTGCAGAGTTCTTAAGTCTCTAACCAATACTGGACACTGTTTCACAGATGGGGGATAGGCTAAAAGAAAAAACAGGTCGTTCAATTGCTGATATTCGTGCAGAGTTCTTAAGTCTCTAACCAATACTGGACACTGTTTCACAGAGGGGGATAGGCTAAAAGAAAAAACAGGTGGTTCAATTGCTGATATTCGTGCAGAGTTCTTAAGTCTCTAACCACTACTGGATACTGTTTCACAGAGGGGGATAGGCTAAAAGAAAAAACAGGTGGTTCAATTGCTGATATTCGTGCAGAGTTCTTAAGTCTCTAACCAATACTGGACACTGTTTCACAGAGGGGGATAGGCTAAAAGAAAAAAACAGGTGGTTCAATTGCTGATATTCGTGCAGAGTTCTTAAGTCTCTAACCACTACTGGATACTGTTTCACAGAGGGGGATAGGCTAAAAGAAAAAACAGGTCGTTCAATTGCTGATATTCGTGCAGAGTTCTTAAGTCTCTAACCAATACTGGACACTATTTCACAGAGGGGGATAGGCTAAAAGAAAAAACAGGTGGTTCAATTGCTGATATTCGTGCAGAGTTCTTAAGTCTCTAACCACTACTGGACACTGTTTCACAGAGGGGGATAGGCTAAAAGAAAAAACAGGTCGTTCAATTGCTGATATTCGTGCAGAGTTCTTAAGTCTGTAACCACTACTGGACACTGTTTCACAGAGGGGGATAGGCTAAAAGAAAAAACAGGTGGTTCAATTGCTGATATTCGTGCAGAGTTCTTAAGTCTCTAACCAATACTGGACACTGTTTCACAGAGGGGGATAGGCTAAAAGAAAAAACAGGTGGTTCAATTGCTGATATTCGTGCAGAGTTCTTAAGTCTCTAACCAATACTGGACACTGTTTCACAGAGGGGGATAGGCTAAAAGAAAAAACAGGTCGTTCAATTGCTGATATTCGTGCAGAGTTCTTAAGTCTCTAACCAATACTGGACACTGTTTCACAGAGGGGGATAGGCTAAAAGAAAAAACAGGTGGTTCAATTGCTGATATTCGTGCAGAGTTCTTAAGTCTCTAACCAATACTGGACACTGTTTCACAGAGGGGGATAGGCTAAAAGAAAAAACAGGTGGTTCAATTGCTGATATTCGTGCAGAGTTCTTAAGTCTCTAACCAATACTGGACACTGTTTCACAGAGGGGGATAGGCTAAAAGAAAGAACAGGTGGTTCAATTGCTGATATTCGTGCAGAGTTCTTAAGTCTCTAATTAATACTGGACACTGTTTCACAGAGGGGGATAGGCTAAAAGAAAAAACAGGTGGTTCAATTGCTGATATTCGTGCAGAGTTCTTAAGTCTCTAACCAATACTGGACACTGTTTCACAGAGGGGGATAGGCTAAAAGAAAAAACAGGTGGTTCAATTGCTGATATTCGTGCATAGTTCTTAAGTCTCTAACCAATACTGGACACTGTTTCACAGAGGGGGATAGGCTAAAAGAAAAAACAGGTTGTTCAATTGCTGATATTCGTGCAGAGTTCTTAAGTCTCTAACCAATACTGGACACTGTTTCACAGAGGGGGATAGGCTAAAAGAAAAAACAGGTGGTTCAATTGCTGATATTCGTGCAGAGTTCTTAAGTCTCTAACCAATACTGGACACTGTTTCACAGAGGGGGATAGGCTAAAAGAAAAAACAGGTGGTTCAATTGCTGATATTCGTGCAGAGTTCTTAAGTCTCTAACCAATACTGGACACTGTTTCACAGAGGGGGATAGGCTAAAAGAAAAAACAGGTGGTTCAATTGCTGATATTCGTGCAGAGTTCTTAAGTCTCTAACCAATACTGGACACTGTTTCACAGAGGGGGATAGGCTAAAAGAAAAAACAGGTGCTTCAATTGCTGATATTCGTGCAGAGTTCTTAAGTCTCTAACCAATACTGGACACTGTTTCACAGAGGGGGATAGGCTAAAAGAAAAAACAGGTTGTTCAATTGCTGATATTCGTGCAGAGTTCTTAAGTCTCTAACCAATACTGGACACTGTTTCACAGAGGGGGATAGGCTAAAAGAAAGAACAGGTGGTTCAATTGCTGATATTCGTGCAGAGTTCTTAAGTCTCTAACCAATACTGGCCACTGTTTCACAGAGGGGGATAGGCTAAAAGAAAAAACAGGTGGTTCAATTGCTGATATTCGTGCAGAGTTCTTAAGTCTCTAACCAATACTGGACACTGTTTCACAGAGGGGGATAGGCTAAAAGAAAAAACAGGTGGTTCAATTGCTGATATTCGTGCAGAGTTCTTAAGTCTCTAACCAATACTGGACACTGTTTCACAGTGGGGGATAGGCTAAAAGAAAAAACAGGTGGTTCAATTGCTGATATTCGTGCAGAGTTCTTAAGTCTCTAACCAATACTGGACACTGTTTCACAGAGGGGGATAGGCTAAAAGAAAAAACAGGTGCTTCAATTGCTGATATTCGTGCAGAGTTCTTAAGTCTCTAACCAATACTGGACACTGTTTCACAGAGGGGGATAGGCTAAAAGAAAAAACAGGTGGTTCAATTGCTGATATTCGTGCAGAGTTCTTAAGTTTCTAACCAATACTGGACACTGTTTCACAGAGGGGGATAGGCTAAAAGAAAAAACAGGTTGTTCAATTGCTGATATTCGTGCAGAGTTCTTAAGTCTCTAACCAATACTGGACACTGTTTCACAGAGGGGGATAGGCTAAAAGAAAAAACAGGTGGTTCAATTGCTGATATTCGTGCAGAGTTCTTAAGTCTCTAACCACTACTGGATACTGTTTCACAGAGGGGGATAGGCTAAAAGAAAGAACAGGTGGTTCAATTGCTGATATTCGTGCAGAGTTCTTAAGTCTCTAACCAATACTGGACACTGTTTCACAGAGGGGGATAGGCTAAAAGAAAAAACAGGTGGTTCAATTGCTGATATTCGTGCAGAGTTCTTAAGTCTCTAACCAATACTGGACACTGTTTCACAGAGGGGGATAGGCTAAAAGAAAAAACAGGTTGTTCAATTGCTGATATTCGTGCAGAGTTCTTAAGTCTCTAACCAATACTGGACACTGTTTCACAGAGGGGGATAGGCTAAAAGAAAAAACAGGTGGTTCAATTGCTGATATTCGTGCAGAGTTCTTAAGTCTCTAACCACTACTGGATACTGTTTCACAGAGGGGGATAGGCTAAAAGAAAAAACAGGTGGTTCAATTGCTGATATTCGTGCAGAGTTCTTAAGTCTCTAACCACTACTGGACACTGTTTCACAGAGGGGGATAGGCTAAAAGAAAAAACAGGTGCTTCAATTGCTGATATTCGTGCATCCTTCGCTGCAGAAAAGCATGGAGAAGCAACAGTCGTCTTCTATGGATATAAAAGATCAAAAACGAAGGACAACACCCGCCACGGACATAGAAAGACTATCCCCGTGGAAAAAAAGCAATCAATCTTACAGAGGCAACAGATGTTCTGGAAAAGACAGAACTTTCTTTATCCAATTAAAGCAAAAAAAATCGTTGATTAATATAATTATAGTAGAATCGCGCCAACAAAACTACAACATCATCTTGAGATGGAAAGACAATATCAGAAGAAAAAAATGACAAAGTCTATCTAAATCAGTGCTCTTCAAACTTTTTTTGTCGCGACCCCTTTTTGGAAAAAAATTTTTTTCGTGACCCACCAAAATTGTTTATAAATAAAAAATAAGTTGAATATTATTTTTAAAATTCCATAGTTATAATTTTGGCGACCCCTTTTCTATGGTTACGCGACTCCCCTGGGGGTCGCGACCCCCACTTTGAAGACCTCTGATCTAAATAATAATTAATTTTCAGTGACAATTTAAGTCAACGATATATAAAGAGTTCGTAGAATACGAAAGTTCAGCGAGTGCCAAGAACTTTCTGGTGAAAGAAGGGTTGTTTTGTCTGTAAGGATAAATTGAGTACACGTGTTTGTTTCGGCTGCATTACATGCGTGTACGTATGTCTAAATGTGATAGGCGTGAAGATGTGTGTGCTTATTACCGAGTCTGTTTTGTAAGTTAGAGAATGTATGTATGAACTGTGTATATGCGTTCGGTGAGCGACGTGTGTGCGTGTGCTTCGCTGAGTGTACAGAAGTTCGGGAATGTCTCGCGTTATGTGTGTGTTATCGCCAATAACTTTTCTGATTAAGACGCACGCACATGTTATCTGAAAGAAAACACAAAAAAAGACGAGGAAAAACGCTGTGTTTTGGGTTTTATACTAGCACGATATTTGGAAGTAAATATCTTTTGCGTTTTGATTGGTTAAAAGAAACTGCTGATTTGAGCTTCTGTTCAATCGAGAGTCGATGCTTAACACCATTCATTGCCGCTTCTAAAAATCTAGTTACTTGGGAGCTTCCATATACCAAATTATTGCGGCCTATTGGTACATTGATCGAAGGAAGTGGATTTAAAGATATCTTAGACAGAATTTTCAAGTAAACGCTTTGATTCATATGTCGGGAAAGACCATGCAACGTGCACTGCATAGACATATCCTGTCTAACTAGTGTCTCATGGACCGAATAATCTCTCAGACCATTGACAATGAACGGGAATTTGAGAGCGTTTTCAGCAACTTGAACCACTTGAAGAGCGATTCAGATGTGGAAACAGTAAAAGCCGCCACAAATCAACCACCCTCATTGGCGCGGACATTGTACCACTGACATATCGACAATCGACAGCAAGAAACGTTTCTTATGATGCACGGGAATTCTGTATGTGTGCAATATCAGAACTTTGAATGCTTTTCTTCGGAATGGTGTGTGTACATGCTTTCACGGGATGCAACACGACCTACTACAAAGTTGCTTCTACGCCATCTATTTGTGTGTTCTGCGCCATCTATTTGTGTGTTCTGCGCCATCTATTTGTGTGTTCTACGCCATCTATTTGTGTGTTCTGCGCCATCTATTTGTGTGTTCTACGTCATCTATTTGTGTGTTCTGCGCCAAACCTTCCCTGACTTCGCATCCAACCACTGGGACTTCGCACACATACCCATGAGGCACGATCTTCGTGATCTCTGTTCAGAAGTCCAACTACCTTAACAGCAACATCCACAGCAGCATCATTGCACAGTGAATAACGTAATTGTGCAACCGGAAGACACTCCTGACACCTGCAAAACATATACAAACAAAAAGGTGGCATTGTTTAATCGGCTAATTCTCAGGAATCATAAGTATTGTGTTTTTTTGTTGCTTCTTTTTGTTGTAGTTCTGTTTTACTTTTATTTACCCCCAAACAAAGCATATTGCCAGTGTGATTATGCACCAGATTTATAAAGGGCATCCTAGGTGGGGCGTTGAGCAGCAAGATGTTTGTTCAACAGTACATTTAATTCTCTGCATGTTCATACGTGCGGAGAAACAGGGAGCAGGAAGAAAATTTCAAAAGCAAACAGTCCGATAAAAGAGGCTATTTGAATAGAAAGTTTTCCTGCATCTGGGTATCTCTACAGTGAAAGGATGTGAATTTGTTGCTAGTCGGGTTTGTCGGGGATATTTACGTTAAGGGGAGGTGTACAAGTGTAGTACGTTCGTTGGAGCACATTCCGTGGAAGTACTTGTAAGACAAGTACAGAGATGCAACATTGCGGCGAAGGGACAGAGGCTGGAGCTTGGTAGACAGTGCGGGACCTATTTTGTTAGAGACTATTTTTGTACCCTGTCCAAGAGAGAAAAAGAGAGAGAGAGCCCAGATGTCACGACAATACTCTATGCACTGACGAATGGTGGCTTCAGACAGATATACAGGGTGATTCATAAGTCACTTCACTTAGCTATTTAAAATGATTACCATATGAAGCACAAACATACTATGAACTTTTGATAATTGTTATCTTACTCTCTAATTACTGCTATTTGTATTTTTAAATTTGTTCGTTTATATAATTGTTTCTATATATATATTTATTTCATAATCAATCAAATATGCTACAAAGAGTCGTAAATTCCTTGCAAAAAAGAATGGAGCTATGCATGCAGAACGTAGGTGGAAATTTTGAGAATTTGCTGTAATTTTAAACTCCCATAAATGAATTTGTTGAATAAACTTTCTGTTTTGTATTACCGTATTTTTTTAACTTTAGAATTTCAAAAATAAATAGCTAAGTGACTTATGAATCACCCTGTAGGATACTGGCAAATGAGAGAAGTTTATCGCATTAAATAATCTCAAATTGGATTGATGTGCCGTAACTCAAATGTAAATGTATGTGTGCGAGTGCACATGCATGCGTGCGGGATATGTATAATTAAAGAGCATAGAGTTAGCGACTTTCTTAACAGCAGGCAAAACTCTTGAAAAGGCCGCGTATGAGTATGCTAGAAAGCACGAACGTCCCCCGGGAAGATTGTAACGACGAAATATTTCGAGCAGCGCTGTGTTTCTATAGACTGTGTCTAACTAGGTTACCAGGTGCATCTGTGCGTGTGTGCGCATAGCATTCACGACCTGAAAAGAAACAATATCCTTTCTTTCCCAACTCAATATTTATTTTGCAGGAAATCGCCCATTTACCAATAAGTGGTTTATCCGAATATTAAAGTATTCTGTAAACATTTTTGTATGTCTGGTTAATTTCTGAAACACTCAAGACTCTAACAAACGAGCCGCTCGTGTTTGCGTACAGGTATTGTTTACTTCTTTGGCGTATTACGTTTCATTTTAACTTGACAGTTTTCCTGCAACCAGGCTTACACCGAAACTAAGTGTTGGAATACGGTTAAAAGAGAACATTACTCTTCTCTTAATGACATAAACAAACAGAACTCCTATTTATCTACTCCCACAAAGTAGAATGTGACACAAGGTCGGAAGGTGGGAATTTGCACTCTAGAGGAAGAGTACGGAGTTTCTTAAAAAATTGCCTGGGCAGGGCGCCTCAGACAGTAAGCAATAAACTTACTCCTCCCCAAAGAGGGGAGGCAAAGCCTGGGAGGGGGTTAACCTCCCAGAACTGCACAGGACAGACCCATTGACCGGCATAAATCAAGACCAGAAGGCCAAGACAATACCAGTATGGGGGAATCGGAACAGATACTACACTTTGATCTTAGCCAAAAGACCAAGTAAAGCATCCGAAACTCACTTGTGAACGTTGTCTCAACCGCGTTTATATATCCAGGCGGATGTGACGTCACATCAGTAGAACGAAATAAATCGCTCGTCCTGATTGGCTAGTAAAATAATGAGGTAAGTTTAAATAGAAAATAAATTAGAACAATCAAGAATGATATAAATTTAAACATTTTATTTAAATTTTATTAATAAAAAACAATTTCATTTTTCAACCGTCGTTGCCACTTCACTGATTAAATAAAACACTGTTTCTACTCGACGTAATATTATTGCCTTTAGATTAAGTAACGAATAAAATTTACATAAATAAATAACATAGTAAAGACACATCTAAATTCGGGTATTCTTCTGGTATTTATCAAAGATGTCTTTTGAGAGCTTTCTGTAAATTTAAAAATACCTCTTTGACTATTGAGGTATATACTTTGTCGCAATTAAATTTTAAGTTCTTTAAAAAAGTTATTTGTGGTATGGCATGGAAGTTATTATTGGGAGCATTGATTAAATCTAAAAAGAAAAAAAAGAAAATGTTGTGCCTAATTAATTAAAATATTTGGAATCGATAAATCCTGAATTTCTTTAATTCTATTTAAGAATTAAATATCTATGAATATATTATAATTAATCATACGAGGGGCGTTCAATAATTAATACTTCCAGTTGTCTGATCTAGATGAAATTTTGCAGGTGTAATGATTTATATATGTATGGGTTATGTTGCAAAAAACAGCTCTGAACTAATTGTGGTTTCTGATTTACAGGTGTTTGAACTGAGTCAGGTGTGAAATGGAGCCAGCTGAGTGTCGCGCAGTGATCCGGTTTTTGTATTTGAAAGGACGCACACCAAAGGAGACTTGATGAAATGAAAGGAACTTATGGTGATGATGCCCCATCATATGACCTTATAAAACGCTGGCATCGTGAATTCAAACATGGCCATAAGTCTGTGGAAAAAGCTCCCAGACCTAGTCTTCCCTATTCTGCCATTGATGAGGCATCTGTCTGTCAAGTTGAGGCTGCCATTTTGGAAGATCGACGCATTACTATTCGCTAAATAGCCCAAGAGGTCAAGATTAGTACAGGGTATGTGGAAACTATCATTCATGACCATTTGCATATGCATAAGATGTCTGCCAGATGGATTCCCAGGTTGCTCACACCTTTCCAGAAGCAAGAACGCGTCAAGTGCTCGAGGATGAATTTGGAGATGTGCCAAGAAGATGAGTCAAAGTTTTTCAAAAGACTGATTACACAGGATGAAACTTGGGTCCATCACTATGATCCAGAGACCTAAAGACCAGGCAATGCAGTGGAAGCACTTGAACTCACCACCTCCAAAGAAGGCAAGGTCATGCTCAGTCTTCTGGGACCAGGACGGAGTAGTGATGACAGATTTCCTGGCAAAGGGTACCACAATTACAGGAGCCTATTACGCTTCACTTTTGATGAAATTAAGAGAAGCTATCAAAATCAAAAGGCGGAGCAAGATCAACAAAGGTATCCTCCTCCTGCAGGACAATGATCCGGTCCACAACTCGCATGTTGCCAGATCAGAAGCACGGGCGTGTGACTATGAAATCCTCATTTATCCCCCTTACTCTCCTGACCTTGCACCTACTGACTTTCATCTCTTCCCAGCCATGAAGTTGTTTTTGAAAGGAAAGCGTTTCCCAGATGATGCAGCCTTGATTTCTGAAGTTACGACGTGGCTGGAGGACCAACCTAGGGTGTTCTACAAAAACGGTGTCCAGAGCTGCATCAAACGATGGGAGAAATGCATAACTCTGGATGGTGCCTATGTAGAGAAAGACTAATAACTGTGCCAAGTTTCATTAATCTACTGATATGGGAAATGGGGCAGGGGCATTACTTATTGAACGCCCCTCGTATATTGTGATTTTGCATATATTGTGATTTTGCATATATTGTGATTATGCATATATTGTAATTATGCATATATTGTAATTATCCATATATTGTAATTATGCATATATTGTGATTTTGCATATATTGTGATTATGCATATATTGTGATTTTGCATATATTGTAATTATGCATATATTGTAATTATGCATATATTGTGATTTTGCATATATTGTAATTATGCATATATTGTTATTTTGCATATATTGTGATTTTGCATATATTGTAATTGTGCATATATTGTAATTATGCATATATTGTGATTTTGCATATATTGTAATTGTGCATATATTGTAATTATGCATATATTGTGATTTTGCATATATTGTGATTTTGCATATATTGTAATTATGCATATATTGTAATTGTGCATATATTGTAATTATGCAAGGTAAAAAAAAACAAGAAGTAGTTACACTTTTAAACAATAATGCATCAGTCTATCCTTAAACATGAACAGATTCTTTTCCTGGAAAATATTTTCTCCTTAACCAGAATTTTTTCTGCAATCGTTTTCGTTCACTTTGAGCAATATTCTAGACTAAAATAGTTGTCTTAGTAACGATGCATTACAGTGTCTGTTTGGTGTACCGGGATTTCATTGGTCTGGACACGCCGTTTTTTTTTAGTAGTCGAAGACTTCGAGAAAAATGGGAAGAAACACGAGAGAAAACGCAATTTACTGGTTCAGGGCAAGCGTTACCCTCTCTTTGTGTTCCTCTGTAACCGATAATTTTTCCCCTGCTTTTTCGAACCTGCGTTTTTCCAGTTTTTCTCCATTTTTCTGGAAGTCTTCGACTACTGAACAGTGCTGAAAATACGGTCTGACAATATAAGACCGTTTCTAAACCAGAAAATAACATGTCCACACCAATGAATCCCCGGTACACCAAGAGTCACTGTAATGTATAGCATTTAAATAAAATACTGTATATTAGCTCTTGTAGAACATATAATCAAGCACTTTATTGGGTGTTTTCAACTATTTTATTTTTATGATATATATATATATATATATATATATATATATATATATATATAAGTTTAAAGGAATTACTAAGATTTAGCGGCTTTTTTAGTAATTGTACCTGCTACAGAGTAAATTAAATATTTTACCTCACCTTTTAGCGAGCGGCTGAGTATTTACAATTACTATTCTCTAACTACATAATAAAGAAATTATTAATATAAATAAAATAGATATTTTATATCTGCAATGAAGCCTACGTCATATAAATCTGTGAATATAAAGTGATATCGCTGAGAACAGCGATATCACTTTATATTCACAGATTGTCATTTTCTGAATATTGGGAAGAATCTAATATTGGCAAATATATGACGAGGGCTCGAATATGTTTGCTAGTCTGGAATGATTCGTTACAGACTACTAGTCTCAGTCTGGTTGATTATGTAGCAGTTACATAATTACGATCTATTTTCTTGTGCACTTGCATGTTCTCACTCGCGGAGTGATACTTTGGGCGATAAGAACACTCTTCGCGTGGGTAGCTATTTCCGCTTCCGCCCAAGCCTGTTCCCCGCGAAATATAAAAAGTTCCGTTTGAGACGTCAATGTGACAAGACGTATATCTCTCTTCTCGCCTCTAGCAATGGTTTTGCTAGACGAGGTGAAACTAAAGAACTCAATTCCATTTCTATAGTACATACATGTCGGCTGAATCAACCTTTCTTTATTCCTGTTTTCATAACTTATTCCGAACCATATTTTGCGTTGACGAAACTGTTGAATAAAATCGATTTAAATTGTAGAAAAAAAAATGTGTCTTTTTAACTGAAAACTGTGTGACCTTTTACTTAATTTTTCCCTTTAAAAAAAAAACATAGTTAACCCCAAACAATACAAGTTTTCACTGCAGACGTAAAAGAGGGCTGCTGAGAATTAAGGTGAAAGTTTTGGGGGTCATCCTAAATTGGGAGCTGTGCAGCGAGATGCTTGTTCACATTAGTTTTAAAAGTCTGCATGTCGGTACAGTCGGGAAAACATGGAGCAGGGAGGGTGTTACAAAAGTCGGCAGTACGAAGAAAGAAGATATTGGAGTAGAAGGCTCTCCGGCATCTGGCGACCTCCGCAGTGAATGGATGGGATTTAACTGATTGTCGGGTGGGTTGAGTGTATTTTCAAACAAGGTCAGTAAGATGGATACAGACGCTGCGACCCTTCAACAAAATCGCGATCTATATGTGTCTGCGTGTGCGTACGCATAGTCGATGTGATTTTTTGGCCCTGCCAATGACTTACACTCTCTTGTACAAATACAACAAGTGTGTAGACCCCTTGCAAACATAACGGCTTTATTGTTCTAGGTGGACCCGCATGTGACGTTTGAAGGCTCAAACCAAATCACTCAGCATATAAGATTTTTACTTAAACCAGAATCAAAAACTTCCATGCATTTGTAACTTATTTGGTGACATCTAAGACTAGGATCACTGCGGCAAATGTCTAAACCCTAACCACACTACCAGACCGAACTAAGTATTTTGTTAAAATGTGTAGCGAAGTCTATAGCAAATGACATGGTAAAACAAAGAACAAATAGACAATTGGTTTGATGTGTTAGCTTAAATGCTATCAAGGTCCAACTTTTAAAGTGTATATATTAAGTGTATAATTATATATACAGTCTATCGAAAGTTAGTATTACATAAATTCCAATAATTCAAAATACTCTGAACAAATCTTTGTCCAATTTATTTCAATTCATATCAACACTGAGTAAAATATCTAACTTAATCTTTCATCACTTATGATAGCCATTATTTTTATACTAGCAGGGCTACCCGGCGTTGCCCGGTAGAGTAACAAGTAATTTATCTTTTCAATAACAATTGATTTCATACTGTTGTCACGCATGAGATTAGTCTTACTGTAAAACCTAGAACAACTAATAGAGATGAACCAAATACGCGGGATAAGTTTCATTTCAATAAATAAATTAATCTATCCCTCTCTCTCAATAAATAAATAAATAAATAAATAAATAAATAAATAGATAAAGCATATGTGTCCCCGTATATGAATTCTTATTTTGGTCACAAAAATATTAAGAACAAAGAAAACATTTTGTGTGCCTATTAAAAGTTAAAGAAGTTATTTCCTTTTATTTTTTATTATCAGGGATTAAGATGAAGCCTCCTCATCTTTGCTCATACTAAATCAATTTGCATACATGATTATTCAAACCAGCCGGACACACGTACGCTAATTTTGTTATTATATAGAATAGATATATGTAGTTTATGAAAATGGACTTTCTAACATAGCTAAACTTGAAACAGTCCATTATCATAAATGGCGTTCATATTGTTTTTGCTTGATGACAGGTTCTTCATACATGCAAATAATGTTAAATCTGGAAAGCAATATCATCCAGGGTCTACAGCCTCGTGACTCGTATCTCTCACTTCTGGAATATCGAGTAAAGTGTTTGCCTCCAGTATCCATGGCGATGCGAAATATTGCGCAGTATCGGGTACGTCAAGAATTTTATGCAACCCTTTTCTGTAAACCTACACGGTGATTCATAAGTCACTTAGCTATTTATTTTTGAAATTCTAAAGTTAAAAAATACGGTAATACAAAACAGAAAGTTTATTCAACAAATTCATTTATGGGAGTTTAAAATTACAGCAAATTTTCAAAGTTTCCACCGTCGTTCTGCATGCATAGCTCCATTCTTTTTTGCATAGAATTTACGACTCTTTGTAGCATATTTGATTGATTAATTTTAACAAACTCGGCAGTGATTTTTGACTTGAGGTCGTCGATGTTAGTTATTGGCGTGGCGAAACTTGGTCACGTAAATATCCCCACAAAAAATAGTCCAACGTCGTCAAATCAGGGCTTCGCGGAGACCAATTGATTGGCCCATCTCGACCCACCATCGATTTGGGAACTTCTCATTAAGAAATTTTCGGACATTGAGTCCCCAATGCGGAGGAGCGCCGTCTTGATGGAAGATGTATTTTGAGTATATTCTTCGCTGTTTTAATTGAGGGATTAAAAATTCTTGCAGTATTGACAGGTAGTTTTCTTTATTGACATTCGTATCAAAAAAATAAGGACCAATAAGATGTTTACTTGTCAAAGCAGCCCATACAGTTACCTTAGGAGATTGAAAAGGTCTTGGCATTGTCAGATGGGGGTTTTTATAACCCCAAACACGACAGTTATGTTTGTTCACAGTTCCTTGGACGAAGAAAGTTGCGTCGTCGCTAAACAAAACGTTGGAGAGATAAGAAGAGTTCGACGATATTCGATGAAGTGTTTCTTCACACATTGCCAGTCTCGCTGCTTTGTCTACCTCTTTTAGTGCTTGCACTGTTTGGACATGAAAATTCTTAAGCCCAACAGCTTGAAGGGTTCGTTGAACGCAGCTATATGATGTCGATAACACTTGAGCAGCCTGGCGAATTGATGTTGAAGGTTTTGTTTCAAACAAGATTTGGATTTCTTCTTCTTTTGCATCATTACGTTTCGGAGCACCAGGTTTTTGAGCATCTTGGACGCTTCCAGTTTCCTTGATTTTTTTTTAATTGAGCGCATGGTGTTGTGTGAAGGAGGCTTTCTGTTCACATCACGTTTCCATTGCCTTTCAGCAGGTGTAGGAGATTCATCAAATTTGGCCATATGAATAACAATAAAAATTCGCTCTTCAATTGTAAATGACATACTGCCTGAAAAAAAAGCACATATGATTATTTACACAAATTTAAATAAATAAAAATGAACATATATAGAAACAAATATATAAACGAACAAATTTAAAATAACAAATAGCAGTAATTAGAGAGTAAGATAACAATTATCAAAAGTTCATAGTATGTTTGTGCTTCGTGTGGTAATCATTTTAAATAGCTAAGTGACTTATGAATCCCCCTGTATTTAACAGTAGCAAAAGATTTTACAAAATCAAAAACGTTACTGCGCATGCAAGTCAACCGAGCTCAAACTTATATTCTCTCAAACATCTACTTTTATTAAAAATCGCTAGGATGTTAAATTTGAAAACCTCTATTCTTCAAAATAGATATAAATCTAATTTATTGAATAAATGTTTTAAATTGCATTAAAATTATATAATTCTCTGATGTTTCGTTATTGCATTCTTTTTGTTACTAATGAGTCAACACTTATCAAGGCAAAAAGCCACTCGAGGATAAAGGTTAATGACATAGAATTAGAATTAACTAAGTGTGATTACTTATTGGGACGGTTTATGACAGGTATTTGTTGGTATTGGATTTGAAGACAACTATGCTGCAATCTAAAGGGAAGTAATCCCATAGGTGCTTCTTTAGAGACGTGATCGAGACGAAATATGAAAGGGGGAGATAATTTAAACTTTTTTTCGGGGGGGGGGGGTAAAATCTGATTTCTTGCAAAATGGACGCAAACGATTTGAACTTAGAAGACCTGTTGTTTTTTCTTAGAGATAATTGCAAAATAATCGATATCTTGCAAGCACACCGACTTATTTCAGGTGCCGAGACTTGTATCTGTGACGCTGAGATGAGACTTATTCCATACGCAACTAGAAGCGATGGATTTGTGTAGCGATACCCACATTTGAAATGTAGGAAGGTGTCAATTAGACGATAAGTAACCCTAACACTAACTTTTATTTATTTATTTATTTGATGTTTAATTTATTTCAATAAATCTACTTAATTTTAACGTATCCTCAGAAGTGTTATTTTTTGCATTTTAGCGTCGTATCATTTTCAAAAGCTCAATCATTTTGAGCGTCGTATCATTGTCAATAGCTCAATCATTTTGAGCGTCGTATCATTGTCAATAGCTCAATCATTTTGAGCGTCGTATCATTGTCAATAGCTCAATCATTTTGAGCGTCGTATCATTGTCAATAGCTCAATCATTTTGAGCGTCGTATCATTGTCAATAGCTCAATCATTTTGAGCGTCGTATCATTGTCAATAGCTCAATCATTTTGAGCGTCGTATCATTGTCAATAGCTCAATCATTTTGAGCGTCGTATCATTGTCAATAGCTCAATCATTTTGAGCGTCGTATCATTGTCAATAGCTCAATCATTTTGAGCGTCGTATCATTTTCAAAAGCTCAGTCATTTTGAGCGTCGTATCATTTTCAAAAGCTCAGTCATTTTGAGCGTCGTATCATTTTCAAAAGCTCAGTCATTTTGAGCGTCGTATCATTTTAAAAAGCTCAGTCATTTTGAGCGTCGTATCATTTTCAAAAGCTCAATCATTTTGAGCGTCGTATCATTTTCAAAAGCTCAGTCATTTTGAGCGTCGTATCATTTTCAAAAGCTCAGTCATTTTGAGCGTCAAATCATTTTCAAAAGCCTATTCATTTTGAGCGTCGTTTCAATTTCAAAGGCTTTCCTAACAGTCGAACTGTTGACAATTCGTGGTTTTCCTAAATGAGGTCGATCTTATGTGTCTTAACCGTTCTTCAACCTGACTGCAACTCTGTGCACGATCAGCCGACTGACTGTTAACCGTTTGGCGATATCCGACTTGTGGCCCGCACCAAGGTGAGCAAATATCTAAATTATTTCCAATGTATTATATATGCACCTTACCATTATTTACTGCTAATGATAATTGCATGAAATCGGTTAATATCAAGTTAGTGTCACAAACATTATTTTTACAGTTGATGTTTATCCAAAAGATTTACAAAATTGAATCTAACGGGACTTTTGAAAAGCGCAGTAGTCCATTATATAATCGATTTTATTTTTCTTTACGGTAGGAAAAAGCAAAGAAAATGTACACTTAAAAATTGAATGTACACTTATAGATCATATCGATATAGTTTTTACTTCTAACAAAGATAAAAAAAAAATTAAAAAACACCTGATAATTATACGTCATAAAGAGCTCATTATTTTATACCTACTAGTTCTTAGATGAATACTTACTTTTGGTAAAAACGGGTGGCGTTCCCTGGAGTCTGCGTGACAAATCTCCCTAGATTTCCAGTTCTCTCCACTTCTTTCGGTCACTGATGCAAACCGCTTTGCGTTCTCACAACAGCTGTTTGCAATTGATAATAACTGCAGTTGGCTTCCTCTGGAATTTTAGTGATGAGCCCCTCAAGATTCCAGTAGAGTCCGTACCCTTCCAGTGGAGGTGTAAATAGTACCCTCTCACGGCCGTTTCATCCTTCTTGACTCTTGCTTCGTTTTTCTGCTTCTTTGATCTTCACCCTGTGAATTGATTAGACGGCAAAATCTACGATTTGGCATTTTTTTTCTTCTTGACTATTATCACGTCTAGTTTCCTTGTCTGGATAAGTTTGTCTGTTTGAACTTTCATTTCCAAGAGGATTGCTTATACCATTTTTTTTGCATGTTCAAATTGCAGACGTTTGCATAGTTCCCAGTTAAATGCCTTTCCCGCGTGTCTGTTTTTGTATTCCTTTTGGACTAGTTTTCTGCATTCACTTATGTGATTTACTGCTTCGTCCCTTTATCCACAAAGTCTATAATTACTGTTTTCTTGGGTTTTGTCTAAACTAATAATTTCCACACAAATAATTATCAGTAATTTCTCACTGACAATAACAAGCAGTTTTCCCTGGAATTCGAGTGACAAGAAGTCTCCCCAGATTTTCAGTACTTAACATTTATTTAGATAACCGTTGCAAATCATTTTGCGTTATCGCAACAGCCGTTTACTATTGATTTCTCGCATGCAACGACCGTTTGTCTTCTCTGGCATTTGAATGGCAATAAGCCTCTCCAAAGTTCCAGTACTCTTCGCGTCCTTCTGGTGGATGTCTGGTTATTGCGCTCCTGTTTCTCGGTATTTCTATTTTTCTTAGCCCTTCACGACCATTTTGTGTGGTGGCAGACAAAACTGGTGCCCACCATAAGAAAAGAAAATACGGAATAAGACGACTAAAAATCCAAAGAGAAACAACTGAACGAAACAACAAAGGACGGTCAGTGAAAATATATTTTAATTCAGGAAAATTTAGATTAATAATTATAGCTGATGATGGATGATTAGAAATACAAAGAGATAAAAGGATAGGATACATATATGTTACCACCTGGATATAAAGAGACCATAGTTCCATGTGAATATATATATATATATATATATATATATATATATATATATATATATATATATATATATATATATATGTTATTGTTTATTATCTATGTACGTATACGTTTCGTCCTTTTTCAATCGGGACTCATCAGCATAGAGATATGACTATTCACTACCGGTCATGCGATTCGAAACCCCGGTAGTATTTTTCAACTCCAGTCCGACGTCGCTAATCGCTGGGCCAATTGTAAACAGCGAATAAACTAAGATAATTTTAACACTTTAACTTTATATATATATCAGGATAATATAATTTTAACACTTTAACTTTATATATATATCAGGACTGGCAGGACAGTTATAAAAGTGTGGGGGGGGGCTCTCCTAAAAAGTGGGGGGCCCGGTTAAACACATGCATATATAACTTAATTTATTGATGACCGGAAAGTGTGGGGGGGCAAGTCAAAAAGTGGGGGGGGGGCTCAAGCCCCCCCCCCCCGGTGCCGCCGTCCATGTATATATATATATGTATATATATATATATATATATATATATATATATGTATATATATATATATATATGTATATATATATATATATAAAGTTAATCCAATAAAAGATATAAGAGGCAACTAATATCTTTAATTAGTGAAACATCCGGATAAAACTGAAGCTCAATATACTGGATAGAGCATTAATAGCATAATATAAAATGAAGTAATAAAATAAGGTGCGAGTCAAATTTTATTAGAATTCAATGTTCAGGCAAAGTACCTTAAAGTCCTTAACTCATGAGTTTTCAAAGAAAATTCTTCTCCTCAGAGGACCATTACCGCAATGACATTACTGCAGATAATAAAATTAAACTTTGAAAATATATAAAAATATATATAAAAATATATAAAAGTATATATATATATATAATGTTGATAATGAGTACTGATTGTAATTTAGGCTCTGCTCGCCTAGTTTTTCATGTTTTTGTTGTGTTTTTTGCTTTGTTTTGTACAAGTAGAAATGAAGATAGCCACACCAAGAAATAAATGCACAAAAGCATTTTACAAATATATTGGTGTTAGCCGAAATAATTGTATGCTGAATAAAAAACAAGTTTTATGAAATTACGTGAATCTGTCCTTTATAACATTGATATGGTATAAAATTCCATAAAAAAAAATATTGAGCTATTATAATTACTTTATGTTATAAAATTTATATTTGAATTTATATAAAGAATTCCAAATGTAAATTAAAAATATACACACACACACACATATATATATATATATATATATATATATATATATATATATATATATATATATATATATATATATATAGGTACATATATAGGTACATATATATATATATATATATATATATATATATATATATATATATATATATATATATATATATATAGGTATATATATAGGTATATATATATATATATATATATATATATATATATATATATATATATATATATATATATATATATATATATCTACAGGGTGGGCAAAAATAAGGGTCCTATTTTTTAAAATTCATAACTTGTTTATTTATTGATTCTTTTTATTTTATTTTTTTAGAATAAGTAAAGGACCCCTTCCGAAGCAAGCATGAGCCGTATTAGCCCTAAGGAACGTACCCTCATTTAGAAAACATTATTTTTGCTTAAAAAACTCAAAACAGTGTAAAAAACAATACTTTAGTTTTTGTAAGTTTTAAGAAGTGTTTTTCGGCTAAAATTTGTTTTGTTTATTTCAAAAAATCTCGGAAGGGTCAGTCTACACACACATAAAGTTTGGTGAGTTTAACTTTTATTTTGTGGAAGTTATTCAAATTCGAGTTATTCAAATTAAAAGATAGGGCCCTTATTTTGGCCCACCCTTTATATATATGTGTGTGTGTGTGGAATTTCTGTTTGTTTCTGTTCTCTTGTGCTCGTGTACTGTTCGTTCTATGTGTTTGTTATATTTATAGTTCAACTTACATGTGACTCATTGGCGTTCGTGTATGTGTTGGTTTCCCTACTCGAGGATTTTCCTTAATATTTTTTCTGTTTTAATCATTGCCGTGTGTGGTATAATGCTAATCTTCCTATTATTATTATTATTAGTAGTAGTAGTAGTAGTAGTAGTAGTAGTAGTAGTAGTAGTAGTATTGTCATTATTATTATTATTATTATTATTATTATTATTATTATTATTATTAAAAATCAATGTTCTATTTTTTACCCTTGTAATGTCTTTGAATATTTTTTCAAGTTATACTAATTCCCAGTTTTGATGGACATAATTGACAAACTGTTGAGACGTTCTCGTTAAATCGTCCATCTCGAATAAGTTTTGATCAGTAAAGTAGATTATAACAGAGCGCCGCACCCTGAAGATGCTGAGCCCAATTTGGAGCATTCGGTCCAATCGGATTACGACCAGCTTTGTGTATCGTGTTTCAAGGAATCCAATATATTAAAACGAAATATTAAAGAAAGAATCAAACTGGTATCGAATTTCGTTCTTTAAAAAAAGGAAAAAAACAGCATCGAATGATTTATCTTTGTTAGCATCAGTTGGATTTTAATTTATTAATCATTTCTTAGGTGCGTTTTCTTATCTCTGAGAGGATCCCCCCCCAGTTGGTCTGTCATGCTTAAGTTTGAAATTGCATTTTCATTGCTAAACACGCAGATTGGATGGAAACATCTGAACGATTGTACCCTGCTCTTCTTTTTTAAGTAAGATTTGTTTACGTTAGTGAAGAAAACGTAGCCAGAACGTGGGAGTATGGCACAAAGCATCAACTAGAATGTCACTGAGAAGAACGCATATATCCATCACAATCCAACGTAGACATTATTAGTCCAAATATATTTCAAATGTGTCAAGATCCATCTATTATTCTTTGAAAAGTGATTCTTGCCATGCTCCGTTTAAAACTCAGTACTCTTAGTAACAAAACCGGAAGTTAACACCTCGACAGATATAGCGCATGTGACAGAGATAGACATAATTTCGTCTCTCTTTGGGCATCTTCCTTTCCACCGACCAATCAGGTGATATGAAAACGCCGCTATCAGAAGAAGCCGTGAAATCGGTATTTAAAAAAAAACGTATTTTTGTTGGCACCAAGTGCACTTTCTGGAAGGCTTTGCCGCAAACTTGCCACCAGACAACTAGATGGCGATCCACCACTACGACTTCGATCAGTAGCAGTACCCGTCCGGCGGCGATCCACAACGACTGCAGCAAAACTAGCAGCAACTTCTGATTCTACCCGCAGCGGATTAGCCGTTTTTTGTGTGGTGCCGAGTTATAAAAGGGTCACAACAGACTCTTGTATTGATTTACTCCTCTCCAGGAGTTAGGCACAAGGCCAGGTTTTATCTTACTCCCACAAGTAAGATGTGACCAAAGGTCGGGTCGGGAAAGTGGGGTTTAAAAAATGCCTGGGCAGCCCCGTCGGCATTCCCCTGTGGGGGCGCCTCAGGCAGTAAGCAATAAACTTACTCCTCCCCAAAGAGGGGAGGCGAAGCCTGGGAGGGTGGACCTCCTAGAACTGCACAGGACAGACCCATTGACCGGCGTAAATCAAGACCCGACGGCCAAGACAACACCAGTATGGGGTGCAGTATCCATCTGAACAGATACTACACTTTGATCTTAGCCAAAAGGCCAAGGTAAACAAAATAAATTCTCACAACAGACTCTTGTAGACGCCAGCATAGAACTGCGTAAGAAAAAAATAATATTTAGTGAAGACATAAGCAATAACAAATACATTATTTTGTCTTTGTATAAAGAAGAAGACTCCATTGTATACTATAAAGAAGAAAACTCCATTTCGGTAATATTTGACGATGTTTCTTAGATCAGATATCATTGCCGCTATTTACATGATTTCACTGTTTATGTCTGTTATCTTCATGCTAGTTGTTATTTTAACGATTCACTCGCTTCTTAGTGTGCTTCTTTTTTTTATCGTAGTCTATAATCTTGTGGACATTTATAGCTGCACTAATCAACAAATCTATTGCGGTAGATTTGTTGACCAATGGGGACTGTTGCCCTGCCTTTTCTCCCTCCTTCCTTACCAACTTTAAGGGGTGTTTTATTTATTCCATAAACACCGGCTGTTCGTCACAATTTCTTTTCTACAATTTGAGGCGATCTCTTCTTCGGCTACTGTAGGCAGATCAAAGTGTAGTATCTGCTCCGATGGATACTGTACCCCATAGACTGGTATTGTCTTGGCCTTCGGGGCTTGATTTACGCCGGTCTATGGGTCTGTCATGTGCAGTTCTAGGAGGTCCACCCTCCCAGGCTTCGCCTCCCCTCTTTGGGGAGGAGTAAGTTTATTGCTTACTGTCTGAGGCGCCTCTACCGGGGAATGCCGACGGGGCTGCCCAGGCAATTTTTAAACCCCACTTTCCCGACCCGACCTTGGGTCACATCTTACTTGTGGGAGTAAGATAAAAACTGGCCTTGTGTCTAACTCCTGGAGAGGAGTAAATCAATACTGTAGGCAGCCTAGATGTAGGAAGTCCGAAAGAGCGATGAGATAACTTTCGCTTCATGTCTCGCTCGCTCTTTTTTCTCTTGAATCTCAGCCAGTATGTGTCTAGAGTATGTTAAAGATCCACGGTTCACTGTTTTTGTTTCTCAGAAATACGAATAAACACGTGAACCGACAAAAGGTATTGTTGTTTCTTTGAATTTTTTTTTAAAGTCCACACTGTGCGGATTTAATTAAAGATGGCTTCCTGGAAGGAAACAAACACTGCTGGACAAACTGAACGGGAGTTGAACCAGAGCATAAAACCAACTTGCACTGGCTGTCCTCAACTATGCAACAGACTGTTCTCTCAATATTTTTTTCATTACTATGAAGATAAATTCCTGAAGATTTTATTAATAAAATAATATTATTGAATATTATTGAATATATTGCTCAATGTTTCGAAAAATAAGCTTTGAAGAATCGTAAACCAAAAAAAAAACATAGAAATCGAAAAATATTTGTTGTAGCGAGTTATCAATAAAGTCTTGTTTCATTAATATCTCCACACGAAGGAAATCTCTGAAAAAATATAGATACAAAATGTACTTTTCTTTTTCAAAACGTTACTAATCATTTGACTATGTGATTTTAAAATCGTCTCTTTTTAACGGAGAAAGATACTTACATAAAAGCATTTGCATGGTGTTACGGCCACGCCTCGTTGGGACGACAAGACGGTCATGCAACAGAAGACAAACAGAAAAAGTTTAAGGTCCTCAGGTTCAAATATGTATACACACCGAACAAAGGGGGAAGGGGTACTCTTTCTCGCGACACCTGTAAAAATGGAGAGACAGACGACAAACACTTCGTGAGAGAACGGAAGATCAACACAAGTTTAGAAATTAAAATGACAACGTTTATTTATAAAATGGTTAATAAGAGATGAGATACAAAACAAAACAAAATAATACGGGATCTTAACGGATATCTAACTAGGCTGAGCGAAAATATATGTATAACACAAAACGTACCAGCTTGAGAGAAAGAAAGGTCTCTGGCTCACAGTTTTCAAATTTGTAAAGCACGCTCAACCCCTCGAGCAGTTGTGGGTAGTTGTCGTCGGGGTGTCGTTGCAGGGAGAAAAAAAACAAGAAAAGTTCTTACCGACTTAGCACACTTTGGCTATCTCATTAGCCGACTGTTATTCGATATTCCTTTGGCATTCAACAGGATACGTATTAGGCGTTCTCTTTATGTCGGCGTCCGTATCGATACCAAACGATTTAATAGTTTCCAATGTGCAGAATTTTGTACAAATGCTTCTTCGAAGTTTCATCAGTTACCGCGTTTTCCTGTCGTGGTTTGGGACGACGAATTTCGCTTCGTCTCACCCCAAGCCTTCGGGTAAATTGTGCGTATAGCAGTTCTTTCCTTTTTTTCTTCCTCCCTTTTTTCTTTCTTATTCGTTTAGCAGTTGGTATTGGACCGGATGTCAGGTTGGGGTAGGAGAAACGGGTCGCGGGGTACCGCGGCCTCCACAGAGATAGTGAGATTACTAATCCTTTTATCTAACAGTCCCATTCTGAAGACTAAAAAGTGGGAAGGGGACAGCCAGACCCACGAAAACATACACTCTCCCACATTCTTTATTTATCTTTTACGTCTGGCGAACAGAAAGTGTTTAAAGGATATATATATATATATATATATATATAGTAAGCTATGAAAATATTTTTATGGCAATTAAGCTACACAGAGGCTCCCGCGTTTCATCCTCATATAGAAATAAATTCACCTTAGGCTAACGATACATAAATAAATAAATAAATAAATAAGTAAAAACACTAAACTAAAAAAAAATAACAATTTAAAAATTAAAACCTAAAATAGAAATACAAGGAACCACGTGTTAAAATAAATTCACCCATTATATTGACAAAACAAAGAAACAGGATATAGGCCAATCTATAGAAAACAGAACAGTATAACAGGATATAGGAAGTAACACTAATCAGACCTTTGTACGTGGGAAGTCCAACGATTGGCTGAGAGAACAACAAAGAACCTGATTGGTTTACTAGCTAGCAGTGTATATAAAAACACCCGGCAAAAATAACTCCATGCATTTTAGCCTGAAGATTCCCCCCGGGGATGGATCGCGGGAGCCTCTGTGTAGCTTAATTGCCATAAAAATATGTTTATAGCTTACTACCTAGCTCTACTTACGTATCGAGCACTGTTGAAGTAAATACTGAAAATTGATACATAAAAATGATATCTCCTTATAAAATTGTATGTGAATACATGAAATAGTAATATATATATATATATATATATATATATATATATATATATATATATATATATATATATATATATATATATATATATATATATATATATATATATCCGCTCGTGTTGAGAGCAAAAGAGATATCTCTTTTGCTCTCAAGCTTGGAAACAAAATAATATTTTAAACGAAAAAAATATATCTTCGTCTGATGATATCTTACATCCTCTAAGGCTGTATATTTAAATTAAAAATCTAGCTTCGGGATTACGTCACAATAGAAATACATAGTATGTGTTTAATTAATTAAAAGAAAAGAAAGTGTCAAAAACTTTAGGACCATGTTTGAATTGCATCTTCATTTGTGTCAAAATTTAGTAAACAAGCAAAAATATGTGATCGGGGGGGGGGGGCATATTTTTGCTACGATAGGAGGATTATATAATTGCGAAACAACTACATACATTACGTAGTTAAAGCAAAATAAATTATTTTAGATTATTAAACTTATTTACAACGCTATCGATAAGTTTTACTCATTCATTTATTTTTTTATTTATTATCGCTTATGTTTGAATTCATGTTTTCAAACGTAACGTTAAACATAAATCTATGACGTCACGCCAAAGCTATAATTATTTCATTAAGGTAATGTTTTAAGATCTATCCATAAGAAAGTCCAAATGGGTCAGTTAGTAGAACCTCAGACTAAAGATCTCAAGGTTTCGATTTCGATTTCGATTTCGATTTCGATTTCCGGTCATGGGATCCGCTTTATTTGTTTGGAAATTTATTATTTACTATAAATGCAATATTCTTCATTTCTAAAAGTAGTTAAGATCTCTGATATTTCGAAATGAGACAAATTGTGACGGACAGACGGACAACATTTTTCCATGTTTGCCAGTTCTACATTTTACAATGGCTAAACTTACAGCATTTAAAAAAAATAAAATTCAAGTTATTTCAAAGTTATTTCAAAGTTGTTGTTTTGTTTTTTTCATTTTAAAATAAAAATTATTTCTTTATTACATTGAATTTTAATTATTCAATTCTTTTAGGGTTTTTTTTCTGACACATGAAATGTTCACAGCAAATAATGTTGCAAGTTATTACAAATTAATGAAATAACTTTTTATCACTAAATACAGGGTGACACCAAAAAACTGTCACTCATAGAATCGCTAATAAAGTTCACAATCCTTTCTGCAATTTAACCATATTTGGTATAAATAAACTTTCGTCGATGTCTGATTCGTCACCCAGGTTTCAGTTATGAAGAATGTCCAGTGTTTCATGACCGTTCAATGATATACGGAGATACTTTGGTGGTCGTCTCATCAGTAGAAAGTTTTATTCTTTGCAATCACCGGACTGTACCCTACCCCCACATCCGATTTTCATTTGTGGGGTTATCTCAAGGATAATGCCCATCAAAACAATTTACACATTATCCCTGAATTCAAAGCCCCAAATCAGTACAAGGCCAAGAGAGGAGTATATCAAAATTGGCAATTTTGAACATCGTATCTAGATGTGCTTATTGAACGACGATAAAAAGACTGTTGAACATTCATGACTGAAACTTGGTGGGCAAGTCAGGCATAGACTGAAGTTTATTTGTACCAAATACGGCTGGATTGTGTGATTGCAGAAAGGTTTGTGAATTTTATTAACGATTCAATACGTTGTATTTTTTTTTGGGGGGGGGGGGTAACCTGTATTTATAATATACTTTAATATACCATTCGCAATTTTATTTTAAGTATTAACTAATTATTTATGCTTTTTCTTTCAAGATTACTTTTTACAAAACGTTTGGGTGTTTTCGTAGGTAAAGTTGTTGTTTTTTTTTAATTTGACAAAATATTAACTTTGAATGATGATCTTCCAAATACAATCAATTTTTAACAGAAATGAATAATCTGAAAATATTCAACATGCATTCAAATTCGTAAGAAAATTGTCTAAGGCGTTCGCCATTTTGTCCATACTTTTAAAAAAATCCGTTAGATGTCTTACTTCATTTTCAAGATTTTGTCTCTGTATGTTCATGTAACGTTTCTATTGTAAGCTTTTTTTGCTAATTACTTCAGCATAATTGCAGACTTCACAGCTGCAATCGGTCAGTAACAAAATAAAACATTTTTCGAATTCACAACGCAGTTTGGCTCTCTTTTAAGTACTGAATGGGTTAAGGCAATTATAAACAGCGTAAAGCTAAATAAACTCCGTTGAAAAAAACAAATGAAGTCACAATACAAAATCGTAATCAAAAAACGAAGTAGCGGACACAAAACAAAATGGCTGACACAAAACAAAATGGCTGACACAAAACAAACAACGAATCTAAAACATTACATCTTATAAATAATAAATGATAAACTGAGCAATTACTCTTTTAATAAATTAAAAAAAAACAATATTCATGTTTCTTAATAGAATATTCAGAAAATTACGTCAATATCATATTGAAACACCGTCTCTCATCGGATTCCGGAAGTTAAGCAACGTTAAGCCTCATCAGTACTTAGATGAGTGACTATTTGAGAATACCAAATACAGTATGTTTTGAAGTGGTTATAAATTCACTTACTCTAAAAAAAACTTTTGGGACTCATCTCTTTTTCATGGTATAGTGGTTACAAGCGCGAACTGTGTGCTCGGCTTGCCGGGTTCAAGTTCTATTGGGGCTCCTTTGACTAATACTCTTGGGAAAAGTATCAATATTAATCCATATATCTTCCATCCAACTACAAGTTAAGTTGTAGGGTAGACAAAACTCTCAAGACTTGGTTGTGAAACTAGTTTTTCTCTGCTTATCCCGACATTGTTTTCAGTCGTTCTTGACTTCTTGCCACTGGACACCAGTAATGTCAGTCCGTGAAAGGTGCGGTTAAGGGATTGCTCAACCCTTGCTTCATTGTAGACTCCCCGCGCAGATACTTTACAGGTTATATCCATTGTTTCTTGAGACTGGGAGGGTGTCTTTTAAGTAGTATGAACTAGACTCTAAAGGCTTAATAAGGCAAGTAATCTACGAAAACTCCGAAAAAACATCGAGAGATCTTAACATTTTTTCCAGTCGTCTTGGATTTCTCCTTAAAACTGAACTTAATCAATGTTGAGTCAAAAGAAGCGCAGCTGGGAATAGCGCAACCCTTGTTTCACTCTAAAGTAGTCACCATGCTGACTTCCTTTAAAAGAGTATCCATTCCTTCTCGAAATAGGAGGAGGCCAGTTTTTTTCAGAAAAAAGTCTGCCAATAAATAGTGAAAATATTGAAAGTAGTTAAATATAATATGTACTAGCGTTGCCCGATCGCTATCGCTTCGCAAATTAAATCATATTCGTTACTTAAAATCATTGAAACGAAGTTAATCGATAAAAAATAACAATATTGCTACTTCAATTTTTCTTTCTTTCTTTCTCTCTCTCTCTCTCTCTCTCTCTCTCTCTCTCTCTCTCTCTCTCTCTCTCTCTCTCTCTCTCAATGTCGCAAAGCACGCCAGGCACACGTGCGTTTACTTTTATTATATATATTATCAGTTATTAAGATAAGGCCTCCTCTTCTTTGCTCATAAAAATTAAATTTCCATACCTGATTATTGAAGCGAACCGGACACACGCACGTTCACGTTTCTTACTTAGATAACAAACCGCGCATGCGTGGCCCCCCTCTGTATGTGACTCGATGTGGCGAGTGTAAAATGCAATAAATTTGGCCAATTTGGGGCATTTTTGACCCCCATTGTACCCCCTGGGGGCGCGAACCAGAATTTTTCTGAGGTCAAGGATGCTTATTTTATATCCAAAACAATTACCTCTACATTTTGGCCAAGTTTCAGAAAAATGGAATTGATGGATCAAACGTTATGGGAGGAAAGGGTCATTTTTTGCCATTTTGGGGGCTTTTGACCTCCTGAGGGGGCGAACCAGATTTTTTCCAAGGTCAGCGATACTTATTTTCTATTAGGAACAATTGCCTCCATATTTTGGCCAAGTTTCAGAGAAATTGAATGGATGGATGAAAAGTTATGGGGCAAAAAATGTCATTTTTTGCCATTTCGGGGACTTTTGACCCTCTGGGGGGGGGGGCTAACCAGATTTTTTTTTCAAAAATCGGAGAATGTCACTTTCTAACCTGACAAAAGTTACAACTTCATGCAAAATTTCAGAGAAATTCAATGGATGGTTGCGGAGAAAAATCCGGACGGACGGACGGAAATGCCTTAAAACATAGGTCTCCCGATTTTATAAATCAGGGGGACCAATAATACGCTTTACTTTCGTTTATGCGAACGTTACCATCTTCCACGCCCATTTTAACAAATGAAATTGTGATGTGTGAAATAATAAGGGTTTACATATTCGAAAGGCCGTCTACAGTTTATCGATTTGTTTTCTTACGTTGATATGACGATCTGCTATTACTCTGCTGTCTTTTACTTGGCTGACTGTTGATAGTTCGAAGAAGATTTCAAAACAGAAAACGCGTATAGTTTTGTTTTTAATTGTAAAAAGAAAAAGGTTTTATTTTTTATTTTCTGTGTGAGAAAACGCGAGATCATTTTTCATTGGCAAAACATACATGCATTATGTGCGAGACTGCTGCGCGCTACAGTTTGTCAGCGTGTTCGCAAACTCGTCCGTCCTTCTCTTTCGTTCCATGTTCTCTCTCTCGCTCTGTTCTCTTCCGTCTATCTTATTTAAACGTATCATTTGTGTCCCAATTACGTAGACCACATTCGTCGTTTTTATTTCATTTAATTTTATTGATATGTTTTCAAATATGGATTGTTTAATCTTAAACACTAATTGATTTTCCATTGTTCGCTGTTTACATCATCAGCAAAATCCGAACCCTTATTTATATTGTAAAAATCCCTAAACAATTTCCGTCTAATTGATTCTTTCGACTTTTTTTTTCATTGTTTCGAGGTCTTCGTCAGTGATTTATGCTAAATTATCCGTCTATCTTATTGTTAAAATCGTCAAAGATAGTTCGTATTTATATCTTTTAATTCCATCTGAGGTCGCTGGCTACCAAGCATTTAGATAATACTCATTTTAAAATGAACTGTTCCAAAATTGAATATAACGTCATGAATAGAATTCTGTCGATACTACCTGGGCTTCCGGTCATGATCAAAGACTAGTATTCTACCCTTACTCAGAGGTCGAGAAATCCTTCTCGACTGGGACGAATTTTATTTTTGTCGCATCAAGAATGCCCCTTTGGGGGAACTGTATAGTCCCAAAATTAAAAACCGACCTTGTGCCATGTCCAGTCTTCGTGAAGAGAAAGTAAATAAGGACAACAAAAAAAACCCGTAAAAGGTAGATTTTTAAGAGAGTTTTTCTTTTAATTTTCATGCATCTATTTCTAACACTCTATATAATACGCTACAGCAATTTCATGTTTATATGTACATTATCATCCTCTACACTTTTATAAAAGATAAGAAGGCTCGATCGCCGAAGATGCAATGCAAAAAAAAGTAAATTTCGCTATGCTGAACGTGAAACTCTAGCTAAATTACACTTTATTGGCCTTCATACTATGATCAAAGTGTAGTATTTATTCTGTTCAAAGACGGTATAATAATATCGCGGGTTCTTCGCTCGTGCCTGGTGTCCATAGAATGGAAATATGTCATAAACTCCTACATAGGTTTCGGGGATAGACCCCCATAACCAGAATATATATTCTGAAACTATATTACCAGAGTACTTACAATACAACTGTGAAATTTCCACGTGTTCCGCTAGTTTTAAATGAATTTTATGTAATGACATTCGTTTTATTTAAAGAGTATTCGGCTGACAATGACAATTATTTTTACGGGAGAAGAAAGAATTAATTTTGTCTTAATATTATTAACTGACAGACATTTATTATTTCCAGCGAAATATTTTTAGTTGTAAGAAAAATAAAAGGGTCACGCCAGTAAAAAAAATGATTCTTGTTTTAAAAATAAAATTAATTATATCAATTATTATTGCATACCGGATGTCCTCCAATTTTTATATTCTTGTGAAGTTATATGTAAGGCAGTTCTACAGTAAAGTTATTAGTTGTAATAACAAATATTTATATGTTACATTTATTATATAATTGGCGATCATATATATATATATATATATATATATATATATATATATATATAGTCTCGGAAGTTTCTCAACCATTAAAACTATATAAAAAAAAAAAATTAAAAAAACTTATAGTCTCAAGTCTTCCAGTGGAAAATCACTCATGTAAGTCAATTTATTTTTTACAGTTATTATATTAGTTAGTTTCTAACACTATTTTAAGGGATCATCAGTTGTTTACCATGAAAAACTGTTTCGGGAATTTAAAAACAAGACAGTATTTAATTTCATGGCTTCCCAGCAGAGTTGATCAGACCCCACTTCCCTTAAAAGACAAAAACATAAACGTTCCTTATACTAAATCTACGTTTTGTTCCATATAAATGTTTTGCTAACTTATATTAGTTATTTAAGACACAAAAAAAAAAAAAAAAATTCTTTACCTGTGCTGTTCGTCTGTCTAATAAAATTTATCCGTTACTCACAAAAATGTTGCTGCATTTTAAAGTGTTTGGACGAATCCATGACACTATTATTTAAGTGATTAATGTATTATTTTTAGTTTTATATTATAAACTAGCAGGGGTACCCGGCGTTGCCCGGGGTTCTCCCTCCTCCTCTCCGCAAGCAAAATAGGATATTGAGCACTCTTCTCCCAGACAACGCCGAGTATTTAGAAAATCAAGATGGCCTCCAGAGCACTACTAAAATCACTCTTACTGATCCCCCCTCCTTTTCATCTGCACAATAGTCCGAAGAGAAACACTACAGTAGCACTTTTCTCCCGGACAACGCCAAAGCCTCTGGGTCCTAAATTGACGAAGCCCCCCCCCCCCGGCGCTGGGTCCTATACTGTAGAAGCACCCCAATGCTGGGTCCTATACTGTAGAAGCGCCCCGGTGGCTATACTGCAGAAGCACCCCCCGTCCCTGTACTGCAGAAGCCTCTGGATCCTATACTGTAGAAGCACCCCCGGTGTCTATACTGCATAAGCACCCATGGTTCCTATTCTGTAGAAGCATTCGGGTCCTATATTGTAGAAGCACCCCCGGTGCTGAGTCCTATACTGTAGACGCACCCCTTGTCCCTATACTGTAGAAGCAGCCCTGGTCCCTATACTGCATAAGCACCCATGGCCCCTATTCTGCAGAAGCATCTGGGTCTTATATTGTAGAAGCACCCCTGGTTCCTATACTGCAGAAGCCCTTGGGTCCTATACTGTAGAAGCGCCTCCCCCCCTGGTGCCTATACTGCAGAAGAAGCCCCCGCCCAGGTCCATATACTTCAGAAGCCTCCGGGTCCTATATTGTATAAGCACCCCCGCAGGATGAAGATTTTGATAATTCCAAACAAACAGACAGACATACAGACAAGTGCCCTTTATATAGGAGAAGAAGATGTATACAAACATTAGTGAAAACAATGGCGAAGCATAATTATTTATTAATTTCACTGATGTAGACGTTATTTAATATGTATACAAATATTAGTGAAAACAATGGCGGAGCATAATTATTTATTCTTTTAATTTCACTGATTGAGACATTATTTAATATGTATAGAAACATTATTTATTCCTTCATGTATGAAAACAATGGCGGAGAATAATTATTTATTCGTTTAATTTCACTGAATTTAGTCATCGATTTAGTACTTGCCATTATATGCTTAAGCTTGATTTTACAGCACCTGGTTTCCATAAATCGTCACACATTTAGTACTGGCCACGCTATGCATTGCTTAACTTCTTTTTGACGAATAATAATGACAACAGAACGTTCTTAACATTGTATTGTTTTATTCCCGGACAACGCCAAATACTACGAGGTGTACTAAATCGCTCTGTCTTATTCCCCTCCCTTTCGTGAGGGCAACAGTCCGAAGAGAAATGAAAAAAAAATCAATAATAATGTGGCGATGACATAAAAATAGATACAAACCTATCACTATGACGTCATGTACCTATCAATGTGACGTCACGTGCACAAGATAACATTAAAAATCGTGATCACATTAAACGAAAAAATGGCTATTTGACCCCTTAAAAATGAATCTTTTTTTTTAATTTTTAGATATTATTTTCTCGAGGTTATGGCGGTTAAAATAATACCTAATTTGGGGGTTTTTGTATAGTATTTTTTAAGTTTTAGTGAGACATACACACACATAGATTTTTGCCTTATATATATTGAGATGAGATATAAAAAACATCAACACGTCAAAAAATAAAAGATAAAAAATAAATATGTATATACATATATATATATATATATATATATATATATATATATATATATACATATACATACACACATACATATATATACCTTTAGTTCCTCCTTTTCTCCCTCGCCCTACTTTGTTGTCCATCTCCCCGTTGTTGTCAACCTCAAATAAATATTAATCTTCCTTGTTCACTATAGTTTTTCTAATCTGCGTTCACAACTGTCGACTTTTTTCTTTTCTCATTGTTTCAAATCTGCGTCTATAAGTTAACCGTTAATTTGTTCTCTTTTTCTTCTTCTTCTTTGCCAACTCCCGGTGTTTAAAATCGGCGTTCATAACTGTCGGTTTTCTTCTTCTTCTTCTTCTTCTTTTTTAACATTTCTTTCTTTCTTTCTACTGTATTTTTATTGTTTTTCTTATTATAATTAGCAGATGTGTTATATATACGTTTATTCATATTATATTATTTCTATTTATATATACTATGATTTGTTCTATCAGTTTATTTTGATTAATTTGATAAGATTTAAAAGCATCAGGATGGCGAGTAATTGCCTTATTTAATTGTCCAAATATTTTATTTTGATCGCCACCTTGGTTAATCATTCTTATTATTAGATCAGAAATTGGGGGCATGAAATCTACTAATTTTAAGGTAACACGAGCAATTCTCAGAAATTCAGACATAATACTCCCGTAAAATATATACACAGGGCTAGTGCTATTTTTATATGGCATTCGCACGATACGAAAAGGGAATGCATTTCTTTTATCAAACAGTTTATAGATAAATATTTTATCTTCAATTTTTATATCCAAATCAAGAAAAGTAGCTTGTGTTCCCTTATGTTCACAGTTTAATTTTAACTCTTTAGGATATATTAAATGTTTAGTATTTGCAAACTCTTCGCTATCATTAATGCAAACAAGGTCGTCAATATATCGCCTACATCCATGATAACTATACGCTCTAGATATATCATTTTTTATTAATGATGACATATATATATATTCCAGTCTATGTAAATATAGATCTGCCCAAAATGGAGACGGATCCAAACCCATTGGAATACCTATTGTTTGGAGCAATAATTTATTCCCTATTTGAAAGTAACTCTCTTTTATAAGGTGACTTATAAGCATTATCAGACCAGTTTTGGATACACTCGTCTTACCATTTTTATTTTTACACCAAAAGGCTTTAGATTTTGCAAAGTCTATGTATTTACCTTTTCCTCCTACAAAAGCTAAATCTACAGTATTACCTAATTCTTTAATAAGTTCTTTATGGGGTATTTTTGTATATAATGTACTAAAATCGTATGTCGAGATTGATTTAGCCTGTTTACGAGAATTAATACGATCTAATTTTTCTTTTACTAGATCGGAATTATTTACCACCCAAAATAGGTTTATATTACTATAGAATTTACTTTTTTTATGGAAATTATTTATTTGGTTTATAATTAATTTAAAGATTTTAGACACAGCCTTACTTAAAGGTTTAGTGATGCACATTTTTGAGACAACAATGAAACGGGCGCCAACTGGTGTTTTATGCATTTTAGGTATCCAATACATAGATGGAAGTTTTTTGTATTTTTCTTCTAATTTTAATCCTAATTTTTCACAAATAACAGTATTGTTTATAATAATGTTATCGCTTTTATTATTACTTAATTTATAAGTATCTGAAACTTCACCTATTATTCCTACTTCTAGCAATAAGCGTTGTATATAATACTTTTTACAGATAAAAGCTATGTTATTTGTCGCCTTATCAATAGGAACTATTACAAACCTATTTTGAAGCATTTCAAGCTCCGTAGTTATTTGTGGATTTCTAAGGAGGGGATTCGTTCTTTTAGGGTGTTTAAATTCTTTTAAACGTTCTACTTTTTTATTTACGAATCTAAGTATATTATTTTTCCATGCGTCAAATGTAGAGTGTAATAGTTTATGTTTTTTAGCCATGGATGCAGTGAAATTATCTAACGCTTTATTTATTTCCTTAACACATTTCGCATAATTTAAACATTTAGGTTCTCTATAGTTTGGGCCTTTACTTAAGAGTTTTCTTAATTTAGAATTTTTAACTATCGCTAGATTACCGGTAATTATATGCCCTATGTCAGTATTACATAAAGGGGAGGATTCACATTCACATGATGGTATATACATTTCATCATTATCATTAATATTTAAATTCTCTACAGTTTTTTTATAGTTAAAAACCTTATTCCGGATAGTTTGCCCTAGTTTATATGTTACTATTGGTTTCTGTTCCTCTTTTTTAAGTTCATTGGGCAGTGACTGAATGATTTCTGGATTATTAAATATTTTAGGCAGATTTATATCATCAAATCCTTTATTTTCATATAGGACTACACAAACATTTCGAGATTTATTTTTTATACCCTCAGCAGGTGGCTTGTATAATTTTGTATCGATTATATCCATGATATACTCATACCATTGAGGAAGTTCTTCTATCCTATATATATATATATATATATAATTATTAATGACATAGCATATACTATCAGTGCTCTTTTACTTTGCAGTCTCTTTAAAAGATTCAGTTCGATGATTGTGAATTAGTGACAACAAATCAAATAAAAGTCAGGTTCATATTATATTCCAAATGTTCCAAATGTTGTTTGACACAAGACAAATGAAACGGACCGTAAAAATATATCTCACAGAAATGTTATGTTTTTGGAAATGTGAAAAAATAAAAATAAAAATAATAAACTAAAAACATGGTTATTGGAATATAATATGAACCTATAACTCTGCCTGATGAGATCTCAGTTTATAGTAACTGTTGATCGATAACATCGACATGCCTATGTCGCAGATTTTGTACATGTCTGTGTAAATAATTTTAAAAAATTATCATACATAAAGCTCTATTTTGATATTGAGCATTTTTTATAAACCTGGTTAAAATTCTCTGGATTACCACCCTGTGGATATTTTTTACCTAAATTATTATCATTATATATATATATATATATATATATATATATATATATATATATATATATATGCAAACAGTGTTAAAAATAACAGAATTTGTCTGCTGTTTGATTATATCTTTTTTATATTTTTAACAATTTTTCTGATGTTTTCTTTTGTATTAAAATCAAAGAAATTGATAAATGTTCCATAGGTTTCACGAACGTTTTCGATTCTTCGATGTTTGCGTAAATGAGAAAATGCTGGCTAAATACACACAATATGTGTATATGTATATATGTGTATATGTACATATGTGTACATGTATATATGTTGTGTGTATGTATATGTTGTGTGTATGTATATGTTTCTATGTACAAGATTCACTACTCAACTAATTGACCGACCATTATGAATTTCGTAAAACAACTGTTAGGCGTAAGGGTGGGTAATGTGATGTATATTTAGTTTTATTTTGCTTTATGCAAAGCGATCGAATAGGGGTGTAAGCCCCTCGTGCAGAATTCAGATACCTTCTATATTTGTGAAATTCTAACAATAAGTATTAGACATCAATTAATAAATATTCCCCAAATTTTAGTTTCTTTTAATTCCATCTGAGGTCGCTGGCTACCAAGAATTTAGATATTACACATTTTAAAAGTATTTTAAAGGGTTTTAGGGGGTATACAATAAGCACAATCTTCCATTTAAAAATTCAAACATATCAGATTTTGCATTGAATTATTTATAGTCATCAGACACCAATTAAGCAAGATTCCTTGAATTTCAATTTCTTCTCAAGACAGCTTAAGCTTTAAAGTTTAGACATTTTCTAGAATCAAAATCATATCATGGAGTTTGATCAAAATTGGAATAAAGATCTTCGGTTTACTATCAGTATATCGTGAGTATATATATATATATATATATATATATATATATATATATATATATATATATATATATATATATATATATATATATATATATATATATATATGAATAGATGAAAGGATCAAAGAATATGACGGTATGAAATTAAAATGGAATAAGCGGAATACCTAAAAAGATTAATGTTTCGCCCAAATGGGCTTTGTCAAGAGCGAATTTTTTACTCTTTATACTTTTCTTTTCTTTCCAGTCACAATTTTTTTATATACACATTTACATATCTTCCCTCTCTACATGAACCCTACCACTATATATGTTTCTCATAATTTATAGACTATCTCGTCTTTTGTCATTTTTTGCATTTTTTCGTTCACTCTTGGCAAAGCCCATTTGGGCGAAACGTTGAGCTTTTTAGGTCTTCCGCTTATTCCATTTTAATTCCATATATATATATATATATATATAAGATGACATAAAAGTGGTGCAAAACTGTTCTGTTCGTCGAGTTAATTTTATTTGTTCTAGACATAGTTTCTTCTAGTTATTCATAGAATGACTTTTTCGATTACATGTTTGCTTACTATCGCTGTATCTCTTAAATGTTATTTCGCTTATTTATACATTTTGCTAACAAAAATGTTTGATTTTTTTTTAATCTCTAAAGTTTACAAATAAAAACGTTTTTGTAAACGCACAGTTTTAATTTTTTTTAAAAGATGCCCATTTTTCATTAAAAGGGTGTTTTATTCAGAAAACGAAAAACAAAACAACACAGAATAGTTTTAATTTAAAAATAAAAGGGGGGGGGTGTTATTTACAAAACCCCAAAAAAAGTTTCACAAAAAATATTTTCGAAATGTGCGCGAGTATAATATTTTTGTTGTTTACGGATTCAACCGGAAGTCAAATAAACCGGTGTCGATCCAAAAGCGTCCTTTTTATATTTGCTGGTTCTGGGGTGCCTGAAATCTGATTAATCCCAATTTACAATCCTAAAAAGTCGTCTGCAAAGAGCAATATATTCAGAACTGATAATGCATAATAGTATCAAAAAGCTATTTTAACATGTGCATCTTTTGGGATCACATAAAATTGAACGCTGATTTTATTTCGGTTCATCTACATTTTTAACGCGACTTTCAAGACAATAATTGTAAACATGGCTAGATTTTAGATTATTTTTTAATAAGAAGCCTTTCAAATGGACAACGCCTGGTAAATAACGCTCGTATTTAATAAAAGAACCTACCCTAAAAAAATGTGTTGCATCCGGTATTTAGGGACACAATAAAATATTTAATAAAACAAATATCTGACCGAAAACCCAAGATACAGGATGCTTCATAATTGAATTTTATATATAAAGTATCTAGTTGACATCCTCTATTTTATCAAGAAACGGCGTAAACACAAAAACAGAAACCACCCCGAATTCACTTCAACAACAAACGCTCAAACTGGGGTCATAAAAATCAGCTCCCAGAGACAGTTTAACAAAAAGGGGCAAAACGCCAAAAATGTTGATCACGTGGCGTGCTCTGAACTACGTCCGCCAAACCACTGTGAAATAATATAAAAGCAGACCGCGCAACAAAATCTGCCTCTTTCTCTTCCCTCTTTTCCTCTTTCCTTTTTTTCAGAGAATACAACTTCGGCTACCCCTGACTACTAAACACACACACACATATACACAAAGGCTTAAACTCCTATAATTCTTCAACGCATACAACCACACACTGCTGACAAAGACACACACACATACAAATACCTAAACGAATTATCAACTCTCATGCATACACATTCGCACAACCACGAACCAAAGGCGACACGCACATTCACACACTTCGACACTTGACTACACTACGCACATACATACTCATTCATAAATCACAGACATGAACATTTATCGTTTCTCTAACTGGACACTTGAAATGAACACTTAATGCTCTGTAATTTGTAACTATATAAATATTTTGTGTTACCTTTAAACTACGTTTTATTCTTCCTTCAACTTATGCATGCTTTATCTTTCATTCAACTTTCATACATGTTTTTCCATGTTTTATCTGTTTTTACTCTTTTAAACATTTGTTTAACTATTCTAATGTAAGCGTAGATCTTAGCATATTATCTAGGACACGATATCTTACTAAGCTAAGGTCTACGCTCCTACAAAGGATGTCAATTTTACCCCCGTATCTTTGATCGTAATAGTTTTTTTTATATACAAGGTAATAGTCAAATCTATTTTGTCAGTCATTTATGGGAAATATTGGTCTGTATTCTTAAAATAATAAAAATTGTATTTCTGATCGATTTTAATATTTAATCTTGAACAATATTTTATTTTTGATTAGTTATAAGTAAAGGAAGAGGGGGTTACTCTCACACACTGTCACCCATGAACATCGGGAATAATTTTAGTAAGAGAGATGTTTGTCGATTCAGCGGTAAATTCACATTTCAAGCGTTTTGATTGGCTTTTCGACATACATTTCACAAACTACTGCGTTTTATTTATAACCATTTAAGGTGGGTGCGGAAGCAATTCGACATCCAATTTATATAGTTTTTATATCATTGCGATTGATTTCTGACACTGCGCATTATCTTGGTTAAAGAACCTTTTTATCTTCATTTCTGGCCGATTTCGGGGGGGGGGGCGATTTCTTCCTTCAAATGCACCAATAATGCTAGATAATATTCGCTATTGATGGTTCTTTGATAAACACAATACCTTGCGAATCCCAAAGTACGAAGACCAAAACCTTGCCTGCTGATGTTTCCGTCTTTGCTAGCTTTGGACGGCTTTCACCTGCTGCTGTCCACTAAGCTAACTGCCGATTTGACTCCAAAGTGAAGTCGTGGATCTATGTTTCATCCGTTGTCACATATTGAAGCAAAAACTAGTGTTGAAACACTTTCAAACAATGCTCTGAATCGTCAACCCGTTGTTGTTTTTAATCGACTGTTGACGATTCAGAGCGTTGTTTGAAACTGTTTCAACGTTGAACGCAGCTTTCTCATTGAAAAATGTTCGTGCAAAATGGTGAATACACTTCCTTCTGATATTTTCAACTTCTCTGCTATCTCACGCAGCTTCAATATACAATCGGCTAAAACGAGTTTATGGACTCTATGTTTTCCGGGAAAACTGCTGAATTTGAGCGACTTGAGCGTTTAGCATCGTTTTTGTCAGTATGACTTCGTTTAAAGTCACTATGTCACCTTTTAACCGTTGTTTCCGACGGAGAAAAGTCCGAATAACACTTATCAAGTTATTGCTTTGAGTGAGCCATATTTTTCTCATCAGAAAACAATGCTTTATTAACATACGAAATTCAGATTTTTCGATTGTTTTATAGAATTTGCAACAGTAGCTCACTTAACTGTAATTTGTAAACTAATAATCCGATTGGTCTCAAATTTTGATGGTTAGTACTTAATAAAATCATATGGATTTTTTTTATTAGCGACAGCCTCTATGTGTTAGACCAATGATTTATTAGTGATGTATTATACACACACACACACACACACACACATATATATATATATATATATATATATATATATATATATATATATATATATATAACATTCACATGTAACATGAATTAGAACAAATACATTGAAGACATTGCAAAGGCTGCCGCACTCACAGTCGATTAAAAACAACAACGGGTTGACGATTAAGAGCGTTGTTTGAAAGTGTTTCAACACTAGTTTTTGCATCAATATGTGACAACGGATGAAGCATAGATCCACGACTTCACTCCGGAGTCAAATCGGCAGTAAGCTTAATAGACAGCAGCGGGTAGAAAGCCGTCCAAAACAAGACAAACTTCACAGGCAATGTTTTAGCCTCCGTATTTTAGGATGTGCAAGCTATTTTGTTCGTCAATTACCTTGAGAAGGAAAGAACCATCAATAGCGAATATTATATAGCATTATTTGGTGCGTTTGAAGGAAGAAATCGCAACAACAACAAAAACGCCCACAAATGAAGAAGTGCTCTTACACCAAGACAATGCACCGTGTCATAAGTCGATCGCAACGATGGCAAAACTACATGATTTGTACTTCAAATTACTTCCACACCCACCCTAGTCGCCAGATCTGGTCCCCATGAACTAATGGCTGTCTGCTGATCTCAAAAGAATGTTATAGGGAAAGGATTTGGCTCTAATAAAGTCATATCAGAAATGAGACATATTTTGAGACCAAAGAAAAATCGTTCCACAAAAAAGGCATCAGATTGTTAGGGAAACATTGGAATCAGTGTATGACCCGAGAAGAAGTCAGTGTTCATGAATGAAGTCGAATTCGCCTAAAAGTTGCTGTTTTATTAGTTAGGTCCGAGACGTGAGTTAGGTTATTTTATAAACTCGAAAAATGTTACTCTCTCCGGTCGCATATTTTTGCTAAGCTGGATGGATTATATCATTGTTAATTGACTACATAGTTCCTCCTTTGGAGGTCAGAGTCATGACTGAGTTGATGATACACTACCCCCCCCCACACACACACACACACACAAAACAGATAAGATAATCCTGGGAGACTAGTATCGTGAGGAACCCTCAAAAGGAGAAGATAAAGCCTCGGCGGATTCATTCCCTCCCCAAAAAGGAGGTGGTAATACCCGGGAGAATGGTATCGTGAGTGATGACGGACGATATACTACACTAGCCACCCTCCCCCCCCCCAAAAAAAAGAATAGGTAATACCTGGTAGGATTGTATCATGTCAATAGAACAGATACTACGATACCCCCCCCCCCAAAAAAAATAGAGGAGGTAATACCTGAGAGGACCCCCCCCCATAAAAGAAGATACTGCCTGCGACTATGGTATCATGGCAACAGAAAAGATATAACGTTAGCCACCCCCCTAAAAATGAAGAAGGTAGTCCCTGTAAAGATGGTCCCATGGCAACAGAACAGATACTACATTACTCCCTTTCTCAAAGGAGGAGGTAATTCTCTGGGGGAGAACAGTCTTATAACAACAGAACTGGTGCTACCCAACCCATGACCATTAAAAGATAATACAATAATAGATTTAATTTTTTTTTTCCATTCATTTAAAAATTCCTCATCATAAAAACATAATGTTTATAGTTCCTTTGCCTTTTGGTTTGGTATGGGTTGGTAGTTTTGTTTTACGGCATATCAACCCTTTTTGGGTTATTTAATGCCGAATCTGGTCATTATAGTGAAAGTTTTTATGCTTCAAGTTCTTTATATCTTCAAATGTTTAATCAGGGTTTTTGGTTTGGTAGTTTTGTTTTACGGCATATCAACCCTTTTTGGGTTATTTAATGCCGAATCTGGTCTTGTTTGCTTCTCTTTTTTGTTTCTTTCCCCTTTTAATATCTGTTTCTATTTAACCCATAGTTGGGACCCTAACAAGTACTACCACTCCGGGTCAGGGTGGACCTGGGAGCAATGGTAATTAAGAGGAGGCTCCACATTCCCCAAAGTCCGTAAGCCGGATCTCACCATCGGATGTAGTTTAAGGTCATATCCAGGACCGGGAGTAGGGTAGGAAAAATAAAAATAAAAAAGGGGTTAGGGTTAGGGGCTGTTGTTTTTGTTTTTGGTTTTGTAGAACATAATTAAGTTTTACAAAAAAAAAAAAAAAAAAAAAAAAACGTCAATGTAGGTGAATTTCGTCTCAGGGAGCTACAGGGCAGCCTGATCTGGTATCACCAGTTTGCCTTTTGGTTAAGATTAAAGTGTAGTATCTGTTTTCAACATTCCACCAACATCAGATGTTTTACTATCGACAACACTATTGCGTATATATAAGAAAATATGACAATACAAATTACAAATGTATATTACAGAATATTTATTAGAAACTGTTTTAAAAAGTAAATATGAAAATTAGGAATACCTAAAGCGGATTTATGGGTGCTTGCATATTACTATATATACCGTATTTCAAAATCTTATGTTGTATCATAACATTAAGTAAGGATAATCCGTTTTGATGTTAATATACTTAGGATAGGTTGAAAGCACTTTCGAATTTATTCATTTAGATCAGGGGCGGGCAACATTTTCAGAGTGAGGGCCAGATGAGACTTTTGGAAGGAGATCGCGGGCCGGAGTGAAAAATGAAATCTCAGAATTACTATAATTTGTTTACATGAATTAATTGTACAAAAATTGCATTGAATACTCTACAAATCTGATATTTTTCTCAGGAGATTTCTGTATGTAATGTTATAAAAGGCGCCGACGAAAAGCCATTTTGGAATCATAAAAAATAATGACGAGGGAAATATCAAGTTGATCCAGCATTCGTTTCGACACACCTCACATAAGTTCTCTGTTTTATGCCCTTTCCTCGTCTCTCATTTCCTCTTTGCCTCTCTCTTTCTCTTTTCCTATTTTTATCTCAGGCCAAGGATTTGAAATTAATAGTTAAAGAAAAATGAAATATATATGCATCATCGCTCGCTGATATTTATACATTTTCATCCCACTGTAAATCTTAATCGAAACCTACTTTTACGTCTATGTCACAAAATGATATGAGTTTTACTGGGAGGTCCGCGGGCCGCATTGCAATAATGAAGCATAGCAAGGTGGCAGGCCGGACGCTAAACCTTCGTGGGCTGGATGTGGCCCACGGGCCGGAGGTTGCCAGCCTCTGATTTAGATAAACCGGAATGCATTCTAGTGGATTTACATTTAATCAGTGAAACAATTTTTGTAAAGAAGTTATTTTTTCCAAATACGATTTTTATTTCAAGAAGTAATTCATTAAAATGGTTGATTTGTTTTATAAGAAAACGAAATGCACTATAGTTGAATAAATATCTTAATGAAATAACGTAAATGTTTTGTTTGACGCGAAAAGTGATAACCTATTGTGAAAAGCGAATTCAATCTCTGATAAACTTAGATGACAACGTAATAGTTACTATTATTGTGTAAGTTTCTGAGCTTAATGCAGAAGCACTTAAATGACTGATGAATAAGGCATGTAGTGGCAGCAAATCCTGTACTTATGTTAGTATAACGACTATAGGACTGCTACTGCATATCTCATCAGGGCAAGGGAAGAACACATGCATGCAACGTCAATTACTGTAAAATGGCAAACGTGGCAGTAATTACATACATTAAATGCATGTAAGAGAACTTTTATGGATAAATAGAATGAGAGAATGGGTATTCTGAAGTAAAATGTATTCGGAAAGTAATAGTGTCCACGGCTTTGGAGAAGATAATATTTGTTTAAAATGGTTATAGACAGAAAGTGTTCGATAATTGTGAATATGTTAATCTTTTATTCTGGTAAGCAAGAAAGTAAAACAAATTATTTAGATTAGCCAATCAAAACGCATCTGATAGACAGGAAACGTTGAAACTGTACAGTATCTCATGTACAATAGAGCAAGATTAACATATGAAATAATAACGGTTAGTACAAAAGTATGTGTTTTATAAAATGGTCTTCCCGCTATACGTGGATGGAGGGGTAGTAGATTTATCCGACTTCCTATATGTATGCCTATCTTAAGAAAATATATCAAGCAGAACTAAATTTTAAAATCGATTTAATTGAACGAAACCAAAGTTATTGTTTCTGAAAACGCGGACCAATAATTGGCCTAAATCAATGCTGGAGCAGATTTGTATATGTAGTTTTTGTTATGAAGCTATACCCACCAACGGTACAGGGGCAAATCTCAGTTAACTTTAGATATTAGTCTAATTGTGTTTTCCAACTCGCTGTTGCTTCGCAAGCTTTAAATACTTGACACATTAACTTAAAATAAACATATCATTCATAACTTTGTAAACACAAAAAAAACTTTCTCATTTATTCATATAAATAGATAAACATTAGCATTTTTATAATTTCGATACAAATTTATTTATCGTTTAAATGTGACTGTCAAGAAAAGAAAAGAAAGAAGAAATCAATTTGTCCTTTCAGTTGCATTTCAGAAATAGATTGCAACTTGTTTAAAATCAAGTCGGTCCCTCTAAAGAACGGAACATTTGAACACAAATGATAATATATGTCCAGGAAATAAAACAATATAGCGAGCGAGAGCTATTTTTATAATAAAATCAAAACATCCATTGAATTTTTTTAAAAAATAACAAATAATATTTTCAAAATCAATATGCAAATTAGTTAACTTTGCGACTGATATCCCATATACATAAGCAGTATATACAAAAAATGGCGCGTTCGAATCTCGGCCTTTTGGCCAAGATCAAAGTGTAGTATCTGTTCCGATGGAGACTGGTTTTGGCTTGGCCTTCGGGGC
>OY744537.1:13380481-13500481 GCA_963556195.1 Sepiola atlantica | reverse complement strand
ATATATATATATATATATATATATATATATATATATATATATATATATTATAATAAATATATATATATATATATATATTATAATAAATATATATATATATATATATATTATAATAAATATATATATATTATAATAAATATATATATATATATTATAATAAATATATATATATTATAATATATATATATATAATATGTATATATATATATATATATATATATATATATATATATATATATATATATATATATATGTATATATATATATATATGTATATATATATATATATATATATATATATATATATATATATATATATATATATATATATATATATAGTTTGAGTATCCGACAATGGTTTCAGAACCTTCTCGGCTCCTTCTCAGGGATCGGATACTCAAACTATGTTTATTTTAATATAAAAGCTCTAATATATATTGAGCACTTTTGAAAAGTAATGGTTTTGTTAATTTTGTTGATATATGAACTTAATTAATTATATATATATATATATATATATATATATATATATATATATATATATATATATATATATATATATATGTATGTATATATATAGTAAGTTATGAATATATATTTATGGCAATTAAGCTACACTCAGGCTCCCGCGTTTCATCCGGGGGGGGGGGATCTTCAAGCTAAAACGCGGGAGCCTCTGTGTAGCTTAATTGCCATAAGTATATTTTCATAGCTTACTACCTAGCTCTACTTACGTATCGAGCACTGTTGAAGTAAATACTGAAAATTGATACATAAAAAATCATATTTCCTAATAAAATGTTATGTGGATATATATATATATATATATATATATATATATATATATATATATATATATATATATATATATATATATATATATATATATACTACCTTTTACGTGAAAATAAGATTTATATTCCTTTATCATCTGTTGTGGTTTTCCCAATTCTATGCGATTTATTAAAATCGAAAAAACAAGAACTCTTCATCCGCAATTCCTTTCTCTCACTTATATACAATATTTCTTCACAAAGACATTTTTTATGTAAAGAGTAAAATGAAATGTAGTATCTCTTCTGATACTACGCTTCATCTTTTCTGTCCTCGGTCAGTGAAGGAGAAATCCTTCTAGACTTTAAACCAGTTTTATCTTTTGTCCCAATCCAGAGTGATCCTTTTTGAGTAGCTGGATTTTCTCCACGTTTAAAAACCGCCGCAGTGCCTAACTCTGCCCTCGTGGGGAGGCAAGTAAATAGGGGCATTTCTTACTCGCGCTGAGATGACTCTTTTCTTTTTTTGGCGAACTGTTTCTTCATCCTCTACCTTAAGCATTCTCTTATATTTAATAAATAATAAACCATTGTCTCCAATGAACGTTCTCTCCGTTCCTTTTTAAGGGTGTTGTTCTTGCACATCTATCCGATTCCGCAAACAATCACTGACATACATGCAAGAACCTCCTAGCATTACCTCCTCTTTCAAAAGAGGGGTGTTGCCAGTTGCTTGAGGCGCCCCCACCAGGAAATACCAACGGGTCCGATCTAGGCAACTTTTGCAATCGTCCAGAATGAAGTGGCGTGCGGGTGAGGGGGTCCCGGGGACCCAATCATATTTAATTTCCCTTTCTCGAGTCTGTCGGGCATACAATCAAGGAGTTGCCCCCCCCCCCCCCCCCCCGGGACTCACAGGGGGGGGGGGGTGAATTCCCCCACTATAAACTGACCTCGTATCACATCAATTCTTGGTGGGAAGAGATGGGTTAATAAAAGTAACACCCACGCCGTAAAGTTGACTTCCTCCTCCCTAAAAAAAAAAAAAAAAAATTTACTCCTCCTTTAATTATTAACCTACCTCCTACCCAATTACTACACTATTCGCTGCCCTCAACCTTTTACGTACCTTCTCAAAAATCGTTGTTCTTTACTTCGTTTACGTTTTACAAACTAAGCAAATGCATACATTTTGTGTACAGCATACACAATCTTTCTTTCTTTCTTTTTTTTCGAAAAAGAAAATCTCTTCCTCTTCTTTATTAAGCTGCACGCCCCCTCTCCCCCTCCTCCTCCTCCTCCTCCTCCTCAATTGCGCTCTTAAATCTACTTTTTTATTTCTTTCATGCAATAGTTAACGCGCACACACGTACACACCTTTATTCTCCGCATCAGAAAACCACCTCCTACTCAAGCACTCGCTTCCTTCTCCGCCTTCCTCTCGAAAACCACCTCCTACTCAAGCACTACTCCACCACTTCTATTTTTTTTCCTTTTTTTTTTTTTTTTTAAGAAAACTTACTTTTTTATAGTACACAACTGCACGTGTTATTGAATACATTTTACGCACAGTTATACAAATTATATACAGTACATTTCAAGTGTTGTTGTTGTTGTTTTCTTTGTACCAAATCCACTCCTACTCATAGACATTCTTAGTCTCTCATACACACACATACACGTGTGACCTAAACACACACACGTGTAACCCTGATATTGTCACACTGTGGTGTGTGGCTCACCCCCCCCCCCTCCTTAATCTTCTGACAGTAACTTCTGTAGACCCCCTCTCTCTCTCTCTCTCTCTCTCTCTCTCTCTCTCTCTCTCTCTCTCTCTCTCTCTCTCTCTCTCTCTCTTACTTACATAGACATTTAATTTCCGATTTACACGTACACACGTATGTACCCCCTCCCCGCTCCCTTTCTCAGCTACACAATTCCCCTCTGTTAGCTATTATTCTACTCCTACTATCATATTCCCCACTCTTCTCTGAACGGGCACTTGCGTATACACATGCGTCGAAATCACTCTCAAGTACAGACCCACTCCTCCTCCCCTAAACAATGCTTCTCCACCTTCGACTAAAAATAGCCTCCTCCTCAATTACTACCCTTTCTCTCTCCTCCCCCCCCCCTTCCCCTCTTCCTAAACGGTGCTTCTCCATCTCCAACTAAAAATAGCCTCCTCCTCAATTACTACATCTCCTCCTCCTCTCCCCTAAACATTGCTTCTCCACCTTCAACTAAAAAATAACCTCCTCCTCCTCCTCAATTACTATCCTTCCTCCGCCTTAATTAACCTACCTCCTCCTCCTCCTCGCTTTATTCCTATGTTATTAACCTACAACACTCGTTTTTACCCACTCTCTAATTGTCTTACTCACTTAAGAACCCTCTCTCTTTCTTTCAATCCCCCTCCCATTTGTCCGCTACTTTTTCTCCTTTCCCCTCTACACTGTCACGTACATCCTCTCTCGTTACCCCCATCCCCCAGCACACGCACGCACGCACGCACTACCGTCCACGCACATTCACGTCTACACAGACCTGAAACACACGACCACATCTACTCATACACAAACTAGTTTAAAAAAAAAAAAAAAGAAAGAAATATCGAGAGAGGCCGAAAAAACGAGTACAACACTCGAAAAAAAAAAGGGAGATTTTTTTACAAGTGCTCGTACGGTTGATTGGATGTATTCATGCCCGCAGTTTTCTGGCGCAATTTCTAACTGATTTCTTTTCTTATGGGGAACATCATTTCGTCCCCTTTCTCCTCTTTTCATCTATGGCGTCAGATGTATTCACTCTTGTTACTGTGTTACTTACTGTAGCCCTTTCGAGCGCCGCCGATGGAGGTAAGTTTCTAAAAACAAATGACCACCGCACAAATGGTGGACCCCTTTTTTTGTGTCTGTCTTCTCCCTACACCCTCGCTCCTCAGCCATGCATACCGCAGGATGTACCCACGTTTCCCCTCGTCATGGATCTCTCATACCCCCTGCAACAATATGAATAATCCTATATCTAATATTGTTCGTTTTTTCTCAACTCTTATCACGTTCAAATCCACTGCAAAAAAACACGGCCCACACCTCTTGTATGTAATGTGTGTTAATATTATTATTTACCTTAACTAAATAAACAGGACAGTACATGTGTGCAACTACATACAATCACATGTGCTATGTTGTTGGTTTGTGTATGAGAGCCGTTATCGAAAACCATTGACCTGTTTATTCATAAGAATAGCTGTATTTGCCCGGGTGGAGACATATTGCCGGGTAAAGAGAACAAAAATAATCATTCAAAATATAGTCATGTTTACAAGTTTTTGTTTCATAATATTTTTTTTAATTCGTTTCAGTTTTCCCTTATTTTTTTTTATTTTAATAAATATTGGATTAATAATGAATAATTAAATCTATATTTATCAAAGTTACGTATTGATGAAAAACACAGACCATATATCTTTCCTGATTTATTGATACAGCGAAAACGGTTTCTTATAAGTCTCACTCCACAATACAACCGAAACGAATAATAAAAAAAAAACGTGCGTTCAATTTTTATATAAAACATTAGTCATGTTTTTTTTAATAGTATTTTTTTTTAATTCGCTTCAGATTAATAGTACATAAAAAAGCAATTTGTAAAAAATCAAAGTCACGCAGTCGCGAGAAAAACACACACAAACACACACGAAGTTGTCTTATAATTTTATTAATAGAGATTTCCCACATGTCATTTTAGAAATCCAGTTAACGATGTAAAACGTTCATGAGGCTGTGTTTCGATTTACTTGCCTCCCCACGAAGGCAGAGTTAAACACAATCCAGCTCCCTCAAAAATGGACACTCTAAACTGGGACAAAAATAAAAAATTGGCTCCGTCTAGAAGGATCTGTGTGTGTTATGTTTTTGACTTGTCTTAATTGAAATCATCACAATGCGATGCGTGGAAATGTACTACTACGTGAAATATGCAATCATTGTCGATGCTGTCACTAAAAACGTGTGTGGTCTGGTCTACAAACCTCCTCAAACATTGTAAATGCAGTCGAATACAGAAATTATCGTTAATAAATAATATTTCTAGTCTTTTGTATACATTGATTATCAATATGAAATGAAATAACCAAAACACGCAAATATGTCGACCACTGAGTCGTTCACATGTTTATGCATATATAACATCTCCAATAATAAAAAAAATCTATCAAACAAAAAAACGCTCGTGTATCTGTATTTCGTAACTTTCATAAATACGCATTGAATTATTATTTATTATTAATCGATATATATATATATATATATATTTTAAAAATAAAGGAAAACAAAAACGATTTTTTAAAATCCTATTTAAAAAAATATAAACATGGCTATTTTGTTATGGGCCTTGTGAGTATGAGCCAAATGTATCTGTTAGTGTTCTGATACTACACATTATCTTTTCTGTCCTCGGTCAATGAAGGATAAATCCTTCTAGACTGGGGCAATTTAAAATGTTGTCCTAATTCAGAGGGCCTTCTTTTAGGAGCAGGATTTTACCGACATTAAAACCCGACCTTGTGTTTAATTTTGCCCTCGTGGGGAGGCAAGCAAATAGACTATAGTTTGAATTATTTTTCTCTCGGCCCTTCGCCCGGAAAACGCCGGGTAAATATAACTAGTTGTTAATAATAAAGAAGGGTCCATGCAAGAAGAAAAAGAATGCTGTGATTATTTGCATGTTTTAGATTAAAATATATATCTTTTAGCAAACACGCCAGCAAATGATTGCACAAATGGATTACCCTATTTTTAGGGTTTTGTTTGTTCCTGTGATTTCCATCAATGTATGTTATTAATAATGTTTTTGTTTTTATTAATTTTTTTATCTATAACTTTATGATAAAGTTACAGTACAGTTCAATTGCGTTGAATGATTCAACGCAATTGAACTGTACTTTTCAGCACCACAAACAAACATGTCTTTGCAATATGTACAATATTGTACACGTAATTCATATATCTAATTTTGTTTGGATATTTTTTTTTTTTTTTTTTTTTTACTGCTGTTTACCATCCCGCGCCCACTGCGGTCAAGGTTAGATATAAGGTCAGTTTATAAACGGAGAATCTACCCCCCCCCCTCACGCACACAAAAAGGGGGGGGGGCATTCTAGACGAGTACAGATTTTGCCGTCGACATTCTCCGATGAGGGCGCTTAAGGCGACCGGCAATAAACCAATCCCACCCTTCCCGACGAAGGAGATAATTCCTGGGAGGATGGTCAAACAGGACCCTAACAAAACCCTGATATAGGCCCGAGGGTCACTTCCTGCGCTAGATTCTTTCCCATCATCTTCACATGTCCAGATTTTGTTATAAAGTCTCCATAAGTTGCTTGGGGTTTTTTTTGGGGGGGGGGGGTATCTCCCGTCCGTACTCTTAATAGTCCGTAAATAGGATGCAATCTGCACATTGTCGACTTTTTTTACCACGCGTATTTTTGCAATCTATCTTATTTTATACTTAATTGCTTTAAAAATAAAAAATAAAAAACACTATCTCAACTGACCGATTAAATTCACATCTATCAACCAAATAAGACTACGGCTCTCGATCTCATCACGGGTCACAATTACAACATGGTTAATTTTTTTTAAATCGTTTTTTTAGTTGAATCATTGAATTTATTTCTAAAAAGTATTTTTTTAAAAACATCTGTGTCACCATATTAGCAATATACAGTGACGTAAATGTTTGTTTTACATAGCCATGGCCACATATTTTTTTTTATTTATCTATGGCTACATTGTTTTTATTTAAGAATCATTTTTTTTTAGCTATGGCCACATTTTTTTTTTTTTTAAATATTGAAAAGAAAAAGATCTTTCACAAGAATTGGCAAAAGCATTTCAATTCACGTTAAAAACAATTCTATTCTCAGCCAATTAAATATGTTCATTTTGAAATGTTCAAATCGTGTGAATAAATCTCAGATGTGCTTTTTATTCAACATTTGCAAGTTATCAACGCTCATTGTCAAATTACAAACTTTAAAGTTCCAGTTTCAAGTCGTTACTACAATGTAATGATTGACAACAAAAAAAAACATGCATTGACGCAATTTCTAAAAGAACAGTTTAAATGAAACAATCCTACTTCAAAAATAAATAAATCTATTCCGTAGTTTTTTTGTCATTTTTATGTCCATAGTAACGAAAACTTACGTTGCATATATAGCGAACACTGCATTAATAAATACCACAAATTGATGAAGCCCCAACCTAACTCAGACCCTATTCTGTTCCTGGTCTTTTGAGCTAATATCATAATGTATCTGGTTTTTTTTTGGTTTTTTCGTGAGGTGGGGGAACACCTAAACTGAGGCAATTTTTATTTTGTCCCAAATACAGAGTGTCCTTTTATGAGGGAGCTTGATATCCCTCGGCTTTTGCATTAGTGTATCCATGAAACACTAACTAACGCTGACTGTACGGAACGACTGGTCTTCGGGTCCGTTGGGCTATCTCTTCTGTCCCTGACGATCTGGAACTGGATTTCTACTCATTAAAAACCGACCTTGTATAACTTTGCCTTCATAAAGTGAGGGGGGGGGGGCTAGATTCAGACCCTACTTCCCCCCTTCCCCCTGTAAGGATTATATTGGCTTTGTGTCTTATTGTTTAAATACAATTTGAATAAACGCATTTATGATTCTACATCGCATGCTCATAGTGTTCCATTTTTATTAGTGTTTTTAGTGTGTGTTACAAAACAAATACCCCCCCCCCAGTTTTTTTTAAAGCACATGAATGACTGTCACGTAAACTTAAATGTTTTTTTTTTCTTTTTCTTGATTTCTCCATCCTTATTATTATTACTACTACTACTACTGCTACCAGCTGTACCTACCCGGTGTTGCCCGGGAATCTTTACTTTCATTTTTGTTTCGTTTTTTTTTTTCTTTCTTTTTACTAAATTATTTTTTAATAGAATTTTGAAAGTTAAATGTAATCATTACGGTATCGTTTGGTTATTAAATTAATTGAATAATCAAATTGTTATAAAACATAACTACTTATGTTACGGTAATGTTTTAATCTCTCTATATACAATTATTGGATAGATATACATGGCTGCCAAAACTTTCAGTATTTTAATATATGAAGATTTGCTCAAAATTTTAAAACCAGAAATGACTTTCTATTCGCCAGTTTAAATGCTTCCAAATTTCTTTTAAATTTCTATGGTTCGCGAAAAAATCCATTTTCTTTTTTTTTTTTTAAATTATTAACAAAGGATTAACATGGCTGACTTGTTCGCGAAGTAACAAAAATGCATTATGGTGGATTAAATAGGATTTGGTAATGGTGCTTTACGCTATTGCATTTTTGCTTTCACTATATAATCGATAAAGAGTAAATAAATTTGATAAAATGTATAAGTCACGTAGAGACGAGAAATACACACACGCATAATTTTATTAAGAGAGAGAAGAGATATCGACGTGTGTTAACGAAAATACTTTTACTCTGTTTAAACAATCAAATCAATGCACAAAGGTTATTTGTTTCGGCATTTTTGTCGTTTCTTCCATGATCCAGTTTTCAAATTGTTACTATCAAAACTTGCACAACTCTCTTCTTTTAAACCAGAAGTCTCCCTCTTTTTTTTCCTTTTTTTTAAACCCTAAATACCCCCATAAGAGGGTCAACAATCTCTTCTAAAACCCTTAATTTCCTATCATGCTTCAAACTGTTGTTTTTTGTTTTGTTTTCCCCCAAGATTGTTATTTTTAAAGATGTAGTCCGTTTTACTTTCTTCTTTTAAAGAGACTGAATGCACCCTGTATTTTTCTGGTTGTTCGTGTTCAGTTATAAAAACTGGGAGGAGAAGGGGGTCGCTACGGTTCTCATTTAAATACTTCTCTGAATCGATTTATGATTCTCGAATTATTAATAAACTATGAAAGTCAAAAGAACTAGCATTTAACGTAATACAATCGAATGTGAAACCAGAAAAATGAGATTAGTTTTTGTTTTGTTTTTCTAAAAAGGAAAAAGATTCGGCTTTTTTCCTTCTCTCCTGACCGCCCGCCACCACCGGGCAACCAAGATGGCGAACACCTCCATCCCCATTATTCGTTCTTTATTTTGCAAATATAACCTCATAATATATACACACGCACACATGTCGTATGTATATATCGTTAAATTGATGTGGGTTGAGAAGTAGGGCTCGCGCAAGTGTTCCTTATATCCCAAACTTCTGGACGGATCTGTACAATGACGAGTGTCGTCATATCTATCAAAATCCAACATCGCTTCCTCCTTTTTTTTCCCCTCACATGGTCGACATTACTGGTCGAAATCTTTATTTATTTTTTAAATTTTATTTTCTGTCTTACAACTTATTTCTTCTCCGGTCAGAAATTGGGTATATTTATGCTTCTTCCTACTGAGCAAAGTTAGACGTGAGATCAGTTTATCGTAAAGGATTCCAGCCCGCCTCCCCAAAAGGGGGCACTTTGGATGAGTTTAAAATTAGCCGTGATCGGACCCGTCGGCATTCCCTTATGTGGACGCCACAGGCGATCTATAATAAACCAATCACTCCTCCCGTGGTAGGAGTGATACATGAGAGGATGATCTTCTTGGGACAAAACAGATACTACACTTATATAAGCCCGATGGCCACTGCGTCAGATAATTGGGTTCAGTCACACATGATTATTAGTCTTATTTTCAGAGTATTATTTATTAAATTCTTTTTTATTGTCGTCGTAAGCATAGCGTGGTTTTCGTGATGAATAAATGTGTAATAATGTTTTCCACTCTCTTTATGAATGAAAAAAAAATGTAATGGACTGATAAACATGCAATTTAATATTCTTATCTAATTATTAGACCTGCGTTGCTTACACCTTTCAAGTAAGCATTAATATATTAAAATATTAACAAACTTAAACGGTACAATTTGTCTCTATAATAAAGTTGTAGTTCCTGTTTGTTAATGTTCACAAACTTCTTCCAGGGTTTTTGGAGATCAACCTCCATAACCATATTCTGAAACTACATTAACCAGAGTACCGTAGTTGAATATTTCATTTTCGAAGGGAGTAACACATTATTAGTGTTGTCTGCGTTCGCGCTCGACTTCCATAAAAAGCAAATACGACGTTTTACTTAATTTCTATCATTTTAAAATTGTAAATAAAATAAACAAATGAGAAATAGGATATTAAGGGATTCGAGGCTTGGCACAGGGGTCGCCATGGATCTCGGGGTTAAAGGCTATAAATTTACCGAAATTTACTTCAATTAATGCCACACTACTTACTGCTCGAGGCGCCCCTACCGGGGAATGCCGACGGGGCTGCCCAGGCAATTTTTGATGGTCAGAGTGCTCACCTCTCGAGCGCTGGCTTTTCAACCCCCACTTTCCGACCCGACCTTGGGTCACATCTTACTTGTGGGAGTAGGATAAAACTGGCCTTGTGCCTAACTCCTGGAGAGGAGTAAATAATACTTACACCCCTCCCACACAATCAATGCTGCGTAATCCTTGGGCCTTACCTCCAAAAATTGAATTTTATAAAATGTACACAAAAAAGATAATATGGTGTTATGGGTGCAAAAAATTATCAGTCCCGGACAACGCCGGATCTAATTTTTAAAGAAAAGTAGTTATTTGAACCAGTTCACTATGTATTGAATTGTTTGTGTAGTTCTATCTTTGCGTCGTATATATTAATAATTAGGTGAAGTTGTTCTCATGACACATAATTACGCTGAGTACTCATACTGCCAATATGATCTCTTCAGTTTCGTTTTACTTTCATTGGATAGATGATTTTTAAGAAGAAAGAAACCAGATAAAAAATGCGGTCATGTTTTGGAATAGAGGCCGCATCGACTTTTGTTCCAAATTGTCGACACATGATCTCTCGTTTCACACGTGACTTTTGGCTAAGATCAAAGTATAGTATATGTTCTGTTACTACACTTCATCTTTTTCTGTCCTCGGCCAGTGAAGGAGAAGTTCTTCTAGACAGAGACAATTTTTATTTTTGTTCCAATCAAGAATGTCTTTTTTTTTTCTCCCACATTGAGTTTACCCCTGCCTTCGTCTGACCCAAATTCGTTTCTAACCTTATTTCTCTTGTCCCTTTTTACCAAGCTCCCTACGAGGGTCGGATATAACATATGTCGAGCTTTAATGTAATGTAGGCTATGAGCAGCACAAGGATCCTCATGGCCGGCATGGAACAATTGAAAAATTGCCGTGATCGGAGATTCTCTCACACACTTTTGACGATGGGGGGGGGGGGTAATCCCGAACAGAGGATGTAATGCCTGGGTAGATGGTTTCCTGAACATCGAGTACTTATTTACTCCTCTCCAGGAGTTAGGCACAAGGCCAGTTTTATCTTACTCCCACAAGTAAGATGTGACCCAAGGTCGGGTCGGGAAAGTGGGGTTTGAAAAGCCAGCGCCCGAGAGGTGACACTCTGGCCATTAAAAATTGGCTGGGCAGCCCCGTCGGCATTCCCCGGTAGAGGGCTCCTCAGGCAGTAAGCAATAAACTTATTCCTGGGATGGGGGGACCTCCTAGAACTGTACAGGACAGACCCGTACACTGGCATAAATCAAGCCCTGAAGGCCAAGACAATACCAGTCTATGGGGTGCAATATCCATCGGAACAGATACTACACTTTGATCTTAGCCAAAAGGCCAAGTCCGAGGGTCGATGACACCCCCTCCCTTTTTTATGTTGGCGGAAGGAACAGATTGTTTACGTTCGTAAAATGAGCAAACATTCTAAACGGTTACTTTAGAATTTGAATATTTTTACTAATCAGTCATCACTTATCAAGGCCAAAAGACACTCGGGGATAAGAGTTAGCAAGATGGATGGATTGTCAGACTACGAATATTATGAGATGATTGAAAATGAAATGAACAAAGTTTGGTTGTTTATGGTGACTGTTTATGTCATTTGTTCCCATTTACTTGCCTCCCCAAAAAGGACACTGAATTGGAACAAAACTTTAAATTGCCTCAATCTAGAAGGATTTCTCCTTCACTGACCGATCAGAACAGATACTACACTTTGCTCCAAGCCAAAAAAAGGCATGTATTGGAAGACGACCATGTTGTAGTTTGCGGGGAAGCACTCGCGTGGTAGTGTTCCACAGACAGGAAGTTCTTGGAAAGAAACTGTCCATGGAGATTCCGCCTGGCGCACAGAGGAAGAAGAGACATTTATTTTCAGTTGCTGTATTATTTACCTCCACTTCAGAAGGTTAGGTACAAGGCCATTTTTATCTTACTCTCACAAGTTAAGATGTGACCCAAGGTCGGGTCGGAAAGTGGGGCTTGAAAAGCCAGCACCCGAGAAGGTGAGTACTCTGGCCATTAAAAATTGCCTGGGCAGCTCCGTTGGCATTCCCCGATAGGGGCGCCTCGGGAAGTAAGCAATAAACTTACTCCTCCCCAAAGAGGGAAGCCTGGGAGGGTGGACCTCCTAGAACTGCAGAAGACATACCCATAGACCGGCGTTAATCAAGCCCCGAAGGCCAAGACAATACCAGTTTATGGGGTTTAGTATCCATCGGAACAGATACTACACTTTGATTGGAGGTAAGGCGAACACATTCCATCGAAATAACGATAGAGTAGAGAAAATACTCGTCTGGGGTTTTTACCCCACCCTATGGCCGGTATTGTCCGGGCCTTCTGGTCTTGATTTATGCCGGTCTATCGGTTGGTCTGTCCTGTGCAGTTCTAGGAGGTGCACCCTCCTAGGCTTTGCCTTCTCACTCTTTGAGAGGGGGTTAGTTTATTGTTAATCGCCTGAGGCGCCCCTACCGGGGAATGCCGACGGGGCTGCCCAGGCAATTTTTAAATGGCCAGAGTTTTCAAATTCTCGAGCGCTGGTTTTTCCCCACTTTCCCGACCTTGTGTCACATCTTACCTTGTGGGAGGAAGATAAATAGAACTCGTAACGTCTCTTCTATGGGAAAGGGGCTGTAGAGAAGAGAAGAGAAGAGATCTTCAGATAGCTAAGTCGATTTTGTTCTCTGCCAAAGCAAGAAAGAATGCTCTTAGCGGCACCACCTAAATTGATACCTCATTTTTAAGCCTTTGAGCGTATATCTGAGAAGGCCCTACTCACATTAGGAGGGGGTGTATTGCCGATCGCCTGAAGCGGCTCCACCGGGAATACCGACGTGTTGATATAGGGTGCCCCTTGAGGGGGGGGGGGTAGTCACAACTATAAACTAACGTAAATATACTTACAAATTAGTTATTAAACTTGTTTATAATTTCGTTGTTGTCGCTGTCCGTTGAAATCAGCAAATCGGGGGAAAATGCTGAGATCGACGGCCTAAACAGTTTCTTCAAAAATTTGAATAAAATTAGTGTTTTAGAGTTAGAAAAAAAATTATTATTACAAGGACGTGTTAACATTTTTTCCGTCTTGAGCGATACAAAAAAAAACATGGCTCCATGAGCAATAATACACTACTTCCGCTAAGATTCCAATTTGTAAAAAAATCGCTTATTTTAGCGTATTTACAGATTTCAAACGTGCCTTTTCTTCAGATTACATGCGTAATACAGACTAAATATATTTTAACTCGAAATGATAAAAAATAACACACAAAACCATTTTTATCGCTTATACACAATTTTTATCACATTCTCGTTGATTTCAACATTTGCCAAACCTGGTTTCTTCTAAAAGTGAAATGATGATGATGATATTATTATTATTATTATGATTATTATTATTATTATGATTTTTATAATAATAATAATATGATGATGATGATGAAAAATAACACGGTCTCTTTTTCGAAACTCCACCCGAAACATCAATAATACATTAGGCGTGAGACGCGCGTAACGTGTAAATAAATATTATTACTATTATTATTAGGTTAAATGTTATACAGATAGAAAAACTAGGCGAAGCAGACGGTTATTCATAAATATTTAATATTCCAGCAATAACATGGTTGCTTGGAGAGGGGGGGGGTAATATTTGTAATATATGTTAACATTTTATTTATACAAGCTGGTTAATTCCTATTACAGTCACGTAAATTATTTAGTAGGTTTTGGCCATTACTCTCAAACAATTTATTTTTTATTTAAACGGTGTTTTTAGTCAAAACAAAAATAATATTTAAAACACTAAGTCGTAGCAAGCTTCATCGTACACGTGAAATGCGGAAATAAAAACTCTACCAAAGAAATATAGTCGGTTATCTTGATAAACAAGTCCAAACGGGGCTGAGGGTACGTAAATAGAGTTCATAATTTTCTAGTTAAAGCAAAGGTTGGTTTATCGTTTTTAGCTAGCCTCGTTCTCAATTTGTTTATAATGATGGCGACCATATTTTTCTGGTCGACTTTTATATAGTCGTTTCACGTGTCCGCTGGAACTCGCTATATCTTAGTCTTTTTAATGTTATGATTATTTTACTAAGACATGTTGTTTGGAAGTAATGCCGAAACCCCTTTGACTAAATAATTTAGGTTACTAAAATAGGAGTTAACCTTTATTTTTTTTCATTTTGTGCATAACGAAAATAACCAAAACCTAATAAGTTATAAACATGAGGTTGAATGATTGAATCTTGAGTCGGTGGAAAACCGATTTTCTTTTTAACTGTTTTTCCTTCTCTTACGTTTGTTGTGTTAAGTAAATCTCGGATACCATTCTATGTTACATGATAACATATTCGATGTTGTTCTTCTCGCGGCCGCAGAGATCGATTGAAGGAAAAGGAAAAAAATTCCTCATGAATATCGAATAGATTTGATTGACCCATTTTTTTTTATCCTCTTTCTACGGGTGACCAAAAGCGCAGTAATTATGACGATAAGAATTGTTTGACGTATGCGGTTCTAACTGTTTTCATTTTTTTTTTTTTATCCTCTTTCTACGGGTGACCATAGCGCAGTAATTATGACGATAAGAATTGTTTGACGTATGCGGTTCTAACTGTTTTCATTTTTTTTTTTTTCATCGTATAAACCCGTTTCAGAGTAATAAATTTACACTTGTCGCTATCTAGTTTAGGTTACTCTACTATCTATAGTAAAGTTAGATTGGGGGGGGGTGCTATTATTGTACTTGGTAGCGTTTGATAATGATTGAGATAGTGTGTTTATGAAGAACAACCAAGTTGTTCATTTCATTAAAGATGTCGGCGTTTTAAAACTTTTTTTTTTATTCACAACAGCATTTGAAATTAATTCCGTTTATTTAAGCTTCAGTTTTGGTAGACACTTTGAATGTAAAAACATTTAACATACTCCGTATTTATCTTAACCCTCGCCCCTTACTTTTATTATTCAAGAATTCAGGAGAGAATAATTTTGGGTTAATTAATTCCTATTTCAATCACTTAAATTATTTAGAGTGAATGCGGTTTTCAGCATTACTCTCAAATAACTTATTTTTACTTAAGCCATATTTTGATAAAATAAATAACACATGAAAAGCCGAAATAAAAACTGGAAAAAATATAGTCGCCAACTTTATAAACAAATCCAGTACAAGGTTAAATGCACATAACTCAAGTTCCTAACTATCTAGTTTAAGAATAGGTAAAGAGGGGGGGGTGTAAAAAACATGGTTTAATTAACCAATTCGCTCTAAATAATTTGGGTGATTGAAATAGGAATTAACGATAATTTTTTAATAAGACAGTAATTTTTTGTTTAATTATTTTAATCTTAAAATTCTTAAAAATATATTGTATAAAATTCTCAAGTGACTTGTCATCCCCAGCAAAAAATTAAATTATTTTTAATACGTGGTGGGTATCTTTAAGAATGATCAGTACAGTCGCGGACGGGGTCCAAAAAACTACCGAGAACGGGGTTATAACAATAAATATGCAACAAGTGAGTTTAACCTACGTCGAGAAGAGATATTTGTCTACTTACCTATGATATTTGTTTGTATTTTTACGTACTATAAATGGGTTTTTATTAGATGTAAAAAAAAAATTTCTTGTTCATTTTTTACTCGTACTTTTTTCTAGACAAGATGGCGTCTTCTGTTCACTTCCTTACGAGCAAGCGCCATTTTGTTTTTGCTATGTTCGTGTGACAAAACTATTGATTTCTAATAAATAGCAGTTGGAACGGTTTAAAAATACAAACAAATATCACAGGTCAGTTTTAAATTAACTTTTATCGACGACAGTTACTTTTATTTGTTGTATATTTGTTTGTTTTTGAGCGTTTTCAGCGTACTGATCATTCTTAAAGATACCCACGATGATTCTTAACATCTACTTTTGAATTATTTCTTCTGTTTTCTTGTTCGTGCGTTGCTCTCAATTCTCTGTGTGTTGGGCCGGCTGCCAATACTCTGCTCTTCTTTGTACAACGACCTCGAACAATCAAATTACGTGCACTTTATGCTAAACTAAGAAATAACAAGAGAAAGAGAAGCCGAACAACAACACGTTTTATTTCGTTGCTGCTTCTCACCAATGCTATTTATACTAACCCTGACTATTAACAGTCGATGTACTTATTTTTTTTTTTATAGGATTGGATTTTTGGAGGGGTAGGGCGGAGAGGAAGCGTAAGGACGAAAATATACACGTGCCAATGAGTTTAGGGTCAGGGTTGGGGGTAAACGAAAATAGGAGCTGGTGATATCGATTCATTTGAAATTCCGATGTGAAAGTTTGTTTATTCTGATTGTAGCAACGCAAAAAAGTGATTGTTGCTAATGCTCTGTAATTTTTTTTATGGTATTCTTTTGTTCCTGTTTACATGCCTCCCCACGAGGGCAATGTTATCCTCAAGGTCGGTTTTTAATTTTGGAAAAATCCAGCTCCCCGAAAATAGGCACTTTGGATTGAGAACAAAAATTGAAATTGTCTCAGTCTAGAAAGATTTCACCTTCACTAACCGAGGAAAGAAAGATGAAGTATAGTATGGTAGTATTAGAACAGATTCTACACTTTTCGGGCATTTATAACGACAGCTAACAAAACGAGAAAGGAGTAAAAAGAAAATTTTAAAAAAGAAAAAATTCCACGAATAAATATTCCACAAGACAAGATATTCTTCTACTAACCTGGATAAGTTTATTTGTGTTTTTACTTATTTTAAAGCGTTTTTTGTTGTTGTTGTTGTTGTTCAAAACAAACCCGGTGTTTACCTGTTCAGTTAGAACGAAATAAAAATGGCTGTTCATGAGTCCAGCACGGGGATCCTTGATAATTGGTGAAAAATCGAAAAATAAACAAAATAGTGTTAGAAACACATCAAATAAATGTCACCAATCGTGGGAAAATGTAATGTTCTGGCAGTATTTTGTTTAATTTTCGTTTTTTGTTTTGTTTTTTTTTAGCGATTATCACAACTCTAATTTCAGCCTTTTTATTTTAGTTGTTTCGTTCTAACTGAACAGGTCGACACCAGAGTTATTTTTAACAAATAAACTCTTTAAAATAAGTTAAAACACAAATAAACTTCTCAAGGTTAATAGAAGAGTAACTTATCTTGTATTTGGTAACATTTATTTGTTGCTTATTTATTTGGGGTTTTTTTTTTACCCTTTTTTCGTTTTGTTAGCTGTCGTTATAAATGCAAAAAATTCTTAGTAAATCCTCAGGAATTAATAGATTGAAACTCTCGGAAGGTATTTATAGGGATTGAAACATTAACTTAACAAAATTGGTTATAATGACCAAAGGATACCGTAAATTAAACTTTGAAAATCCTACTTTGTCCAAAAAAATAATTATGTAAAAAAAAAAAAAATTAAAAAACGGCATAGTTTAAAATTAAAAAAATAAAAAATAAACACAAAAATGAAAGTAGACTCCCAGGAAACGGTATGTAGATTCCAGTAGGTACTTCCCAATGACACTTGATTCAGTTTTGAATAAAGAAAAAAATAATCCTCCTTCTAAATAAATTTTTTAAAAATTCGCTATTTAGATTTCTTTTAGAAATTATCTTATTCTTAATTTATGGTAGAAACAACTAATATTTCTTCGGCCTTATTTACGTTTTTATTTTTTATATTCAATAATATTTTTTGTTATTGTTTTTATGAGAGAATTTGAAATATTACGGCAAACTGAGCCTCTTGTGTTTTTTTCTCTAGCTTTTTCTGTTTGTCGTTAGCAAAAAATAGCCTTTTTGAGGCGGGAACCCGGGACCACAAGAGAATGGGATACACCCCCCCCCCCTCCTTGTCATCCTAAAATAAAACGTGTCGAAAATAAGGGGCCAAAATTCAGTTCAAATTGTAGACCGTTGAAATATCTCGCATATTTCGCTTGGTTAAAAATGATTATTTATCTTAACATTGTATTTTTTGCCATGAAATTCTAACTTCAATACAAAGTTTTAATCGTCGACCATGTTATGTAAACACATTTTACGAGTCTATTAGTTAGCTTTTTGCATTTTAAGATTCGTATTTCGCTAATTGAACACTAGGAAGTTTTCATTTGGGCTACGGGTGGTCAATGGATGAAACTATCTGCCGGAATGGGTTGACAATGGCAAAGATGTAAACACTTTTAAGAGACAACTGGACAAACATTGGCCATATAGACAATATTCTGTCCTACCTACGCAGTGACACGAAGACCAGGCATTGAGCGGGTGTTACAGGCCTAGTCTTTTACCCGAAGAGTATCTTTATATTATATGTTCTACTTTCTGGCATCTTAGTGAATTCCACACAGTCGAACTTTTCTTTTGTGTCCATTTTTGACAAGGGGAAGATTTCCCCGAAATATCAAATGATTTCTAATCATCTGGACATCACACACATCTAACTCCATACTTGCTGTTTTGTAAGATTTAAAAGAAAAAAGTTAGATAGTTGTAAGTCCTCTCCTTCGATTGTTTATTTTTGTTCTTTCCAGCTTCTCATCAATCCGGCTCTCTGTATTGCCTTCAGCCTTCTTAATACATTTATTATACCATATTAGTAGCAGGTCTACCCGGCGTTCCCCGGGGCCATGAAAAAATAATAACATCTTTATATTAAAACTCCTATCTCTCTACCTATCTCAATCCGTCTCTCTGTCTCTCTTACCCCTTTACCGCTTTTTCCACAGCCTTCTCCCCAACGCCTCTTTCACCTGCCCATCACATTGACATACATTAAAATGTACACACTTGGATCATACGCATAACTTTTTGATACTAAAACTTCTATCCCTCTACCTCTCTCTATCTTTCCCACCTTCCCCGTTTGTCCACGTCCTTCTCACCCACTCTCTTTCACCTCCGCCCAGCCCATTTCGCTCTCTTATTTTAATGTATTTAAAATAACAATAATGTCAGTCATTCACATGAGCTTTCAGTTTTAAAGTTATTGCTCCCGAACAACTCCTAGTTTCTTTCCCACCCACTTTCTTAAAAATATAATAAAATCTATATTCGTTTTAATTTATTACCAGGCAACACCAAGTTTCTTATCTCCCCCCCTCCTTCCCCTTACTAATATAATGAAACCTATACTTATTTCAGTGTATTCACGAGCAACGCTGAGTTTCTTGTCTTTTCCTTCTCCATTAAGCATATACTATATTGAAAATGTACTACTGTATTATGGCACACACCTACTCTATCTAGGGTGGCTAAGATCAAAGTGTAGTATCTGTTCCAATGGATACTGCACCCCATAGACTGGTATTGTCTTGGCCTTCGGGGCTTGATTAACGCCGGTCTATGGGTCTGTCCTGTGCAGTTCTAGGAGGTCCATCCTCCCAGGCTTCCCTCTTTGGGGAGGAGTAAGTTCATTGCTTACTGCCCGGGGCGCCCCCTATCGGGGAATGCCGATGGGGCTGCCCGGGCAATTTTTAAACCCCACTTTCCCGACCTGATCTTGAGTCACATCTTACTTGTGGGAGTAAGATAAAAAAACTGGCCTTGTGCCTAACTCCTGGAGAGGAGTAAATCAATACTCTATCTAGGATATTGAACACTGAGGTTCGAGCAATGCAGAGTACCATTTTCTGGTATACAATAGTATAACAAAATAGTGAAAAATCTTTCTCCTCGGGCAACGCGGCGTTGTAGGATTGCTCTATCTAGGATCTTGATGACTCCTGGACAACACCGAGTAAACGAAAGACACAGAAGTTCCTTTTCCCGGGCAACGCTGCGTTCAAACACACCTGCCCCATCTAGGATGTTGAGCACTTTTGAGTTACCATATACCACTTACCAAATGTAAAACTGTAATCTTAAATTTATTACTCCCGTTTAGAGCGCTCCCTAGCCCGAAAAGAAGCTTAAGAAACGTGAAATAATTTTGCCAAAACAGTCGATTGAAAGGAATACATCGAAATTAGTGTTTTCTTTCCAAATCATGGCTGCAAAACTCTACTCCTCCCGACATAATCTGCTTCATAGCCCCTTTAGAGGGATGCACTTAGAGGTTCATTAACACTTTCATTATCTTACCCGGTTAATTTTACAGGTGAATATATTAGATTTTATGTAGATTCTCAAACTTTTTTCTTCTAGGGCACACACACATTGAGTTTTATATATAAAGATATATTATATTTACTTTGATCTTCGCCAAAAGGCCAAAGAACTATAAAAAAAAAAAATATTTTCATGACAAAGCATTTTCAAATGTATAAAAAAAAAACTGATTTAATCTATTACTTTTTAATGGGGGTGGGTAGTATAGTATTAATTCTGCTGTCATAAGACCGTCCTCTAAGGAATTACCTTTTTAAGGAGGTGGGGACAATATTCCCATGTATTACATCCTCCTGAGAGTTTGAGGGAGGGAGTAATGTAGTACCTGTTCTGTTGCAGTATATTTGCTGTTTCCATTATACCGTACTCGCAAGTAATTACCTTATCCTTTTTTTTAGGTGTGGGGGGGGGGTGTCCTCCCAGGTATTACCTCTTCTATTTTGGAGGGAGTATTTTAGTATCTGTTATATTGTCACGATACCATCCTACCAGACATTACCTTCTCCTTTGGGAGATAGTGTAGTATATGTTCGTTTAATATGATACCATCCAACTAGGCATTACCACCTCCTTTGGAGGGAAGAAAATCATGGTACATTCCTCTCGGGCATTATCTCCTCTTGGGGTGGGGGCAGTATAGTATATTTTCGTTCGTCACGATGCCATCCTCCCAGGATTACCTTATGGTTGGGAGGTATTATGTATTATGTTGTCATATCATCCTCTCGGTCATTACCTCCTCCTTTGGGGGTCAGTGTATGTAGTACGTTTACAATTATATCATCCTCCCAGCCTAGTAAAAATATGCGACCGAAGGCTAGTGTGTGTATATATATATATATATATATATATATATATATATATATATATATATATATATACAGGGTGGGCCAAAATAAGGGTCCTATCTTTAAATTTGAATAACTTCCACAAAATAAAAGTTAAACTCACCAAACTTTATGTGTGTGTAGACTGACCCTTCCGAGATTCTTTGAAATAAACAAAACAAATTTTAGCCGAAAAACACTTAAAACTTACAAAAACTAAAGTATTGTTTTTTACACTGTTTTGAGCTTTTTAAGCAAAAATATTGTTTTCTAAATGAGGGTACGTTCCTTAGGGCTAATACGGCTCATGCTTGCTTCGGAAGGGGTCCTTTACTTATTCTAAATAAAAAAAATTTTTTTAAATCAATAAATAAAAAAGTTATGAATTTTTAAAAATAGGACCCTTATTTTTGCCCACCCTATATATAATATATATAATCGTTAAAAACATTAAGTTATAGCCAGTTTCAAAATAAGGGTGAAACGCAGAAATGGAAACTTGCGCGGAAAAATATAGTCGGCATCTTTATAAACAAGTCAAGGGAATTTTATTTGTTGTTTGGGGGGGGGGGGGGGTTCAACCAAAATCATTTTCTATGTACACTCTCCTAACTCTCTTTCTTGACTTATTTATAAAAATGGCGACTATATTTCATTTCGGCGTTTCACGTGTACAATGAAACTTGTTTTTATGTAATGTTGTTTATTTGGTAAAAATGTTGTTCACCGACCAAAATGGCGGACAATAAATTGTCTGCAGTTTTTCGACCAAAGTAAACCTAAATAAATTGTTTTGGACTAATTTAAAATGTACCTTAAATTATTTTTTTAAGGAAATACAGTTGGGAAATTAATACAAAACAATTTATTTGGGTTTACTTACTCATTTGTGAGGTCGGGAAAAAAATCAGAAAACTGCAGACGATTTATTTTTTTGTCATTTGGGTTGGGAAACGACAATTTTACCGTTTATTCTTGCTAAAATGTAATTTCCGTAAAGCGAGTTTGGTAGTAATGCCGAAATCCATTTATTTAAGTGTCTAAAATAGGATCTCATTGCCTTTTTTATCAGTGTGAAAACTTTTTAAAAAACAAAAACAAAAAAAGACAACAATTTATTTGCGATTTTGTTTTAATGTTTTTCTCATTTTATTTATCTTTAGAGAGAAAGAAAAAAAAAAGATAACACCTCGTTAAATAAAAATAAAAACCTTTTCACATCTCTTATTCTTTTTATATTCTCAATATTTTTGTTCCCATTAATGCTAGGTCGACTGGTTTAATGTGAGGTCGCGTATTTTTCCCCTCTCAATGGCTTTCTTTTTTTCTTTTTTTTTTTTGCTATGGAGTCGCTGCTCCTGCTGTTGCTTGTACTACAAACAATGTCCCGTGTTTTTTGTTGGGGGGGGGGGGGAGGCTAAAAATCAATTTACTTTCTTCTAGATCTCTTCTCATTTTCTTAGAAGTTTTTTTTTATCCCCATACTCGTACAAAATAAATCTATAGCACTAAAATAACGACTTAAACAAAGTAAAGATAATTCTCATGAAATAATTTCTCCTTGAGATCAACTCTCTCTCTCTCTCTCTCTCTCTCTCTCTCTTATATATATATATATATATATATATATATATATATATATATATATATATATATATATATATAATGTGTGGGTGTGTGCGTATGTCTCTTTCTATTGTAATAATTAAGTATGAGTGCTTCTTGCAATAACTGAAACATTTATTTTCTTAGTTGTAAATCCATTCACTGACTGAATTATCCATACAGGAGGTAGAACATTTCTGGGTCAAAAAGGAATGCGTTTTCCACCAACAATTCCTATTCTCTCCTCTCTCTCTCTTACCTATCTAAAAAGTAGGCCGTTTCTCGCAATTTCCTTTCTTTTCCTTAGACTTCTTATTTTCAACCCTAATCTTCCGCTACAAATTTAACTACTATAATTTCTTATACTTTCTTGCCCTTTAGTTTTTCTTCAGCCTTTTTTTTTCTCCGTATTCTTTATTCAACATAATTAATTCCATTCACATAAATTTGAAGGTCCTGCGTATGATCTAAAATCGCATCCGGCGATGAGGCCTTAATTTCGGAGCTTTTGAGAAGTGTGAAGTTATTATTCCTTAGATCGGACCTGGGAGTAATGGCGACTGAGACGAAGTGGTAGTATTTTTTCGGTGCTTATCTAGGAGTTAAGTAAAATTTGTCCCGGGCAGAATCTAAACTGCCTTGGGAATGCCGACGGGGCTTCCCAGGCATTTTTTTTTTAAGCCAGAGTACTCTTCCTCTAGGGCACTGGCTTTTCAATCCCACTTTCCGACCTTGTGTCACATCCTACCGTTGTGGGAGGGAGATAGATAATAATTTTTAAAAAATTAAATTAAAAAAACTGCCTTCGACACCCTTGGGCAAGTTGTTCTCTACCGCATTCATCACTCCGAAACCCATCTTTTTTTTTCTGCCAACCCGATTTCCCAAACCTACCACTACTCAAGTCTCTCTCTCTCTCCACCTCAACCGTTCTGGACTCCTGGGCATGACGCAAAACAGCATTATCGATACTATCATCAAAAAAATAATATACTATTTTATATAAAAACAATACTATTTTTTTTTTTAATTCCAATCCTTTCGCTAACTTTCGTAAATGATATTGTCAGTAAACAAAAGTGAAAGGAAACATTGTTTTGATGACATTTTTAGATTCTCTTTACTGTAAGTCCGTATTTACTTGCCTCCCCATAAGAACAGGACAGATAATGCACTCTGCTCCCACTCTACGTCGTACTCCGTTAGACTGATTGAAAAGTTTTTAAGCGTTATTTTCCCAAATAAAATTTATTTAACTTTTTCTTTCCATATCGTAAATAAACACTAAATAATAACTAAAAGCTTAATTATGATATCCTACACCAAGTAAATTACTCGTATAGATATAAATATAGGGTAAAAGTCCAGATTGGCGTCGGGGACAGTTGCGATAAATTGTTTGATTAAAATGATAAAATGATGAACCTCTTGTGGTTAAAATCTATTTCCTATTACGCATGACATCTGAAAAACAAACAAACACACACTTTTTAAATGAGTATGCTAGTATAGTCGACCCATTTCCAAAATAACAGCATGCTTGATGATCGTTTTTTGTTGTTGTTTTGTTTGTTTTGCTCATGACGTAAAAAAGTGTTAAAATGTGTATTTTCCCTATAACTACGTAATACTATTGATTTTAACTACAAAACGTTCATGGCATAATCAGAAAAATAAATAAAAATATTATCGCCTATACACAATTTTCGAAGAATCTGTCCCCGACGCGAATCTGGACTTTTACCAAATATAGTGTACTGTTCTTGGATTAAAATTTGCAGCGTAATTCTTAGTAGCTAAGCAAAAACAAGAAAAGGGTGGTTATCTTGAACTTTTCAGCTTTAAGATGGTTGCCATTGAAATAATATAACCCAATTATTATTTGATCATTAAATTAATTGAACCAAATTGTTATAAAACTAGAACTAATTTGGTTAAGATAATGTTGTTTTAATGACAACCATCTTAAAGCTAAAAAGTTCAAGATAACATTGTAGAATGGTCAGTGCTCACCTCTCGGGCGCTGGCTTTTCAAGCCCCACTTTCCCGACCCGACCTTGGGTCACATCTTACTTGTGGGAGTAAGATAAAACTGGCCTTGTGCCTAACTCCTGGAGAGAAGTAAATAAATACTCATGTCCCTAAAAATAAAATTCTATTCTTTTTAGGCGATTACGTGTGAACATTAATCTGAAAAAATAAAACTTACTTAATTTAGAGTGAGGAATCAGTTTCGCATATAGATTTAACATAAAATGATCATCCTCCATTTTCGGGACAATCTAGCATTTTAGGGCATTAACCATTTTTCTGCCACTCAGACTTAGGGTTAGTGATTAACTACATTAAAAAGTGTGAATGGCCCGGAAATGGGGATCATATTACATGAAAACTAACTCATATATAAAACTGATCCTCTCATTCTAAATTCTAAAATATTTGGGAGAAGGGTCTTCTTTCCGTAAACTTTTCCAGGGTGCTGAATCGTAATCGCCTAAAAAAGTAGAATCTCATTTTTATTGGGGGGGGGGGGTATCTACAAATTTACCAAAACTAAGAATAATTTATATTTTTAATACAGAGAATTTGCTAAGAATTTTGGAGCTAGAAATAACTTTCTCTTCGACAATTCCGTTCAAATTTCTAAATCCTATTTTTAAAATAACAGCGTAAGAAAAAGCGATACAAAAATGAAAGATAAGACTCCCGGGCAACGCCGAGTTGGTACAGCTATTTTTATTAATATAGAGAAGATAATACACATGCTCACACACGCAATTTATATAAGCGCGAACGTGTGTGTGTGTGAGAGAGTGTGTTACTTCGATAAAAACACGCACTTGTCACTTTCGGCTTTGAAAAAAAAAAAAGAGAGAAAAGGCCGCTGCTGTTAAAATAGCCCGAAAGTAGGTCACACTGTATGGCACGTTTTACTCCATTTTCTCCCCCTCCCTCCATTTTCTCCCCCTCCCTCCATTTTCTCCCCCTCCCTCCCTTTTCTCCCCCTCCCTCCCTTTTCTCCCCCTCCCTCCCTTTTCTATCCCTCCCTCCCTTTTCTATCCCTCCCTCCCTTTTCTATCCCTCCCTCCCTTTATTTCTATCTCTTCTCCCCTCCCTCTTTCACCCTCTTTATTTGTTTCTCTATCTCTCGTTCTCCCTCCGTCTTATCATTCATCCTCCTTCTCTTTCTCTCCCCGCCACCTCTCTCTTTATTTCTCTTTACTATCTCCGTCGTTTCTACTCGATTTTATTCTTATCATCATTCATCCTCCCTCTCAATTATTCCTTCCCCCCCCCCTTTCTTTATTCTTCTTTTTAGAGTACAGCACGCACAAAATAGCAAAATATAAATTGTGATATTTGTCCGGCATTCATCTCTTTTCGGTGCATCACTACCTTGTACTTGTCGAGGGGGGGGGGGGGGGGTCCTCATAAAAAAAAATGGTTATTTTTGTTTTTACTTGCTTGAAATTAGAAGAAAATTATTTTCTTCTAATTTCAAGCAAGTAAAAACAAAAATAACCAGAAATAAGAAAATGTATCAATTTTCCCGTTGTGTACGTTTTCAGCGTCCCAAATTTTCTCTTTTAAAAAAGACGCCATTCGAAATACGATTATTCGATTTTCAGTTTTAAAATCGCATTGCAATTTAAGCTGTGATAAAGTAAAAAAAAAATATATATTCATAAAGATTTAATATCGATTTACTTTCTTTTATAAAAAAGAACGTATTTATTTTTACCTAGTTTTAAATTATCTTCCTTTTTCGTATCTACGTCTTTAATTACGGGTCATTTATTTTCTCCCATTGAGTTTTTTTTCTTTCTTTCTAATATTAAAATTAAGAAAAGAAAATACGAAGTTCTTTTAAAAAAAAAAATAAATCGATATTAAATTCAATCTTTAGTAATATTTTTACTTTGTTACGACATCTTAGATTACAATGTGATTTTAAAACCTCAAAGCGAATAATCGCGTTATGCTGACCGCCTTTTGAGAAAACAATTTGGGACGCTAAAAACAAGCGGACGCAACCTCATTTTTGGCCTATTTTACGGGAATTAAACTTTTTGGAATTTACGAGTTTGAAAAACATCTTACTTTTGATACACGCATCGATTCATTTTAATTTGGCTTCTCTCCTAACAAATAACCTTTATTTAGGGGGGGGGGGGGTATTTATTGTCCATACCCCTCCACCCCACCCCGTCATCATAAAAAAAATCAGTTTCGTTTGTTTTTCTTTGTTGACCCCAATCTTTTCTTTTTCTAATTGTAACCTTTTTGGTTAAAGAACGGGAGAAACGACCGATGACGCACGTTTTATGTATTGTACGGCATTTAAAAACCCCTTCTTTGTGTAGATCACGTAGAGGCGAGAAACACATACACACCAGAAGTTGTCTCTGGTGATAAAAGTGCAACAAGCCTAGTTTTGACTTTTGTTCATTTTTTTTTTTTTTATCTAAAATCTTTCAGATAAGATTTCAGTTTACTTATATATTCGGTCGACGTTCTTTATTAATACTAGTTTTATCTCCTCCTCCTCCTCCTACTACTACTACTACTACTATTTTTTTTTTTTGCGGTATTTCGTACTTGACGTATATCACACATTTTATTTACGTTTTGAAAATATATATACTTTTTCATGTTAATTTATTTATTTTTACTTCTAAATAAATATAGAATGTTTATTTTTATTTTTTATAATTAGTAAAAAAAAAAAAATCTTTAAAATCCTATTTCATTCACAAAAAAATTATCTACGGTAAAATGTGTTTCGGCATTACTCCCAAACAACTTCAACATTAAAAACGCTAAGTTTATAGCTAGTTTTATCGTACACGTAAAATGCCGAAATGAAAATTCGACTGGAAAAATATAGTCACCATCTTCATAAACAAGTCTGCAACGAGGCTGAGTGCACATAGCTAGAGTTAATAATTTTCTAGTTAAAACAAAAGATAAAACAAAAAACATTCTATCATTTGAGAAGGGGGGGGGGCATTTTCAATTAAAAAATAGTTGTTTACCTTAAGAAAAAGGTTCCCTGTCTCTAACTAGAAAATTATAAACTTGAATTATGTGCAATTAGCCTCCTAAACTTGTTTATAAAAATTGACGATCATATTTTCTAGTCGATTTTTCATTTTGGCGTTTCACGTGTACGGTGAAACTCACTATAACTTGTGCTTTTAATGTTAAAATGCGTTGCTTATTCAGATTAGGGCCCGAGTTAACTTTGACCTCGTCGTTTGGGTTAGGATCAGGGTTGGGATCAAAGTTAGCTCAGGTCCTAATCAGATAAAGTACCTAAAAATTATATGTAAGAAAAGAAAATGTCAAATAATGGAAAAAGTCCAAAGAAAAATCAATTACTATTGTTTTCAAATGAAAATCCAAACGAAATTATGGGGAAGTGGTTTTTAGATTATTTGTGATGTTTACGATTCTATTTTTGGTTACTGATCGTCTGGTATTGTCTTGGCCTTCAGGATTGATTTAACCCGGTCTATGGGTCTGTCCTGTGCAGTTCTAGGAGGTCCACCCTCCCAGGCTTCGCCTCCCCTCTTTGGGGGAGGAGTAAGTTTATTGCTTACTGTCTGACGCGCCCCTACCAGGGAATGCCGACGGGGCTGCCCAGGCAATTTTTAAACCCCACTTTCCCGACCCGACCTTGGGTCACATCTTACTTGTGGGAGTAAGATAAAAAAAAAATTAAAAAACTGGCCTTGTGCCTAACTCCTGGAGAGGAGTAAATCAATACTGATCGTCTGTTGTGATCCAATCATTTCCATTGTGTTGTTAGGTGGTTTGGTACTTACATTCACAACTCGAATATTACTATTATTACTACGGCATAACTGCGTTCTTCCTTAACACGTGCATATCCACATGGTTTGCAAATACAACAGGACAAGCAATAACCACTGTAGATATTGTTTTTAACTATTATAAACGTAGCTATTTCGGTGCTTCAGCTTCAATGGCGACCACACCAAATAAAACCCGGGTTCCTGAAACAGAAAACGAAAAAAAAAACCCTGATTTATTTACATTGTTGCATTATTATAATTATTATTAGTAGTAGTAGTAGTGGTGCTGCTGCTGTTGCAGTAGTATGGGGGGGGCGTTTCGTTTTTTCGTTTCCATACTATGCCAAATATCTACATTATACTTTTTTTTAAGTTGATTCTAACTGTTGGTAGGTGAAACTGAATCATTCATTGAAATTGATAAACCCAAATGCGAAGGCTACAGCAAACCACGTCGAAACAGTTTACTCGTAACTCTCACTTCCCTTATTTTGTTTTTTAGTCCTCACATTTCATGTTTCTGACAAAGGGGGAAGAATTGCTGTTGCCTGGGTCGGAATCTATCCATCTTGCACTTATCGTTGGGTAGTTTTTGACCTTGAAGTGGTAATTTTTTGAGCGCTTTACATCAAGTGGATTCGTGTCTTGTCTGGAGCGATTTGCATAAAAACAAATAATCGCCATGCAACAATTTACACAAAAAAAAATAAACATGTAAATAAATCGGTTAAAAATATAATCCACAAAAGTACCATGTGTTTTTTTGTTGTTTTTTTTTTCTTTTTCGTTTCGAGAACCTGAGTTTCATTTTGTGTGGTCGCATTTGGGGATTTTAACGAGCCAATATTGTCAGCCATTGTAGCTGATCTGTAAAAGCATCGTTATTTGTTTATATATCAACCGTTTTGTTCTGATTCAAGTGAATTAAAACATTAACACACGGTTCTATTATGTTATAATCTATTTAGCAACCGTCCCACGTAGATAACATTTGACATGAAAAGGTCGTGGATGGGGGGGGGGGCGTAGACCCCTTTCGACGGCCATTTTCATAAAATTTATATTTTATTCTTTTTTTCTTTTATTTTTTGTCCAATAATCGCTGATAACCGTGTTGTATTATCAGGAGTGATGCAATGCGTGCAAGTAGTGGTTGGGGATTCGCACTGAAAAATAAATAACAATAGTATTTGTGCGGTCGCTGTCTTAGTTGGTTGTTGGTTGCCGAGACACTGTATCCCCTAAAAGTCGCCATGCTTTTCGAAATTCGCCCAAATTACACACCGATGTCTCCCCCTCCCATAAACACGTATGACCAAGGGTGGCACTTTTTATGCCCGCCACTAATCACAATCAAAGATTTGTCTCACGTGACTCAAATTAACCAATCAATCGCAACAATTTGAAATTAAAGAAAGTCGTCTGCTTTGAATAAAAATATTTATTTTTACGCCTCCTGAATATTTGCCGACTTTGCAATAATATTTTATTCATTTTTTTACTTTACAAAATAGAATTAACGTTAAAGTGAAGGAGAAATCCTTCTAGATTGTGCCAATTTTTTTAAATTTTTGTCGCAATCCGAAGTGCCTCTTTTCGGGGAGATGTATTTTCTCCGCATTAAAAACCGATTTTGTGTCTAACTCTGCCCTCTTTTTCAATATTTGCTAAAAAAAAAAAATTTTTTTTCTTTTCGATTTATTTTAATTTTATACAAGTTATCATTTGTATTTTGATTTCTTAAACAATTCCAATATCTATAAACGCATTGTTAGCCAAACGTGTTTTATCTCTTCTATTCAACATTCATGTTCCTATTTACTTGCCTCCCCACGAGGGCGAAGTTAGACACAATGGCGGTTTTTAACACATCGCCCCCCAAAAAAGAGCACTCTGGATTGGAACAAAAATTAAAATCGCCTAAATCTAGAAGGATTTCTCCATCACTGACTAGGGGCAGAAAAGAATTTGAAAGTTAATTCTATTTTGAGAAGTAGAATAAAAATAAACCGAAAAGATAAAAATACATTGTAAAATCAGCAAATATTTAAATCTAGGGCAGTGTTAGACATAAAGTCGATTTGTAATGTGGGGAAAATCCATCTCTCCAAAAAGGCACTCCAGATTGGGATAAAAATGAAAATTGTTACAGTCGAGAAGGATTTCTCCTTCACTATACATGACCGAGGAGAGAAAAGACAGTCGTACGCTTTAACGTTAATTCTATTTTGCAAAGTAAAAAAAATAAACCGAAAAAAATTATTGTAAAGTCGACAAATATTCAGAGTCGGCAAATATTTAGCACCGGTTTTTATTTTTGTTTATATTCAAAGCAGACGATTTTTCTGTACTTTCAAATGGTTGCAATTGATTGGTCAATTTGAGTCACGTGAGACAAATCCTTGATTGTGATTGGTGGCGGGCATCAAAAGTGCTGCTGTTTTGCTGAGATGATTTCATTATTATAAATTAATCAAAAAAAAAATACTTCTAATTTTGAGGTTATCTGCAATTTCTGAATTATTAATTCTCATTGTAGTCATCTCTATAATTAGCCTATTCAAGAGGACACTGTAGCCTAGCATATTTGCTTACCTTCTATTTCTCTACATACAGGGTCCGTTATAAGTAACTATATATATGTATCTGAGTATGCTACAACAGAAGCTTTTGCCACTATAACAGCTGGATAGTGCAGGAGATCTGTATTTTGAGCAGGACAGGGCACTAACTCATTATGCTGCATTTGCGCAAGACTGGCTGAACAACAACCTGCTTGGTCGATGGATTGGCAGGCATGGACCACTTGATTGGCCATTTTGTTTGCTAGATTTGACCCCTCCCGATTTTTCCTGTGGACGTTCTCAATGACAGCATCTACTCAGCAATGCTCTATAGCGTAGTTGAACTTAAGGAACAAATCCGAGCTGCTATTGCTCAAGTGTTGTTGGAGCTGTGCGCCAAAGTATGCCGCTCAGTTCCTGAAAGATTAGTAAAGTGCACTGAGCTCCATGGAGAGCACATGGAGCTTTAATAACTGTTTCAAAACGCACCATGTTTTATGTTGCAAAAGATTTAAGTGTATCCTTTATTAGTTTCCATATTGCAGTTGCATATTTCTTCCATGAAGTGTTACATTTTATTATGTTGAAATAAATTATATAGTTACTTATGGCTGACCCTGTATTTGATTGGCCATGACTGATGTTAACGTCTCTGCTCAGAGTACAACTTTTCGATTTTTTTTTTTTTTTTTTTTTTTTCCTCGGCCTTATCTTCAAAAGACTGCATATTTTACCATTATATTTCTTTGTCACAACTGCATGGGATGGAGTACATAGTTCATGTTCTCTTCCATGGGAGACCTGGCTCGAAAGAGATGTCTTTGAAAAGTCAAGCATCTATTGAATATTTATCTGGTGCCATATGAACTGCATATATTTTGTCTTTTCCAATAGGCTTCTAACATAGGATAGTTTGTTGTTTTTTGTTGTTGTTTTTTTTTGTTTGTTTATTATCCTTCACACTTCTATTTGCTTTTGTTGGGGTTGTGCTTGGGAGTAGTTGTTTTGTTGGAGGATATTTGAATAAGGACCTTCCAATCAGGGTTGCGTTACAGAAAATTTGGAGAAAAAGAAAGGGAGGGGATCTTTAGATCTTCGGGAATGACAAACAGAAACAACAGATGTGAGGGACAAAAATAACAGGACCACCATAAGTACAAAGAGGTCACGGGAGAGAATAACCAGTACAAAGAGGTCACGGGAGAGAATAACCAGTACAAAGAGGTCACGGGAGAGAATAACCAGTACAAAGAGGTCACGGGAGAGAATAACCAGTACAAAGAGGTCACGGGAGAGAATAACCAGTACAAAGAGGTCACGGGAGAGAATAACCAGTACAAAGAGGTCACGGGAGAGAATAACCAGTACAAAGAGGTCACGGGAGAGAATAACCAGTACAAAGAGGTCACGGGAGAGAATAACCAGTACAGTACAAAGAGGTCACGGAAGAGAATAACCAGTACAGTACAAAGAGGTCACGGAAGAGAATAACCAGTACAGTACAAAGAGGTCACGGAAGAGAATAACCAGTACAGTACAAAGAGGTCACGGAAGAGAATAACCAGTACAGTACAAAGAGGTCACGGAAGAGAATAACCAGTACAGTACAAAGAGGTCACGGAAGAGAATAACCAGTACAGTACAAAGAGGTCACGGAAGAGAATAACCAGTACAGTACAAAGAGGTCACGGAAGAGAATAACCAGTACAGTACAAAGAGGTCACGGGAGAGAATAACCAGTACAGTACAAAGAGGTCACGGGAGAGAATAACCAGTACAGTACAAAGAGGTCACGGGAGAGAATAACCAGTACAGTACAAAGAGGTCACGGGAGAGAATAACCAGTACGTCAACGCGACATGTGCTGAAGACAACTGGTGAACAAGCAAATTTAGCCTGCTTATATTAAACGAATGTTGTCACTGATTGGCGGGCGACATGACTCATGTGCATAACCGTCGACATAGATTAGTCAACTGTCCTGACTATTTGTTTACAACCAAGTGTTCCCGGCTTTGTGCCAGTATTGCTTGTTTTGGGATAGCCACCATCCCTCTTCCGCCGCAGGCACAGCAGCAGCAGGTCGCCCGACGTATGCAGTGAGCAATTCATTTTGTGTATTGGCTCAAGTACAGTATTTCTTAAGCTGGTTATTTCTTGTTGTAGATAGAAGACAACCTCTTTCTTTACACTGTATTGATGGTATTTTTCAGTGATGATTGACTAGTAATATACAGATTTTGGGGACTCTTGTTCTGTTCAGAAAAGGCCAGCTGATGATCTACATTGTGAACTGTATAGAGATCTAATTCTGAATTGAAGATCTAGAGTTCACAGGATCCATTAGTACTTCAGTGTGTTGCCAGAATGTAGAGATGTGTTAGGGAAACCTAACAAAAACAAAATCGAGTTGGATTAAAAGAAAGAGTTATCGCCCTTGGATAAAAAAAAAAAAAGTCGTCTGCCATGACAGTTGAAAAGTAAACAGAACGACTCTCACGATAAAACAAGCATCTTGCGTTCAGCGGTTTTCTAAATTTCATTTAATCAGTGTTTTTGTTAAGTAAATTTAAAGGTTCTACTTCGTCCTTCCTTCAATTTTGAATTGTTATTAAACCGATAATGTTTAAACATCTGAATATTTCAGTTATATGAACTTGGGAGGGGTTGATCCTAATGCCATTGTTTCAAAGTAGGTATCCCAAACCAAAATTTTATTTTCATTATATCTAACAACTTTTAATGTGGACACACAGCAAGACATAAACAATAATACCAAATTTAGTATGGGAGTACAATTAGTCACCGAATTATGACCATTGAAATTTTGTTGGAAATTAGACAAATTTGCAATCTTGTTTGCTATTCGTCCAGGAGCCAATTTTCGAAATGTATAACAAAAAATGTAGGCTTTTAACAAGTAAAAAATCCTTACAAATGTAATGTCGTCTTGTGATAAATGAACATTAATCATAATGAAAGCAATTACTAGTAGATAAAGCCAGCCTAAACATTGGGGAAAGTCCCATTACCTCTTGATAAAAACGTACAAAAATGACGCAGAAGTGAAACTTTGACTGTTGATATGAGATTTATTTCAACAGCTAACACATTGAATCTTTGTAATATGATTCATACTATAAAAATCTAGCTAGGATTCATAGCTAGTAGTGATAAAGCTAGATTGTTATTTTAATAGTAAATCCATTAAACAACTCTGGTTTGGACTATGTAAAAACAGACGAAAACACAATTTGATGATAGGGCAAACATTTCATTTACTAAAGTTTTCAAGTTTGATTTTTTTGTGAAAGACAACTTCAAACCCTATATTAAGCCCACCATCTTGACGAGCAGCCCTCTTTCTTTAAGATGTGACTGTTTTTATATGCATAGAAACAGAAAATATTGTGCACATTAAGTTGAAAAACACCAATATAAAAAGGTAAATCGCCCATCACTGAAAATAGTAAACCTAACTTGAAGTAACCCTGAAAAAAAAAACAATAGAAAGAATTGTACGTTTATATAGAGAAACTATAAACTTTTGTTTACATCAAAATTTTATCAAAATAACCCCAAAAATAAACAAGTTAAAAATTTTCACACTAAACTGACTGCTTTGAATAGGTATAACAATATCTATATATGCCATCAACTGTGGAATTGTCCCATTCCAAGTTATGAAGTTTTATATACAGAACATCATTTTGTTGGGGTTGTTTATTGAGATACAAGTACGTCTCACCAAAAAAGGAGTCCACACGCAGTGTTTCAAAGTACTGATAAGGTTCCATCTGTGGCGACTCTCCATCTAGTTGGGAGCAGCTCTGATTATTTCCAGCAAGTGATCAGTTCTTGACATGTGATAATAGTAACTTTCCGGTTCGTGGGTAGGTTACATTGACAAGGAAGTACATCAATGGGTGACGTGTTGAGCCTTGGAGACTCGGTATAGATGTTAGCGGAATACAAACCTTGTATTTTGATGAGGACAGATATATGTGTGTGTGTGTGTGCAAGCGTGGAAATCCGTTGTAACGATATGCCTTCATTGTTACAATAGTCTTCGCCATTACTCTGGATCTGTGAAGTCTTTCTCGCTGTTTACAGTGCCAAATCTATATTCACCTCGCTGTTCTTATCATCTCCAAATAGGCTAATCAATTGGTGTGTTTATTTACCTCCTCTGCAGGAGATTAGACAGAAGGTCACATCAGGTAGGTATTGAAAAGCCAGTGCACTAGATGAAGTGCACTCTGGCCTAATAAAATGCCTGAGCAGTCCATCTGTATTCCCTTTTAGGGGCGCCTCAGGCGATTAGCAATAAACTAACACCTTCTCAGCGAGACGGTAAAGCCTGGGAGCGTGGACCTCCTGTGAGCTATTAGCAATAAAACACCTTCTCAGAGAAGATAAAGCCTGGGCGCTATTAGCAATAAACAAACACCTTCTCAGAGAGGAGGTAAAGCCTGGGAGCGTGGACCTCCTAGGACTGAGCAGAAAGAACCCTAGTTCAGCCTGACAGCAACAATGCCACTGTCGGATTGATCGACTGGTACGAACACCTATTCAAGCTGAGTCAGGTTAGTATCAATCGTTATGAGTTCTTCAATTGGACTATGACATCTGTCTGCTGGCAATGTGATGTTTTTCCTCAGTCGGGTGTTGGTGGACGATCTTTTTCACTTGTGTTTGGGAAGCTTGGCTTTGTCTAGTCTCTGTTTCGTTTTATGTCTCAGGAGAACTTTCACAGCTGCCTCTTAAATTGGAACTATTAAGTATAGAATCTGTATTGTTTCCTTGGAGCTAAATAATCTACGACGCTCTTACTATGTTTACAAACTAAAAATATAGGACTTATTCCTCTTGCATTTAAGTGTAGCTGTCACAACGGTCGAGCAGTAAGAAGCTTGGATTCGAATTGTTCAGGTCCGGAGTTTGAATCGTTCGACTGGTAGTACAGTTACATCATCGGCACTGATGATTGTTTGAAACGTGAAAAATGTCTGTGGATATTACAAATATTCACGAATATATAATGAAACACAAGATTACAATTTTGTTTATTTCAATTCAATAAGCATAAAAAAAAAAGTTTCTCGGTTGCCACACTTTTTAGTTAGCTGAACTTAATAATATAAAATGTGTCTTTTCAAATACTATTTCTAATTCTACATGATTATGAAAAATAAATTCATAGTTAATAGAAATGTTTGAATTTTTTTCTTTTTTCTTTTTTCTTTTTTCTTTTTTTTATTCAGAACAAAGCTTTAAGAATCGATGCCGCCTCTATCCCAAAAGTCAACCATAAATTCTTCATCTATTTTCGCTTGTGTGTGTGTTTTTAATGTTTTTTTTTTGTTGTTTTTTTTTTCTTCATAAAATGCTGACTGATGTCTTGTAAATTCTGTCAATGTTTATTAAATATCCTGATAAGCAAACACTGAACATGATGGGGGAGGGGGGGGGTCATACCTATGTTCTCTCTTCTTTTGACCTAAATTTCCCACTCAACAAAGCGACTTCTTTCTATCATTCCTCCTGTTTTGCTTACACTAACATTCAAATGTTTTGAGATCCTCGTATCGTCTTTTATCAGAGTGTTCATCACAAGTGCTTAAGGGCTCACTCGAAATCTTTCAGAAACATTACAAAACAGGAAGTTTTCATTTTATTGCATGAAAGCAAAGTGGCAGGAATGTTGCAATGGTTATCCATCACCATCTTGTGTGAAAATGTCTGAAGAAGGTGATGAACAGGGGTCGGCGGAAGAAATAATGTAACGTTTGCGCTGAAAAAGTAATTTCAGAAAATTGTACTTCTATTATTATACTAAAGCTGAGTTAATCAAAATTTGCCTCCCTAAGGTTTTTTCATATATATATATATATATATATATATATATAGATGATTATTTTTATTTATACAGACATGTACAAAAAGCCGCTACACTAGCATGTTGATAACATCGACATGCCAGTGTAGCAGCTTTTTTTTTTAATGTCTGTATGAATAAAAATAATCATAAATAGCTCTATTTACTAATAAGCACTATTTTATAAGTCCAGTTTAAATTGACCATCACACTCTTATTTTATACTCTCTCTCTCTCTCTCTCTCTCTCTCTCTCGTAATAAAGAAAGGAAAAAATAAAAAGATTGGAATAGTCTATTATAAACAAAAGAAATATCACCACAAGTAGTAATACTATTTAATCCGTAGCTGGAGAGAGGGGGGAGGGTGATATCGCAAACAGAAATAGACTAATTCTAGATTTTTCCCATTTTATTTTTTTTTTATGTTTAACTGAATTGTTTTCCTTAATTCAAACAATCTAACCAAAGCTCAACGAGTGATATAACGGGTCACTGTGTTATTTGTTCTAGTATCCGTATAAAATGTACGCATGTGGTTTAATTCCTAAATAGCAATAAGTTTTACGGCTTGTGTTAATATCTCCCCTGCCATGGAAACCGCAATGATTCCATAGGATTGCTACTTAATCAAGGATACGTTTTAGTTGGCTGAAATTATCAGAAAAAAAAATGTTTATTTCTTGAATTATAAATAAAAAATGTTTATTTCTTGAATTATAAATAAAAAATGTTTATTTCTTGAATTATAAATAAAAAATGTTTATTTCTTGAATTATAAATAAAAAATGTTTATTTCTTGAATTATAAATAAACTGGGGATTTTTTTTTTTTAATCTTTCGATGAAACATCTTTTTTCTTTTATTTCCTGTTGAGTTTTCCCTCCGAAAAAAAATAATTTTATAAACGTAATCCTCCAAATAATTCTGCGTGTATAGGACGGAATAATTAAACCCTCACAAAGTTTGGTTCTAAAAAGGGTGCTATATGAATCAGGGATGTGAGTTCTCCGCTCATTTCTGCCAAATCACTAGGGCCTTACCTCCTTATTTTTCCGTCATTATTTGGCTGGATTTTATTTATCTTCCTCTCTTGCTTTATCTTTCATTCTCTTTTTCTGTTTTTTTTCTCTCTCCCTCTCTCCGTCTTGCCTTACCTTCTTTTTCCCTCTTATGACAGTTCTCTCTGAAAATGGTAATTTTGTCATGAAGGCTAAGACTTCAAACGATTCATGAAAGAGGTAGGGGAGTTAGATGACTTCTGTTTCATAAAAGAATGACTTCCTGTCTTCCCTCCAACATGCACACTGTGTGTCTTTCTCCTAATCTTGAATTTCATAGTTGAAACTGATTGGAGTTCTTTAGGGAAAAAAATGTCTTTTGCGCTGCCCTCTCTTCACAGACAAACACGCATCCACTTCATCATGGTCACTGTCTGAGGTCGGAAGTTACGAACCGGTGTTGGTCCAGAAAAGGTTAAATGGAGTATGGATGAAACTTCATGGAAATTATATTTTCATTTTTTAAATGCAAAGTTGTGTCCAACTGCACCCTTACGACTCTTTAAAATACTTAAAAGAAACTGAAATTTGGGGAATATTTATTAATTGATGTCTAATACGTATGGTTAAAATTGCATAAAAATCGAAGGTACCTAAATTTTGATAAAAAGCTTTCAGCCCCCCTCCACACACACAAATAAAACTAAATATAGATCAAATTATCCACCCTTACGCCTAGCAACTGGATTCCAAAATTCATAATTATCGATCAATTAGTTTCAGAGTTTACACCAAACAAAGAGATCTATAGAAAAGAATGGAAGGTTATTTATGTTGAGGCCATGGTTGTATGTTCCTAGCATGAAGAATTTGATGAGATTGTATTATTTTAATGCGAGTTCTTCTTAGAAAGAAAAAAGCTTCATTTACTACCAATCATTTTCTCTATCTCTCTTCATTTAACGTCACTTTTCCCTTTTTCAGGGGTCAGACATTTTTTTGATATTTCGCAAGTTTACTCGCCTGTCCTAAACGTTCAGCTGGTCAACTTTCTGCAAATTTCACTCTGTATGGTCATGTCCAATCACTTCCCAGTTTTGGTTGGCCAACATTCCTGCGATTCAAGACGGTTTATCCAGGAGGATGAATGCTCCACATGACCCTACTAGCATAACTGATTTGTCCTTAAGATAATCTCTCTGCAAATGTAATGCTTTCAGAAAATCCTCCGACCTGATGTGTTGAGTTTGGTCAGATTTCACATTGCAGATCAATTATTTGGCTGGATTTTATTTATCTTCCTCTCTTGCTTTATCTTTCATTCTCTTTTTCTGTTTGTTTCTCTCTCCCTCTCGCCTTACCTTCTTTTTCCCTCTTATGACAGTTCTCTCTGAAAATGGTAATTTTGTCATGAAGGCTAAGACTTCAAACGATTCATGAAGCGGATAAGGGAGTTAGATGACTTCTGTTTCATAAAAGAATGACTTCCTGTCTTCCCTCCAACATGCACACTGTGTGTCTTTCTCCTAATCTTGAATTTCATAGTTGAAACTGATTGGAGTTCTTTAGGGAAAAAAATGTCTTTTGCGCTGCCCTCTCTTCACAGACAAACACGCATCCACTTCATCATGGTCACTGTGTCTGAGGTCGGAAGTTACGAACCGGTGTTGGTCCAGAAAAGGTTAAATGGAGTATGGATGAAATTTCATGGAAATTATATTTGCATTTTTTAATTTTTTAATCTCTGCAAATGTAGTGCTTTCAGTAAATCCTCCGACCTGATGTGTTGAGTTTGGTCAGATTTCACATTGCAGATCAATCTGATCATGGATCTGTCATTGCGTTGCAATCTAGCGATTCTAGTTGATGAACGGTATCCAATAGTGACTTTTTCTTACCACTGATTAATACTTTTATAATTGTAACCTGAATACTTTATTTTAAAATTTAAAATATGCTTTTTATACATTTATTTTAAAAATACTTACAATTGCCATTGAGTAAGGTTTACTATTTATTATAAATATCAATTTCTTATTGGATTAAAATGTTTACTTACAAATATCAGATAATTTTCCATCTCATTTTCAAGGAGTTTCCTGTTAATTTTGCTGAATTTATCCTAGAAGTCATTTATTTTACTTCTTTTTTGATGAAAGAGAAGAGGAAGATGTCTGTTGTCTGCTTGACTCCTCATGTGATAGACAGTATTTTATTTACTTCCTCTCCAGGGGGTTAGACACAAGGTCAGGTGTGGGGTTTGATTAAAGTGTTTCTGTGGAACAAACTGGATTCAAACTCGAACTCGGCACATCCAGATCCTCAGCCACTTAGCCACTGTGCCATCCCCTTGTTGGCCAACAACGAGATTTACATCTGAAACATTTAAATCTCTCTCTCTCTCTCTCTTTCTTTCTTTCTTTTTTTTTTTTTTTTTTTTTTTTTTTTTTTTTTTTTTGTCATGGGGCAGTGGGCCCGGATTTATTTGCACTCTATAACCTCCCCGCCCTTCTTACCTTATCACTTTCCCCTTTTCTTCCTTTCATAGAAATCTTGTACCAACTGTTTTTTTTCTTTATGCTCCATTTTCTTAATATTGTAGAAATAGGTTATGATATATACATAGTTGGGTATAAAGCTTGCTCCGTGTCAAACAAAAATAATTGAAATGAAAAAAAATTTAATTTAAAAAAAAAAATCATTAAATCAATAAGAGAAAAAACTTTGGGTTTAACTACATTACATGCCTTTATGGTTCAAGTGGTTTTGAAGATTGTATCACTTAAGTGATGACCGCTAATGTTTTTTTTGAAGTCTCTTTTAAAAGTTCACCATAATCTTTTGAACTGTCTCATGGAATTGCATTGATTTCCTGAATTATTCCTGCCTTTAGATCTTCTACAGTTAGTTGTCGATGTACTCAGCTTGTCGATCTGGTTATGTCAGATCTGGGGTAGAAACCGGTGAGTAGTAACAGATTGACTCTTGAAGACTTGGAGAAAAGATGAAACCCGGGTACACCCAACAGACACTAATGTATAGTTTTTAAATGAAATACTTTATATTAACTCTTGTAAAACCTACGATCAGGCACTTTGTTGTTTGTTTTTTCAACTAACCTCCATTTTCAAAATTGTTAAATTACCACCACGAAAAGTGTTGCATTTCATCATGCTAATACTCCAAATCATTTAATTAAATTAATGTGCTCTTTGCCTTATATTCTTGCTTGTAACTAAAATAAGCTTTTACGGCCGAATTTGAGATTTGAAATATTTGTCTTTATAAAGTTTAATTTCTTAATTTTATGAAATTGGATTTATCGCATTTTGTATTCGCACTGTTCATATATGAAAAAATAAGATTACAATGACGTACACTCGTGTTTTTAGGTGCCCAAATAGAAAAGAATCATAAGAGGCGAACTCCAGGGAACATGGTGGCTGACCAATATCACCTTGCGGATAAACAAAACAACCTAGAAACATTTCACAGGATACCACCAAGCGAACGTCTAAACATATGTGATATGGCTCCATCTTGTTGGAACCATACATCATCCGGATTATGAGTGAGGAGTACTTTAGGACGGAGAAACCTTTTTGAAGAGTTCACAATAATGGTCCGATGTAATAGTTAGTGTAATGCATGACAATGTGAGCCTATCTTATTCATTTGACCAACACCAGAAGTTTGAGCCGATTCGTGATTGCTGCTAGGTTTGTGCCTGGACAATTCTTGAAGCCATCCAACACATGCCAGCAAGTAAAATGGATGTTAAACCGAATATGATGATGATATTGACCCTGACAGACATTTATTATTTGAACAGGAATATTATTCTCCATCGTAAATTATACAGATTGATGTAGAAAATACTGTGGAATTTGCACAGGATCCCGTTAGTCCATATAAAGATAATATATTCTGAGTAATAAATTTAACTGGTTAAGAATATACGAGAGAAAATAAAAAAATGTCATTGTCAATGCTACTTAAAAAATCTGGAAAAAAAAAAAAAAAAAAAAAAAAAAAGTAGAAAATTATATATTTTAGCAGAATATTTTAAATATTTCTGCTAAAATATATAATTTTCTACTCTTTTTTTTTTTTTTTTTTTTTTTTTTTAGATTTGTTAAGTAGCGTTGACAATGAATTTGAATTTTTTTTTTTTACTCTCGTATATTCTTCAACCACTCTTAAGCGACATAAGCTCCAAAAGTTTGAAATGCGGACACATTTACTGTATATAATCGCATATCATCTGAGACCTAAATTTAACATCGTATTTCTACAAAAATTAGCCAAGCCTATCAGAAATGGTACTCGCATGAAACACTGGATATAGAATGAAATCATCTTTTGGCAATACAATTTGAGTGGTTGCATTATATGACCGCTCCCCCTCCCCCACACACACCTCAAATGCCACCCATGGAATCATTTAATAAAATTCAATCCTTTCTGCAAACCAATTTTATTTGGCACAAATAAACTCCAGTCGATACCTGACTTGTCCACCAAGTTTCAGTCATGAATGTCCAACAGTCTTTGTTTTGTCACCTGGATACAACATGCGAAATCATCACTAACTCTGACATGCTCCTCTCTCGGCACTGCTCTAATTTCGGTTGTAATGGCCGTCTTCAGTTCAGAATTAGTCTGAGGATTGTTTTGATAAATATTATATTTGAGATTACTCCACAGATAAAAATTTGGGGGGTTATGGTCCGGTGAGTTTTCTACTCTTATTCAGGATCACACTGATGAGACGATCACCAAAGTGTCTCCATATATCATTGATTGGTGCCTGAAACAAAGACTTGTACATTCATGCCTGAAACTTAGTAGACAACTTAGACATACACTGAAATTTATTTCTACCAAAGATAATTCATTTTCTTCCCTTTGCTCACCTCAAACAAGGCATATTGCCAATGAAGCACAAGAGACTACTGTGATAGAGCCGAATTTATAAGGGGTCAATTTTCGTGGGGAGTGGGGCAGCAAGATGTTTGTTCACATTGAATTTAAATTTCTGCGTGTTGGCACGGTTGGGGAAACATGAAGCAGGGAGGGAATTCCAAAGGCAAGCCGTCTGAGGAAAGACTGAATTTTCTTAATGATTCCATGGTTGACATTTTTGGGGGTGGGGAGGTCACCCTGTACGTGAGTATATACTGTAATTGCTATATCAAAAATAAAGAAAAATTAGTCACTAAAATTCAGTGAAATATTGTAAATTTGTGCCTCATTTCGTATATCTTGAAAAATAAATCTTGCACTAAGGTCATAAGTCATTGTGGCGCTTCTTTACATCACGCTTCCCAGTAAATAAGATGCTTAAAGATCAAATTTCTAGAAATACATGTTATTTGTAAAAAAAAAAAAAAACGTTAGTCAAATTTTACGGCAAACAATCCAGTAGTTTTTTATTATTTAAAGAAATTCAGTTAATGAGTTTTGGAGTTGATAGACACCATTTTTTTTTTTTACTTACTTTATATATAAATATCAAGAAGCACGACATCTTGCGATATAAAAGAATATTGATATTTAACAAAATGGTGTCTCAACTCGGGAACTCCGGCAAATTAAATAACTGAATTTCTTAAATAGCAACAAAAAAAAAACCCTACTGGATTGTTTTCCATAAATTTTAGTCACGGCTAGTTTTCTAAGTAGCGTATTTACCGGGGAGTGTTATGTAAAGAAACACTGTTATTTTTTTGTAAATGCTTGTGAGGATCTTATTATGTAAACGTGCTAAATTTACAAACGATCCTAATCAACTGTAGTATTTCTGATCTAACTCACTTAAATCATTATAAGTATTACTGTTTTATCTGTGCACTGATATCATGGCAAGCGTTTTGGGTTTTGTTTTATTTTTCGTTTTTTTTTTTTTTTTTTTTTTTTTTTTTTCCCCCCCCCATTTCTTTTGCTCATTGTTTTTGCTGAACTTTATTTATTTACTGTTACATACTCTTTCTGGTGCACAATAAGTTCTTTTCAAACGATGACTTGTTCTCTACGCTTATAAAGAAACTAGCAGGAAGACCCACTGTTGCTCGGGATTGAATGAAGAACGTTGTCCTTTTTCACACAGCTCATAACATCATATTACCTTTTCTTTCTTTTTTTTTTTTTTTTTTTACTGATCCTTGTTATGCCTCCTAATATAGTTGGATGAAACTAAAATTTTGGAAAACTCTGAATCAGTGTCTTATACGTATGATTTAGATTCCATTAAAATCGGATATACGTATTTGAAGTTTTAAGGGGGGGGCAGAACCATGCCCCCCCCCCCCCCATAGCATCCCTCAGAGAGAGCACATCGATACAGCACAATTAGGGGCACGTAGAGATTCTGGACCACTTCCATTGTCTTCCCGGGAAAATTTCACATAGAAATACACTTTTAGTGTTTATGTAGATACTCTAACCTTTCTTTCTTTTGGGAACACACACAGATAAAGATGTAAATTTCATGTCCAGATACGAATGCTTTACAGAACCAGACATTTACTAAAATGGGAGGTGTTCTATTAACTTTAAACATTTGTTTATATCTATCTTCATACTTTTAATAGCAATTTAAAAAAAATTAATGGTGTGATATTTTGTATAATTTGATATGAAACTTGAAACAAATCCAACCAGTTGAAGAAACAGTTTTTGTTGTATTATTTGCATCGAATTATACTTGGCAATAGTCAAAATGTTTGGACAGTAAAAATACTAATCTTTACTCATTTGTTAGTGATACGTTTGAAGCTGATACTTGAAACTGTCAGATTGAGGAAATATCTTCTTTGTTGGGTGGGGGGGGGGGTCATGTTCATCAATTGTGCAAGACATACTCTACATAAAAACAATCACAAACTAGTTGATAAATATATATGTATTTTGTAGCACTTTTTCTCTCTCTCAATTTTTCTCTCTCTCTCAATTTCTCTCTCTCTCAATTTCTCTCTCTCAATTTCTCTCTCTCTCAATTTCTCTCTCTCTCTCAATTTCTCTCTCTCTCTCAATTTCTCTCTCTCTCTCTCTCAATTTCTCTCTCTTTCTCTATCAATTTCTCTCTCTCAATTTCTCTCTCTCAATTTCTCTCTCTCAATTTCTCTCTCTCTTAATTTCTTTTTCTCTCTCTCAATTTCTTTTTCTCTCTCTCAATTTCTTTTTCTCTCTCTCAATTTCTTTTTCTCTCTCTCAATTTCTTTTTCTCTCTCTCAATTTCTTTTTCTCTCTCTTTCATAATTTCTCTTTCTCTGTCTTTCATAATTTCTCTCTCTTTCATAATTTCTTTCTCTTTCTTTCTCAATTTCTCTCTCTCTTTCTCTCAATTTCTTTTTCTCTCTTTTTATTTCTTTCTAATTCTCTTTATCTGTTTCTATCTCTCAATCTCTCTCCCTATCTCCATCTCAGTGTCTCTATATCTTGCTCACACACACAAAAGGATACTTTGATTTGGTGAACATTTAAACAAAAATTTCCAATCAATGTAAATGGGACTTTAATTATAATTTATTTGGATGCTATTTCACAGTTCTGAGGACAGTGATTCATACGTTTTCCCAAGAGTAAAAGTGTACGTGACTCTACAGCCCTTCTCGGCGAAAATTTAGCATAGCATGCCAAAACCATAATCCATACCGCTATCCGTTACAAAACTATCATTTTAAACATATGTATAATAAGCCGCATCTATCTTCGTTTGTACACGTTATAACTTTCCACACCCATTTTAAAAATGAGATCATCTGATTGCCAGAGATGAAATGCAACAAAAAAGTAATTTTAAAATATCTGGTGTCGCTGCGTGTCAAAATTTGAAACATTACCCATTTTAAAGTGAATTTCAACATTAGACGTCAAAAATTAGCGGCGATAAAAGTGTAGTATCTGTTGTCTTCAATCGGTCGAGGTAATGCTGGATATAGTCCTTATTTACTTGCTTTCTCATGAGGGCAAAGTTAGGCAGTTGATTTTTGATGTAAGGGAAAATCCAGATCTCCCCCCCCCCCCCCCAAAAAAAAAAGGTCCTCTAGATGGGAACACAACTACCCATATTACCCTGTTGGCATTCCCTCACAAATGAGGATGCCTTGAGTGATAGGCAATAAATTCATCAATTTCCTTTGATCTTGCGAATCAAATGATGATGCACTGAAAATAAATAAAAATAATTTGATCTCTTTTTTTTTTTTCTTTCATTTGTCAAGTTTAATCGATTTTTCATAAATATTTTATCTACATTATAAATGAACTAATTAAATTTTGTTTGTGTGTTTGTCCCATTTTCACAGTATTAAAAAATACTCTATTAACATTATTATTGGCATGAGGATGTTCACTTTACAACACGCCATGTCAGATTGATCTCACTTAAGTTTCTGAAATTTTTGTGAAAAAAAATAAAAAGATTTTAGCAAATTCCTATTAAAAAAATTTTTTTTTTTATTCCTATTAAAAGAAACAATTTTTTTTTTTTTTTTATTCCTATTAAAAGAAACAATTTTTTTTTTTTTTTTCATTCCTATTAAAAGAAAATAATTTTTTTTTATTCCTATTAAAAAAAATAATTTTAAAAATTTCTATCAAAAGAAAAAATATGCAATGTTATTGAGAATGTGAGGGCACTTGATTCTGGCATACAACATAATCAACAAGAATTTAAATTTATCTTTCTGGTACTTTTTTTATCCCAACGCTAAGTTGCTGTCTCCGTGGGCATGTGCAAAAGATATACAACCGTTGCTTTCATCTTTAATAGAATGAAGACAGAATTCTATGTGCATGTTTCTTTTCTGTGGAACAGCATGCCAGCGGATATTGCGACAATGACTACCATATTACGGTTTAAGGTGGCCTTGGACGAACATTCAGACTGTATGTCGACGTAAATATCTTCTACCTGTCACTTTACATGGTTTGTTGCACTTTGCTATTTTTAGCCAAATAAATTTTAATTCGATTTGATTTATTCCCAACATTTCAGACGACGTAACCTAACCTTCTTCACGTGCATCTTTTTAAATTTGGGATTCTGTACGGAATTTTGAACAGGTTTTTAGAGTCAAACTTATTTTGATTTTTGAAACCATAGGCAAATGACAAACTAATTCATTCATTCAATTCGTATGAATCAGATGATTTTTTTTGTTGGCATTGACCCCCCCCCCCCCCCCCCCCGATATCTTTCTAGTTAGTTCTTTCTGGAAAGACATCGGGTACTTACAGGGGGGACCACGTGAAGGTTACCAACATTCTAAGTGAAAGTATTTCTGTGGAACGAACTGGATTCAAACTTGGCACACCCAGGTTGTCGGTCTGTCTGTAATCATTTAACCACTGTCACCTCCCAACTTATACAGATTCTTGATATATAAAAAAAATTCAATATAAAAAAAAAACGTATTATTTGGATTATTCAAACTACTGTTCACATCTTCAGTGTTATTCTCACAACATTTCGGCCGATGTAACCTCCGACCTTTTTCAGGTGTATCTTGTTAGACTCGGGAATCTGTACAGAATTTCGAATGGAACCCTTTTAATCCACGGGGTAGCCTGCTCTCGTTTCACAAGAAAAGTACTAAGTAAAATTCAGTTCTAAGTGACACTCTTCTGGAGGTTGATGGTTCAATCCTCAGTGCGGGCGATACTAAGAATACAATTGCGAATTACTTAAGACTTCTACCCGGTCATGGCTGACGGAACGAGCATGCTACCTCCATGGATTTAATAACGGGTTCCGTTCAAAATCCTGTACAGATTCCCGAGTTCGACAAGATACACATGAAGAAGGTCGGGGGTTACATCAGCTGAAACGTGAGAATAACACTCAAGATGAGAAAAGTTGTCTGAATAATACTAATTATCAATCCTCATCTCAAAAACATTTTTTTAAAAACGTGTTAATAAAGCATTATGTATTAGTATGTATATCTATATATTTGTGTAATAATATCCTCCTGGTGATACCAGATCAGGCTGCCCTGTGGCTCCCTGAGACGAAATTCACCTACATTGACGTTTTTGTTTTTTTTGTTTTTGTTTGTAAAACTTAATTATGTTCTACAAAACCAAAAACAAAAACAACAGCCCCTCTCCCTTTCTCCCTCCCCTTTTTTATTTTTATTTTTCCTACCCTACTCCCGGTCCTGGATATGACCTTAAACTACATCCGATGGTGAGATCCGGCTTACGGACTTTGGAGAATGTGGAGCCTCCTCTTAATTACCATTGCTCCCAGGTCCACCCTGACCCGGAGTGGTAGTACCTGTTAGGGTCCCAACTATGGGTTAAATAGAAACAGATATTAAAAGGGGAAAGAAACAAAAAAGAGAAGAAAACAAGACCAGATTCGGCATTAAATAACCCAAAAAGGGTTGATATGCCGTAAAACAAAACTACCAAACCAAAAACCATGATTAAACATTTGAAGATATAAAGAACTTGAAGCATAAAAACTTTCACTATAATGACCAGATTCGGCATTAAATAACCCAAAAAGGGTTGATATGCCGTAAAACAAAACTACCATACCATACCAATAATATCCTCATTATTTTTTTCTGGTTAATTTCTCTCTTTTGTGGATTCTTTATCCTATCTGTGCAATATTCTGTTCAAAATATAATTATTTGATCTCTCCAAAGACTATGCCAAATTTTGATCTCCCGCCCATTTTCATTACTTCTACAATGTTCAATTTATACATTTATTTTCTCTTGCTAAAACGAGATTATCCTTCGACTGAAATACATCCTAATCTTTCTGAGTAAATAAACTAATTATTATTAAGCTGGACTCAAAGTTGAACTTTATTTTTGTTCAAAATATATTTTTTTAAACTTGACTCAAACTCATAATCAACTGAAAAATGATTTCACCAAAAACTTTGACACTTAATGGCTTCTTCTTTTTTTTATTATTCGTTCAGGTATTTTTTTTTTCTGATGGCATTTAAATTTAAAAACCAGAAACGAAACCAAAATATTTGTGACTGTTTATTTTACTACTTCTTAGATGAACAACTCTAGCAAAATCTGGTTCAAAATAAAAACTTGTTTGGCCTTTGAAAGTCAATCTGTTCGAGTATCTTTCAAAAATGATTTTGATAAAGCTTCTAATTTTTCCCCCACAAATTATAAATTCTTACATCCCCTGTAATAGCTATATGGTAAAGTTGCAAAGCAGAGCTGAATCCCTTTGCGAACATCTTCATGTTTCAGATTTTATGGCATTTATATCTCGGCTTTTCATCAAAATTTCCTTTTTTTTTTTTTTTTTTTTTTTTTTTTTTTTTTTTCTAAATAAGAAAAACCTTCCTTTCCCCTCTTATAACAGTTCTCTCTGAAAACTGGAAATGTTAATTTTGCTGTGAAGGCTAAGACTTCAAGCAATTCATTACGAGGGGGGTAGGGAGTTAGATGACTTTTGTTTCATCAAAGAATGACTTTGTTTCTTCCTCCATAAACAGTTTATTTTTTTATATTCTATTTAAAAAATTTTAATATTCTATTTAAAAAATTTTAATATTCTATTTAAAAAATGTTACGGTATTTTATAGTTTCAATACAGATATTTAAAATGATCTTCATTTTTAGTTTGTTATATATGTACTGATTTCAGAAAAATATAGATTTGAGGAATCTTTTACAATAATCAGCAGAGTAAAAACGCTCAAAAAACAAATATTCAACAAATAAAAGTAACTGTAGGCGATAAAAGTTATTTTCAAACTTACCTGTGTCATTTCCAACTATTAAAAAGATTTCTGACCCGTTTCAATTGCTATTTATTAGAAATTAAAGTATTCGGCACACGAACATCGCACAAAATAAGATGGCTGATTTAAGGGTGGGGCTACATATTGTTATTGAGGGCGGGCGGCCATTTTCTTGTTTTGCCAAATCAGATGTAAAAAAAAACAAGAATTTTTTTTTTTACATCTAATAAAAACCCATTTATAATACGTAAAAATACAAACAAATTACATAGGTAAGTAGAAAAATGTCTATTCTCGACATAGGTCAACTTTACTTGTTGCAAACTTATGTTTTTAAACCCTTTCTCGTTCTTTTTTTGGACCCCGTTCGCGACTCTGCTGATTATTGTAAAAGATTCCCTAGATTTGTTATTAAAAAAAAAACTGTTTTCCAATTAGAATTTTAAATGTAAAATTTGGAGATAGCACCAGAACCCACCACAGCCTTCTATTTTATGTCAAATCTTCGAGAGGGGGCGAGGGGCACATGCCAAATCCCTCTAGTAAAGTTTATTTCAATATCACTACAAAATTATTTTTGGATTTTCTGAAAATTGTCACTTTCATCTATGCATAATTTTCATTTGTCCTATACCGTCCTGAATCATAGTTTCCGTTAGAACCTTCCATTCATATGCTTTTGGGATCTGGGTCATATTGTATTAATACTAGCAAAAATATGTGACCGCCAGAAATGACGCTAGTATGTAATTGGGTAGAGCTTTTTATCACTACAATTAATTTAAATAATATATTGCACATGATAAGTAACATCATTAATAAAAAGATAAATTAAGTTTGCATTGTTATCGTCTGCTCGCTTTTCTTTCCACCCAATCGTTTTGTGCCAAATCCGCGTAAGAATTTACAAAATAATAAATAATAATAGTTTTAGTTTTTCAAAGAGAAAAAAGAAAAGTGTACCTAAAATAAAATTAACAATAAAAAAAATACAGCGAATACGATTCTAAAAACAGTTATTTACTTGCCCAGTGTGTGCCCCCCTCCCAAGTTATCGTCTGCTCGCTTTTCTTTACACTCAATCGTTTTGCGCCAAATCCACATCAGAATATAATAAGTAATATTTTATGTCTTTCAAAGCGGAAAAAAAGGTGTACGTAAATTAAAATCAACAATTAAAAAAATACAAAATACAGCGAACACTATTCTAAAATTAGTTATGTAGTCTTCCAGTACAATGTGTTTTTTTTTTGTTGACAAAAAAACTAAATTCATTATGTGTGTGTGTTTTTTTTTAATAGTAATTTTTAAATCAATTATTATTTTAATTAAACGATTTAATTCAATAAATTTGTTAAAATCAACAATTTAAAAAACTAAATACAGCGAACACTAATTTTCAAATCGGAAAAAAGGTGTATCTGAAAATTATCAATTAAAAAATCTGTACTCTTTTACTGCAGGACCCGCGATAACTTTTAAAAAAAAAAATAAGTTTAGCTAAACTAAATTCTTTATAATGCGTGTGTGTTTATCAATTATTTTGATTCAATAAATTTGTGTTTTAAAAAATAATTATTAGATTAAGAAAATAAACAAACTCAGTAAAATAAACAAAATCAGTAAAGTATTAACACGCCCGTTCAGAGGGAGGTACGCTGTTTAATCAGTTGGACATAGAGGAACGCATCCGTTCAGAGAGAGGTATGCTGTTCAATCAGTTGGACATAGAGGAACGCACCCGTTCAGAGGGAGGTATGCTGTTTAATCAGTTGGACATAGAGGAATGCACCCGTTCAGAGGGAGGTACGCTGTTCAATCAGTTGGACATAGAGGAACGCACCCGTTCAGAGAGAGGTATGCTGTTCAATCAGTTGGACATAGAGGAACGCACCCGTTCAGAGGGAGGTATGCTGTTTAATCAGTTGGACATAGAGGAATGCACCTGTTCAGAGGGAGGTACGCTGTTCAATCAGTTGGACATAGAGGAACGCACCCGTTCAGAGAGAGGTATGCTGTTCAATCAGTTGGACATAGAGGAACGCACCCGTTCAGAGGGAGGTATGCTGTTTAATCAGTTGGACATAGAGGAATGCACCTGTTCAGAGGGAGGTACGCTGTTCAATCAGTTGGACATAGAGGAATGCACCCGTTCAGAGGGAGGTACGCTGTTCAATCAGTTGGACATAGAGGAACGCACCCGTTCAGAGGGAGGTATGCTGTTTAATCAGTTGGACATAGAGGAACGCACCCGTTCAGAGGGAGGTATGCTGTTCAATCAGTTGGACATAGAGGAATGCACTTGTTCAGAGGGAGGTACGCTGTTCAATCAGTTGGACATAGAGGAAATAACTACGTAACTCATTTTATAAATAATAAAAGAAATAATTATAATTTATAAGTAAGATTATTAGCGAGCAAAATAGCGTAAATACATTTGGAAATCTGAAGAGAACAATCATGAGTGTATATTTGTGAATACTAATTTATTAGAAGTTCAAAAGCAATTGATTATGTAAATTGGGAAATGCGCACAGTGTTTATGGCGTTTTTTTTTTAATAGTATATAATGAAGCTGGCAGACTTAATAAATAGTCATAGTACTCTGATGGAGTTTCGGCTTCAGACAGACAGATACATAAACTCCATTATTAATAGATGCAAGTGTTTACGAAGGACCTTATAGCATAGTTGGTGACTTTTCTTATGTGTTTGGGTGTCACTTCTAATAAACCACATTTCCAGAGGATATTCTAATGTTTTATATTTGTATTTGCGCAATTAAATCATAGCAGCTTCATCACACATCCCTTTTGATGAGCTTAGTCTGTGATAGCTAATTATCTCTTGTTTACATTATATTTAAAGGTTGTTGGATGAAATTTAAAATTTTGAGGGTTAACGCTAATTAAAACCTGTTCTTGTTAATGACCTGACCAATCAAAAGATTTATGTTTTTGTTAGAGTAATAATAGCGTTTGAATGGAAAGTAAAAGCTTATAATTTAATCTCCATTCAGTATTAACATCCGCGGTGTTCACCATTTTAAATCTACTATATGCGTCAACAAAACTGTGTCTATATTATTATGTCATGAATTAACATATTTTCTCATCGTGATCATCGGTGTAACGTCCGTTTTAAATGCTGGCATGTGCTGGACGACATTTAAAAATTGACTTCCAAACTAACCTATCTCTGGCCAGATCTTTATTTATCTCTCTTTCTCTAAAATCCATCCTTATTACTTCCTATGTTTTCCTTGGCTTTCCCATGTCAACTGGCCTTTTGGCTAAGATCAAAGTGTAGTATCTGTTCCGATGGATACTACACCCCATAAACTGGTATTGTCTTGACCTTCGGGGCTTGATTTACGCCGGTCTATGGGTCGGTCCTGTGCAGTTCTAGGAGGTCCACCCTCCCAGGCTTTGCCTCCCCTCTTTGGGGAGGAGTAAGTTTATTGCTTACTGTCTGAGGCGCCCCTACCGGGGAATGCCAATGGGGCTGCCCAGGGAATTTTTAATGGCCAGAGTACTCACTTTCTCGGGCGCTGGCTTTTCAAACCCCACTTTTCCGACCCGACCTTGGGTCACATCTTACTTGTGGGAGTAAGATAAAACTGGCCTTGTGCCTAACCCCCTGGAGAGGAGGTAAATAAATAAAAACTCTCATCGATCTTTTAAACACTGCTGAAGTGTCCTGTTCTGCACACATCTCCCCTAACTGTCCAAATTTAATCTTCCTCTGAAGTCATCAGATCTAAGCCTGTCTTTAAGATTCACACCACACATTCATTATCATTCTCATATCATTTCTCTCCATGCAACACATATCCTCAACCCTCAGTGATCAGGTCTCACTTCCATACTTCCAATGACCAATTTGTTTAAAGATTAAATTTCAACATTTTAAAGAGCTTTTAATTTATTTGATTTTCAAATTATTAATATTCGATGAAAAAAAGCCTTCTCTCCTTTTCGTTAGATACATTGACATGTCAGTTCTGCTTTTGATGAAATAATAGCATATTCATGTCTATGAATAATATTAATGTCAATAAGTCATCAAATTTTATTCATTCCGTTCATGGTTTTCAATCTTCTCATAATATTCTTTATAATTCAACTCATCCTCAAGTGGATTTTAGCTTTAATAAGTGTTGACTGATTAGTTAAAAAGATTATATATATATATATATATATATATATATATATATATATATATATATACTGATGAGGATAATATATATATATATATATATATATATATACTGATGAGGATAATATATATATATATATATATATATACTGATGAGGATAATATATATATATATATATATACTGATGAGGATAATATATATATATATATATATATATATATATATACTGATGAGGATAATATATATATATATATATATATATATATATATATATACTGATGAGGATAATATATATATATATATATATATATATACTGATGAGGATAATATATATATATATATATATATATATACTGATGAGGATAATATATATATATATATATATATATATATACTGATGAGGATAATATATATATATATATATATATATATATATATATATACTGATGAGGATAATATATATATATATATATATATATATACTGATGAGGATAATATATATATATATATATATATATATATATATATACTGATGAGGATAATATATATATATATATATATATACATACTGATGAGGATAATATATATATATATATATATATACATACTGATGAGGATAATATATATATATATATATATACATACTGATGAGGATAATATATATATATATATATATACATACTGATGAGGATAATATATATATATATATACATACTGATGAGGATAATATATATATATATATATATATATATACATACTGATGAGGATAATATATATATATATATATATATATATATATATATATATATATATATACATACTGATGAGGATAATATATATATATATATATATATATATATATACATACTGATGAGGATAATATATATATATATATATATATACATACTGATGAGGATTATATATATATATATATATATATACATACTGATGAGGATAATATATATATATATATATATATATATATATATACATACTGATGAGGATAATATATATATATATATATATACATACTGATGAGGATAATATATATATATATATATATACATACTGATGAGGATAATATATATATATATATATATACATACTGATGAGGATAATATATATATATATATATATACATACTGATGAGGATAATATATATATATATATATATACATACTGATGAGGATAATATATATATATATATATATACATACTGATGAGGATAATATATATATATATATATATACATACTGATGAGGATAATATATATATATATATACATACTGATGAGGATAATATATATATATATATATATATATATATATACATACTGATGAGGATAATATATATATATATATATATATATATATATATATATATATATACATACTGATGAGGATAATATATATATATATATATACATACTGATGAGGATAATATATATATATATATACATACTGATGAGGATAATATATATATATATATATATATACATACTGATGAGGATAATATATATATATATATATATATATTAGAGTTGGGCGGTTTTGAAATTTTGGTTTCGGTATCGGTTTCGGTTTTTTTCCCTTAAAACCTCGGTTTACGGTTCGGTTTTTCGGTTTTGTTGAAAAAAATTTTTTTACTATGGAAGCTATTCATTCTGTTGTGTGATGATTAGTTATTATTCAACGTTTAGTTGAATTATGCCACTGTTTCGATAATTTTGTGACTGAATCATTCTCCATGATATGAATCATAAGTTTTAAGGTGTTGACTGTTGTAATCAAAGTTCTGATACCTTTTTAACAGTTAACTCGTTAAAACAGTGACCAAAGATTCATGAAAGATTTCTGAAGAATAAAACTGAGTTTGAATATACATTCTATCTAATTCTTTAACCCATCAGAAGCTAAAATATAACTCAGAAATGCAAGAAATTAAAAAACGAAAATTTATTTAAACAAACAAAATAATTTTACATATAAAATTAAGCAAAAATGATGATGAAAATGAAATATTGTCAAAATTATTTGACAGATACAAATTTTAATTTTTTAATAGGTGAAAATGTTTGCAAGACGTTGTGTTTTGTCACGTAAAATAAACACACCATATACTTCTCGAATTGCCGGTGTTGACTGTTGGGATGTCTGTCATTTTGTGTGCTCGAAGTTCTGTCAACTGGTGCGTGTTGGGGTTAATATTTGTTTTTAAGACAGGGTAATAAAACTTTATAGACATGCGTAAAAGACTAGTAGTACAACCGAAAACCGCGCCAAGGGAAAAGGAAGGATGGTTAAAAAAAAGTAGATATTATTAATTCATCTAAAGTCATTTTTTAAGCTTTAAGGTAATTTTAGTCATAGAATTCATGACTTGGATTAAAGTTTAATAATTAAACTTTCGAATAAATTGTCAACTCTAAATAAATACCATATTAACAATTTAGTAAAATATAAATCGTTGCATAGTCTACTTTTTGAATAACCCATTTTTGGGAGAGAAAACGGTATAGTTGAGAGATAGTTCTCTAGAAATTACAATTTATGTATGAAGTGGCTTTTCAAAAGTAAACAATGAAATGCCTAATGTTTAAAATAATTTTAAAAATCCGAATAAAGTGACATTAGCATTGGCAACTACTTTTTTTCTTTTTAAATGTTTATACTTACTCACTACTTTTCGTTTATTTACTTTTACAAGTATTTTTTCAAAATTTCATTTTAATAACTTATTTTTTTAGATAACTCTGAAACAAACAAATAATTATTTTACAATTTTGAGTTGAATCAAATAGATTTTCGACATCATACGGAACGCGTTTGATTTTTTCTTTTTCATTTGAAAATAGTTTATGCTAAAAATACGATGTCATGTTGTCTGTCGTATTTCTCTCTTTTTCATTTGAAAATTCAAAATGTTAATAAACAAATTGTAAACAAAGATTTCTTCCTACAAGTAGCAATACACATGAAAAAATTTAAATTGCTTAAAATATCTCAATAATGGCATACATAGGAAGAGCTTGATGATCTAAGAAAGAATCTTTTTAAATTTTTAAAATCTGACTAAAAATAAGGAAGTTATAACTATTTTTGTGCCTCGCACAATTGGATATTTTCCCCTCTTTAATACCATATGCGTTTCGTCACATTTTTTTACACTAATTTTTCAGTAAAAATGTTATATCTTTGTTAAAACACAAGATTAAGCAATGAAATTTACCATATAAGTGTATTTTTGTACAAGGAATCAGAATATGCCACTGAAAATCTCCAGAAATTAATGGTTTCCAAGTAATCTGCACTAAGTGCACATAAATATGCTGCAATACCTTAAAAATACCATGAATCCATTAAAAGAAAGAAGTTAGAAAACTCAAAGTTGAATTGTAATACATTTTATGTACAAGAAACTAAAATCTAATACTAGGACTGTTTAAAAATGAATATATTGCAAGATTTCTTTAGCATTATTGTAGATTTACACCTTCTGCTAACTCACCCCCTTACCTCCCCAAAATATGAGATTCTACTTTTTTTATTTAGGCAATTACATGTTAACACCCTGAAAAACTTGGCAAAAAGAAAGAAACAAAAACAATTATTTTAGAATTTAAAGTGGGGATCAGTTTCACATAAAATAATCCCCCATTTCAAGGCCATTCTAGCGTTTTAGGACAGTTAATTATTTTTTCTATGGGAGATAAATCCTGTGCGTTTTTCTTGTTTTTTGTTTTTTTTCTGTTTTTTTAGACGATTATAAGGGTTTTTGTGGGAGGAGGGGGGCTTACCACTTGAACTTCAGGTTAGTGGTAGGGCTAGGGGCAATTAAGTGTGAACACCCAGAAAGAAAAAAAACAATTCATTTAGAATTTCGAGTGGAGGATTAGTTTCACATATATTTAATGCAGAATAATTCACCATTTCCGGGCCATTCAAGCGTTTTAGGGCATTAATCAATTTTTTTCTATGGCAAATAAATCCTGTGCGTTTTTTTTTATGGGCGTCTGCTTTTTTTTTTTTTTTAGACGATTATGTGTGGTTTTAATGGGCTTTTTTGTAGGATTAGGGCTTCCTACTCGGACTTAGGGTTAGTGATAAGGTTAAGGAAGGGGTTTTGTTTTGGATGGAGGTTGCCATTCGGACTTAGTGTTAGAGTTAAGGGAGTTTTTTAGGAGTGGCTTGCCACTCATATTTAAGGTTAATGGTACGATACGTTCAAGATGGCATTTTTAGGAGGTGGGCTTGTTAGTCGTACCTAGAGTTAATGGTAGAGTAATTATTTATTTTATAAATTTCACTAAAAGGCAAGAATGCCCGGGAAATCGGAGATCATTTTACATTAAATTTATATGCGAAACTGATCCCCCACTCTAAATTCTAAACTATTTTTTGTTGTTTTGTTTTTTCTTTTTTCGCCAAGACTTTAAGACGTAATCGCCTAAAAAAGTAGAATCTTAATTTTTTTTTTTAAATTGGCGACTAGAAATTCATTACTACTAGAAGTTCGAAAGTTGAGTGAAAACCAGTATTTTTTAAAGTATTTTTTATAAAAGAACCAAATAGGATTAACTTTTTTTTAAAGTATTTTTATCTTTTTTTACAAGACGCTGCTGCTGATTGATTGTTATATCAGCAATACTAGTAGCCATTGTTGACTTTCGCTCAAAAAAAGGACAATATTTTTTAGGATAAGATAATTTAAAATTACTATTACCGAAAGACAAAACAACGTACAATTATAATTTTAATGCATAAAAAAAGATGAAAGATTAATTTATTTACTAGTTGGGTACGAAAAATGTAACAACATTTTCTATATTCATATTTTAAAATGTTTAAAATTCGTTCTAGAATGAAAATAAACAAAAATCGCCTCGTGTTTATAGCAGTAATTGCAGTAATATATTTGTTCAATCTGTCCTCTTACTAATATAACATTTTTTGGTAATATTCAATTTTATTCAAATCGGAAAATCTTTTCAACCGTGTTTCCTTGTATATGGTGGCTTACTGTAATAAAAACACAATACCGAACGGTTACGGTTTAAAAAAAAAAAACCGATTCGGTATACGGTATGGAGACGAAACCGAAAAACCGCGGTTTTTCGGTAAAACCGCCCATCTCTAATATATATATATATATATATATATATATATACATACTGATGAGGATAATATATATATATATATACATACTGATGAGGATAATATATATATATATATACATACTGATGAGGATAATATATATATATATATATATATACATACTGATGAGGATAATATATATATATATATATATATATATATATATACATACTGATGAGGATAATATATATATATATATATATATATATATATATACATACTGATGAGGATAATATATATATATATATATATATATACATACTGATGAGGATAATATATATATATATATATATATATACATACTGATGAGGATAATATATATATATATATATATATATATATACATACTGATGAGGATAATATATATATATATATATATTATATATATATACATACTGATGAGGATAATAAATATATATATATATACATACTGATGAGAATAAATAAATCTGTGTGTGTGTGTGTATATATATATATATACAAAAACACACACAGATATATATATATATATATATATATATATATATATATATATGTATATGTATATACAAAAACACACACAGATATATATATATATATGCACACGTTTCTATGATTGGGAGTTTCTTGTAATTATTTTATTCACCATTTTTTTATACTTATTAACTTTATTTGTATAAATGCTCTGTGCAACCATTAAAAAGGCCTCCTCTCAATCTTGAGAGACAGTGGGTCTCCCCTGTAAGGGGAGACATGCCTGAATAGTCTATCGTGAACCAACCGCACCTCTCATATTGCTTGAGCCCAGGACAGCTAAAAACAATGGGATAAGCAGAGAAAGACTGGTGATATTTCGGAGTTTCCTTCTTCTAGTTGCACAACCAAGGCTTGAGAGTCCAGTCTATCCTACTATGTAGTAAATAGCTGGAGGAAGGATATATGAATTAATACTTTTTCCCCAAGCGTATTAGTGGAGGTAATACAGTAATTGAGACAGAGCTTGAACTCGGTACTCTGAGCCTACAGCCCGTGCTTGTAACCACTACACCATGTGACATCATTAATTCAGAACTAATTGCCAGTCATTGGGATTAAATTAGATTAGAATTTGACTTGTAACTTGCAATGTTTCGGTATTCCTTTGGGGGGAAAAAGAAAACTCTGAAAATATTACTAGAATTAAATCTGATCATTAACAGTAAATTCTACAGCATTGCATGTTCTCCTTTCTTAAGATTTTTCGATGTTGTTCAGCTTGTATGAAATTATTAAATACGCTATTGAAGTTATTGTATGAACAGCTAACAGCGCTAGGAGGCCAATATCCAGTTTCTAGAGGCGTACCTTTTTGAATTGTTGCCAGTTTTCAAATACTACTAGTCTTGTCAACAAATTTCACCGATGAAAAAGTCTACAGCTGCAAGTGTCTTTTTTTTTTTGTTTTTTGTTTTTTTTATGGAAATGACTACAGAGGAGTGAAAAGTAGGTTTTTCACTACTGGTTATGGCACAATTTTTCCACTTTTTTTAAACTATAAAATATAAAGTTAAGAACTGTTAAAAATTAAAGTAATTAAACATAATTTTAACTGTATTCCATGATAAATGCCAGTATACTGAAATCATATGCCCTTAATAGGGTAAAGATGAAAATTCATATACACTAAATGTACAAAAGCAAGGAAATTCCCAAATTTTTACACTTTTGTTGTCATTAAGGATATGCAAGAACACAACAGGGCTATGTATTTTACTGGTAGGAATTTTTCTTCAGCGCACCTCACACACTTCATCCACTCATGCATAGATATTTATACTGTAGTGATGTGATAATGAAATGGCTTGGTTGATATGTAGTCATACCCTTAATGACAATAAAAGTGTAAAATTTTGGGAATATCCTTGCTTTTGTACATTTAGTGTATATGAATTTTCATCTTAACCCTATTAAGGGCATATGATTTCAGTATACTGGCATTTATCATGGAATGTCACTACTTTTGTAAAGGCTATGCCTCAAGACAATGGTAATTTTTAAGTTTTTTTTTTAAATTTTCTGGAAAACTAAAGTATATGGTAAACTGAAATTAAAATGACATCAACTAGACCCTAGAACCTCTATCTCTGCCAAAAATCAGCTGAATCCATCAAATAGTTGATGAGATACAGAGTGGCACGTACGTACGTACACACGGATAACACAAAATCACTCCCGACCTTTCTGGATCTCTGGGTTGCCTTGACTAATGATGCTGAAATTCTACACACTTATAGAACCTAGCAAATGAAAATTTTGTGCAAAGTTTTAACTAATTTGGTTTATTGGTTTTTGAGTTATGACTGATCAAAGAAATGAGATTTCTAGCATAGGTCGTTTTTGAAGTCTATTAAGGGATAGAGCGTTATCGCGCCTCCCTTGATTATCGAGAACGACTGGAAAAATTTTCGTCTGAAAATTATTTCTTTTAATTTATTTTAACATGTTAAAAAAATAAAAACTTGTCAATGTTATTACAAAAAAAGCAAAATTGCAAAATTATACCAAAAATAAAATACTCAATTTTATTTTATTTTTTAAGATTTTTTTTTTTTAATCTGAACTATATAAAAAAAATCATTCAAATAAGATTTTAAATTATCCCCTCTTCCAATTTTATATAATTAAAGGAGCGAGCGTCTATTTTTTTTTTTTATTTATTTACTCAAGGATAATCTAATGGAAAAAATAGTTTTGTGTAAAAGAGTTGAAATTAGCATATCTATTAGGTGTATTCCCTGTAAAGAAAATGTCAATAACTGTCAGATTATTACATTTTTTGTTAAATAATTTTATACTTTTATATTTTGTATTTTGATACTTTTACAAAACCTATATCGACACAATTGTTTCCAATTACAATTTACAAAACAAACCCGAAATGGTCAAGCTGTCGCCAAACAGTCAATTAGTACCGACATTTGATGGAAAAAAACTTTTTCATTTTTCCCATTATCTACAGTTAGGTTGCATCACTCCCTTTAACATTTGTGTCAATATTAGTCTTGTTCTGTAGACGTACCTATATTTTTCTTTAATTATGTGAAAAATTTGAAAATATGTGCTTACAAATATTTTTTTAGTGAATATTTTAACATTCTAGAAACAAACTTTAATGTGTAACGGTTCAATAAAATTCTTATAAATCTTAATGTTATAAAAACAACACAGTCAACCTTTAGGAAAATTAGTATGTCTGTTGTGACAGTAGCTCTGAAGACAGTCAGCCATAAGTAACTATATCATTTTAATTCCAACATAATAAATGCAACATCGAAGAAATATACAACTACAATAGAAAAAATAAAGGATTGGGTACTACTCCAGATGAAGCGGCTAATTTCCGTGGCTGCTCGGCGGCAACGATCGGGCAGGTCGCGGAAGCTGCTGAGACGAAAACGAGGCTGAAGCAAAACTGAAAGTCGTAAAAATGGAAGTGGCAGACGACAGTATAAGACAAACAATACAAAAGAAAAAAATACATATATTTGAAAAAAAATGAGAAAAAAACAAAACAAAATGAACAAACCATAGCTGAAGAACTATAAATAAACTTCTTTTTTCTTTTTTTTTTCGTGGGCCAAAAATGAACCATTTTAATTTTTTTTTTTTTGTCTTTTTATACATAAATCAAAGAAGTAAATGCTATTTCTTTAACGATATTTAAGCAACTTTTTCTTTTGTCCTTTTTTTTTTTACATAAAACAAAGAACTGTTATTTTTTTTTTTTTTTAGGATATTTAGGCAAGTTTTTTTTTGGGGGGGGGGATTCATATATTTTTTTCGTCAGGGTTTACGGATACGTTTGTGATCGGTTCGAAAGGTCTTCCTACCGCTTGTTTTGTTGTGCTGAGCGCAGATGAGTTGGCATCAACCTGATCGGTCAGCTCTGCTTCAGTCTCGTTTTCGTCTCGGCAGCTCTCGGGCACTTCCGCGACCTGCCCGATCGTTGCCGCCGATCAATCACAGAAATTAGGCGCTTCATCTGGAGTAGTACCAAGGATTGCACTTAAGTTTTTTTGCAGCATAAAACATGTTTATAAAAACATTTATTAAAGCTCCATGTGCTCTCCATGGAGCTCAGTGCATTTGCTAATCTTTCAAGGACTGAGCGGCATATTTTGTCACGCAGTTCCAATGACACTGGAGCAATGGCAGCTCAGCTTTGTTCTTTAAGTTAAACGGTGCTATAAAAATAAACGATTTCCGCTTTCAAATAACACATGAAATAAAAGAAATTCTTAAGCATCAACAGTTACAAACAAAAGAAAATATATAGCTATTTATGGCGGACCCCACATGTGCCTATAAGTTTGGTGGGATTAAGTAAAAAGTTTTTCTAAGTTTTTTTAAGTTTTTTTTTTTTTTTTTTGTTTTTTTTACTTCATACTTGTCCATTGTTTTTGCTTTTGTTTCTTTTCCCAAAATTCACTTGGTACTTATTTGTTGTTTCTTCTTTTATCCTATCATTTTAATTCTGCATCATTCCATTGCACACTCTTTGTAATGGAGCTGATACGCAAAATGAATTGCTCACAGCTCCAACTGTTGATGACCATCCTCGTTGGATGAAGCTTCACCGTTTTGTGTGCTGTGTCTGAAGTAGAACAGTGGATTTCCCGAACAGGTGTGGCTGGCACGAAACTATGAACGCTTGATGATAAACAAATAGTCAGGACAGTCGACTAATCCATGTCGTAAGCTTTGCTGCATTGGCCAAAATTGCTTATTCATCTGTATTCTCAAGCGTATGTCGCATTAACAATTCTCTCTTATGTCCTCGGTAATCCTGTTTTCAGCCCATGCATCTGTTGTTCTTGTCCGTTTCTGAAAATTGTTCTCGGTTTCGTCTAACGCAACCGCTGAAATGATCTGATCGATAGGCTCTGAGTCACTCTTAGTCTTATTATAAGACAGTGAATCTTTTTTTTTTATATTCATTGAATTATAACTTTCGTTTCTTATGTTATACAGTTGGACAAAAGGAAAAACACATTTTTAATTTTTTTTAAATGAGTAAGACAATCATCCAATTTTTGTTATCATCTTAGAATCAGTTAAAAGCAATATAACACTTAGCAGGGCTACCCGATATCACCCGGGGTTCTAATTTCAGTAGAGAACAAAAATAAAATTAAAACTAAATGGTTTGCTTCAAAGGTGATGCTAAGATTTACATAAAATAACTGTTGCTGCCATTGTTATTGAGGTAATTATTGAAAACTGCATCAATTTTTAAAAAAAAAGCAGATTAATTATTTTTTGAAAGAAATTAAATCAAAATACATTTTTTTCTTGTTAAGAACATGTACCAACGTTCCACAAAAGAAACTGACAAACCAGTGTCAACATTGGTTTTGTAAGTAGAATGCTATTAATACAAAGATTTGAGAAAGAGACTTGATTTCTTCTTTTTTCTTCTATTCATTTAATGTCACTTTTCCCTTGTTCAGGGGTCAGACGTTTTCTGATCTTATGCAAGCTCACTCTCCGGTTCTCATGGTTCAGCGGATCAACTGTCTCCAGATTCCACTCTGTGCGATCTTGTCTAATCACTTGCTTCCAAGTGTTCCTTGGCCAGTAAACCTTCCTGCGATTTAAGGCATCCATGCTTCTACAGTGGCTTATCCAGGAGGATGAACGCTCCATATGACAGTACCAGCATAACCGATTCGTCCTTAAGGATAACATCTATGCTAGGCAAATGTAGTGCTTTCAGCAAATCCTCTCACCTGATGCTTTGGGTTTGGACAGATTTCACAATGGCAGATCCATCAAATCCTGGATCTGTTATTGTGCTGCAGTCGGGCAAGCGAAGGCTAGGCGAGAAAGGGCATTAGCTACCATATAACATGACGCTCCTGACACAGCTGCTATACAACTTACTCCAGATGTAAAGAGAGGGATAGCTCGCGATGCTATCCGAGGCAACAACTCCCGAAATTTCGCCCATGCTGCCTTCACCACTTAACCTTATTATATAGAAGATGAACAATATCTTTTTCAGTATTATATTTTAATTGGCAACGATGCAGCATTAAAGCGCTCTTAAATGCTTATACCCTCTCTCTCTCTCTCTCTTTCTCTCTTTCTCTATCTCTCTCTTTCTCTATCTCTCTCTTTCTCTCTCTCTTTCTCTTTCTCTCTCTCTTTCTCTCTCTATCTCTATCTCTTTTTCTCTCTCTTTCTTTCTCTCTCTCTTTCTTTCTCTCTCTCTTTCTTTCTCTCTCTCTCTCTCTTTCTCTCTCTCTCTCTCTTTTTCTCTCTTTCTCTCTCTCTCTCTCTTTCTCTCTCTTTCTCTCTCTCTTTCTCTCTCTCTCTTTCTCTCTCTCTCTTTTTCTCTTTTTCTCTCTCTCTCCAATAAAGATTTTGTTTTCATTTTAAATAAATTTTTACTTCCATCTTTTGTATATGCAAAGCTCATGTTTGTTTATTTATTTTTTAAAAATTAAATAATGTTGTCAGTCCCAGTATGCATAGATGGTGATTTGAATGAGTCACCAGGAAATCCAGTTGAATTTTTTTTTTTTTTTTTTTAAATAAATTGTAGTATTAAAATCAAGGTAGTAGAATCTAAGGTTTTCGAAGGAGTCAAAGTCGAACCTTATATTTTCTGACTCTGCAACCCTGGTTAAAATGTATGGCTCTGGCTGGTCCAGAGCCATACATGGTGGCCATCGTAAATAAAGATAGCCGTGTTTGGACTAAGTTGTATTTTATTATCATATTTTTTAAAAATTTGTTTTATATTTTTTTTTTTTTTTATGACAAGCAAATTTTTTTTGCAAAAATAGCTTAATTTAAAACAAATGCGAAAACTTAATCACAGTTAAATTTAAAAAAAAAACTATATTTTGGGAGAATTATGACAGATTTTATTTTTTTGACGCAAGTTTATTTTAGATAAACAGTATGTTCAAATCCCGAATCAAAGCTAAATTGACAATGTTTACACTTATGTTAAAAGGAGATAATGTTTTTTTTCCTGATGTCTATAAAACGAAAGGGTTTAACTTTAGGGAAAGGAAACTAAAAGTAAAGGTTTTCTCTTTCATTTTTCTATTTCTACTCCTCCTCCTCCTCCTCTCTTCTCTTTCTTCTCTTTCTATCTCACTCTAACTCTAAATTGACAATTTGCAATTAAGATAGGGATGATAATACGTTTTTATTACCCACGAGATAGTCAAACATTCGCTTATTTTCAAGAGAAAATTGCACACAACCAACTAGAGAGTTTACTGCGTTGTTTTATATTTTTATACATCGTGGATGCAAGACCGAGCAGCATCTGTTCAGCCCTTAGAAAAAGAAAAAAATCATTTTATGTTTTTTCTATAATGAAGGCTGTGGAAATTGTATATTTGAATATACAAGAGTAGAAATTTTATGTTTTTGAAGAGCACCTCCAAACACACATTTTTTTTGGGGGGGGGGGGGGATGTAACTAAGAAGTGAACGGACTGATGCAGGTTGATGATTTATTTAGAATAACTCATCAACCTGCATCAGTTCGTTTACTTCTTAGTTTATTAATATCTTAAACAATTATTTGATCTTGCATAGTTTACTGTTTTGTTTTTTTTCTTCAGGTCAATGAATTTCTCTGTTGTTCGTTTTTATATATTCTTCCGGGAGGATAAGTCTATTCTCATGACTGTAACTTCATAAGACGATCCATCTTCCTTGTCCTCTCAGTTCAAGCTGCCAATTTATTTTTTTTGGTGTCTTCGTCATCTTTCGAGGGGCGTTCCCCCTCTTTTTTTAGATTGTCATTTCCGTTTCAGTATCTCGGGTTGCGCTTTGACCTTCTGACGGCTCTTTGCTCTGAATTTCTGATTTCCGCCTTCTTTACAGTGTTCTTCTCACTGATGAGGTTCATCTTTTCCCCATTCCTTTATTGTTCCTTCTGGAAATCTTTTCATTCATGGGACGTAATATTTGATCCCCCGATTTGTAAAATCGGGGGACTTATGTTTTGAGGCATGTCCGTCCGTCCAGATTTTTCTCTGCAACCATCCATTGAATTTCTCTGAAATTTTGTATTAAGTTGTAACTTTGGTCAGGTTAGAAAGTGACATTCTCCGATTTTTGAAAAAAAATCTGGTTAGCCCCCCAGGGGGTCAAAAGGCCCCGAAATGGCAAAAAATGACATTTTTTGCCCCATAACTTTTCATCCATCCATTCAATTTCTCTGAAACTTGGCCAAAATGTCGAGGCAATTGTTCCTAATAGAAAATAAGTATCGCTGACCTTGGAAAAAATCTGGTTCGCGCCCCCAGGGGGTCAAAAGCCCCCAAAATGGCAAAAAATGACCTTTTTCTCCCATAACGTTTGATCCATCCATTCAATTTTTCTGAAACTTGGCCAAAATGTAGAGGCAATTGTTCTGGATATAAAATAAGCATCCTTGACCTCAAAAAAATTCTGGTTCTCGCCCCCAGGGGGTCAAAGGGGGGGTCAAAAATGCCCAAAATTGGCCAAATTTATTGCATTTTACACTCGCCACATCGAGTCACATACAGAGGGGGACCACACACGCACGCACGCACGCACGCACGCACGCGCGGCTTGTTATTTCTTGATTTGTTTATTTCTGCCCTCTCGAAAGCGGTCCCCCAGCTCCAGCCCTAAAATTGATTAATGATTCTGTATTTGTACGTTCTCAACAGCTCAAAGACAAAATCTGCTTTTATTCCCGGTCATCCCTTTTATTCTTGTCACTTTTTTTGTGTTCTATATGCCTAAACCCATATTGTTGCAGCCTTCCTCCCTATCATTCAAATTATGGCCATGACCAATATCTTATATCTAGACTAGAGTTTCTTGGCTTTCGGGCTGTGATCAGAGTGTATTATCTGTTCTGTCTTTTCTCAGAGAAGGAGAAATCATTTTTGGCTGGGGAGGATTTTATTTTTTTTCTGATCCAGAGTACCCCTTTTTGAGGAGCTGGATCTCCGCCACAAAAAAAAAAAACTTTGTCCCCATGGGGAGGCAAATAAATAGGGACTCTGGAGTCACATGAGAAGCTGTTATGTCTCTTGATTCAGGATCTGGATCTTGTGGTGGTGGTGGTGGTAGGAGTCTGATCAAATTTGGAGAATATTTTTTCATTGCTCACTTCGGAGTAGTTGTTCCACTGTTGGTATTGGATAGGATATAGGTTTCACCCCTTAGTTTGCGATGCACGGGTCAGCACATTCTAATATCCCTATTTGAGTTGTGTTCTGTTAATAAGGTAGATACTCATGTGGTTGGTTTCACTACGGTTTCAATTATGCCCTTCAACATTTTTTGGATTTTCTGTTAAACATCTCTTTGAAGGTGGAGTGGTACTCATCTGGTTAGTTGTGTAATGGGTTGGACGTTGTTGTAAATCATTGGAATTGGAAGGTTTTCATTCTCTCTGGCCCTTCAAATGCTGGCAGGTGATGTTTTAGTGTTATTCTGGTTGGTGGAGGTTCTCTTGATGCACACGTCCCTTGCTTAAGGGAGTGTTCAGAATCCCAATTGAGTATTGGCTCATTTACTCAATATTACCACATCGACATGTCATTGTTACCAATATCTTGTGTGCAATTCTTTTGGATCTGTTTTGTCAATTTTTGAAGAATTCTTTCAGATATTTTTTTTTTTTTTTACTAACGAGTCACGACTTATCAAGGTACAAAAGCCGTTCAGGATAAGGGTTAAAGCGATCAGTTGAATAATGAAGAATATTATGAGAAGCAAGAACATATCAAGGTGGTTATATTGAGTGATAGGGCCACTATCTAAAACAAAAAATTGTAAAAAATAAATGTACATTTTTATTGAATACAGTGAGGAACAGTCGGCCAGGTCAAAAATGTCTAATTTGGAAATCTGCTGACCCTCTTGATAGACTCTTGTTTGCCTTATATGCAAAAAAAAGTTTAAAATTCTGATTTTCTTTTTAATTCAAAAGAAATCAACAAACTTGCTTGTTTTTTTTTCAAAATTATAAAGTTCTTCACTAAGTCGTTGACATGTACATTTTTGCTGCTGAAAACATAAAATTGTAGGATTATTGAGGCAAAATTCTACACTATGTAATTTCAAGCTTAAATATTAAATTGGCAGGTGGCACACAATCAGATATAAGTTGTCTTTTGTGTCAGTAAGTGCATGGAAGAAATATGTTGATCTCAATAAAAGTATATTTATTTTCTCTTTATTCTTTCTTTGCTTACACAAATTCAATAAATCGAAATAAGTTCTTTTACTAATTTCCATGTGGGGATCCTGTGTATGTTAGACGAAGAAAAAGTGGGAAATTTGAATTAAACTTATATTAGTGAAAATGTTGGATTGCATTCGTAAGAAAAGAGATAAAAACAGATTTTAGGAAGCCATGTTCTGTAAATATCCATTTTAAGAAATCTTTTGAATTAAATAAAACTACCAGAAGGCTTCTTGTTGCTTTAAAAAAAAAAATTTTTTTTTTTTTTCTGTTTAGTTTGCTACTATAAGTGGTAAATTATCGGTGCTATTGAACTTTCTTTACTGGAACAATTGCGTTTTGTTTATTCTCCATTTTGTATCGTCTCTTCTTACCAATATTAAGTCAAATTTGTACCCGATATTAACTGTTTCTGTGGCGACAAAATAATTAATACAAGAACCTTTTCGATTAAATTTTCAATGATATAGCTGCATTTCACCCTCACCAATAACTTTTTTTTTTTTCAAAACATTTCTCCTCAATAAATTTTTTTTTTTTTTTTCAAAACATTTCTCCTCAATAAATTATTTTTTTTTTTTAAAACATTTCTCCTCAATAAATTATTTTTTTTTTTCAAAACATTTCTCCTCAATAAATTATTTTATTTTTTTTAAAAACATTTCTCCTCAATAAATTATTTTTCAAAACATTTCTCCTCAATAAATTATTTTTCCAAACATTTGTTACAGTCTTCTAACCTAACCCTAACTGGCAGCAATTCATACTAGGTTGCAAAAAACATTTTGTTAACTGCCCTAAAACGCTAGAAAGGCCTGGGATCGTCTTCAAAGCCAATGTGAACAGATTCCTATCTAGAACTGTCTCCACAAATATTCGGACTTGATCCTGACATCATCTAATTAACATTTATCCTCAAGTGGCATCTAGCTTTGATAAATGGTGACCATTTTTAGTAAAAAAAAAAAAAATCAATAATTATGATAAAGATACACCACTTTTAATCATTTATTACTGTTATGAAGCTCTATCTGAAAGGATATTGAGTCCTTTGTATGTGCAAGATCTGTTGTCTTGATTCGGCTCTGTTTTGATTCCAAGAGTTTGATTGTTTTGTTATTTATTTTCCATATTATGAAAATATTTACACAATTCATTTTATTCTTGTCACCTTTTTCAAGGCTGTACGATTCTATATTTATTAAAGCATTATCACTTCTTCCACCCACTCAATCAAAAAGGTTAACATTTAAATGCCAGCAATTTCACTGAATTCTTTCTGATTGACAGAAAATGTCATGAAAATGTTGCAAACATTCAGTAATCATTTATTATTGCAGTTTTGGATAAAGTTATATTATTTGGATTATTCGGACTAATATTTTCATCCTGAGTGTTATTTGACAACGTTTCAGACGATGAAACTTCCAACTTTTTTTCCGCTGCATCTTTTTAAACTTTGCGATCATTGTTGGACTCCGGTTTAATTTAAAGTTCTGTCCTTTCATTCGGGGATAGATTTTTCTCGTTCAGTCAGCCATAACCTGGTAGAAGTGTTCATCTTTTTATGTTATTCGTAGTTATTATTGCCTGTAGTAAGGATTGAACCTTCAACCTCCAGAAAACTGTCACTTTGAACTGATGAATCCCGTCATGGCGCAGATCCATGTGGTTCAAAATTCTGTGTAGGTTCAAGAGTTAAAGATAAAGATCCTCAAGTTCGAAAAGAGGCACCTGAAGAGGTTGAATCAACTGAACCGTGAAAATTCATCAATCGAAACGTTGTGAAGATAAATCAACCCACCAAAATGTTGTGAAAATACATCGACCGAAACGTTGTGAAAATACATCGACCGAAACGTTGTGAAAATACATCGACCGAAACGCTGTGAAAATACATCGACCGAAACGCTGTGAAAATACATCGACCGAAACGCTGTGAAAATACATCGATCGAAACGCTGTGAAAATACATCGACCGAAACGCTGTGAAAATACATCGACCGAAACGCTGTGAAAATACATCGACCGAAACGCTGTGAAAATACATCGACCGAAACGCTGTGAAAATACATCGACCGAAACGCTGTGAAAATACATCGACCGAAACGCTGTGAAAATACATCGACCGAAACGCTGTGAAAATACATCGACCGAAACGCTGTGAAAATACATCGACCGAAACGCTGTGAAAATACATCGACCGAAACGCTGTGAAAATACATCGACCGAAACGCTGTGAAAATACATCGACCGAAACGCTGTGAAAATACATCGACCGAAACGCTGTGAAAATACATCGACCGAAACGTTGTGAAAATACATCGACCGAAACGTTGTGAAAATACATCGACCGAAACGTTGTGAAAATAATAAAGCTGAGAATAGTAGTCCAGATACAAATTATCAAGCCTCATCTCAAAACTTCCGAAACACAAAGTTATATTAAATATTTATTGATCTCTAACTTTTCCCCAAAATATATATAGTAAGTCACTCAGTAATAATCTATAAGTTAGTAATAACCGATTTTATTTACCAACAAAGACTTATCAAGAATCAATCAGATGATAGAGAACCAGATGTGCTTGGTATTTCTCTCCATTATTGCTAAGATTTCTTTAACAAAAATCCAATAAAAGAACAAGCACCAATCATAACCTGATTCGTTTTTTAGAAAATCAGTTTCATCGGAAATGATTTCGGTAAACTTTAATTTTTCTAAAGACAATTATTTGGTTTATGCTATTTATGAAAATAAGTTTGTTATAAAAAACAAATCTACTTATGATTTGATTTGATGGCCTAACAACTATTTGTTAAGGGTTCATTATTGACCTAATGGATATGGTCACAGACTATGAAATCAGCTTGTAGAGCCCATGATTTAATAATCAATAAAAAGAAATAAAAAATTGCGTAAAAATATTGACTCGTGGTTGGATAAGAATCTTAATATAAACATCTTATTTCAGCCAATCAGAAATGCAGAAAGTATACACTTACGCATATTTAAAAAAAAAAAAAAGAGTTGTTTCAATATTTCTAGACCTAGCACTGGGAGCCGATCATAATCATATAAGAACCAAATCAGTCTCTCAGTTTATTTCAAACCTGGCACAAGGGAACAGGTGAGTAACTCTCTCTTGGCGATAGTCAACAGAGCATGCGATAAGAAACTACCACAAACTTGGGAACGCAGGTAGTCACGCTAACGTTCTACGGAGCGCAGGTAGTCGCGCTAACGTTCTACGGAGCGCAGGTAGTCGCGCTAACGTTCTACGGAACGCAGGTAGTCGCGCTAACGTTCTACGGAACGCAGGTAGTCGCGCTAACGTTCTACGGAACGCAGGTAGTCGCGCTAACGTTCTACGGAGCGCAGGTAGTCGCGCTAACGTTCTACGGAGGGCAGGTAGTCGCGCTAACGTTCTGCGGAGCGCAGGTAGTCGCGCTAACGTTCTGCGGAGCGCAGGTAGTCGCGCTAACGTTCTGCGGAGCGCAGGTAGTCGCGCTAACGTTCTGCGGAGCGCAGGTAGTCGCGCTAACGTTCTGCGGAGCGCAGGTAGTCGCGCTAACGTTCTGCGGAGCGCAGGTAGTCGCGCTAACGTTCTGCGGAGCGCAGGTAGTCGCGCTAACGTTCTGCGGAGCGCAGGTAGTCGCGCTAACGTTCTGCGGAGCGCAGGTAGTCGCGCTAACGTTCTGCGGAGCGCAGGTAGTCGCGCTAACGTTCTGCGGAGCGCAGGTAGTCGCGCTAACGTTCTGCGGAGCGCAGGTAGTCGCGCTAACGTTCTGCGGAGCGCAGGTAGTCGCGCTAACGTTCTGCGGAGCGCAGGTAGTCGCGCTAACGTTCTACGGAACGCAGGACAACAACTTAACAAGTCTGCCTAAAAACATTTCCACTTCTCACATCCCCTCATTGCCATAGCAACCAACATTACCTCCTTTTTGGGGGTAGAGATTGCTTTATTGCCAGTTGCCTGGGGCGCCTTAATTGGAATGTCAGTGGGTCTGGTCTAGGCTATTTTTTTAGGGTTGCGAAACTGGATTGCACACATTAAACAACCGAGCTTGTGACACATCCAGGATTCTTTATGAGAGGAATGGTAAATACCATCAAACGGGAGTTATGTTTTAAAGCGAATAGTAAAAAATAAAGTCTGATATTAAAGCAGTCAAGTATCTTCATCCTAGACAGCCAACCAATATTTACATGGACGGCAGCACCCCCCCCCCCCCCACTTTACGGTCATCAATAATGAAGTTATATATACATGTGTTTAACCGGGGAGGGGGGGGGCACTTTTTAGGAGAGCCCCCCCCCCCCCCACTTTTATAACTGTCCCGCCGGTCCTGATTTATATCATTATTTGTTGGATGAGTCCATCTTAGTTGCCAATTGATACAAAGAAGAACATTTCACCTCTACCTATCTTAATATAGATGATTGTCCTGAACGTATGTTGGTGGTCACTGAACTTTATTGCCACATCGCAAAGCTCTGGTGAGTGTTCCCGACTGTTTATGGTTAGCTGAATAAAGTTTGACTATCACCTCACTACTAACTTGTCTACATCGTTGAGGTTTTTCGTCTGTGATTTCTTTCCACCTTTTAAAGCTACTTTTTGACGTTTGGCAGGAAGAAACTTCAAATTACAAGAATTGCAAGTGAGTTGCTGCTCACTGAACTGACTGGTGATCATTGTTCCTTTGATTATTCCGATGACAAATGGGAAGAGATTGAATGGAAGTTTTGTTGTTAATTTGTTCTTCTTACTCAGGATTTTATCATCAATCATGATTGTATGTTCACTGACATTTCTTTGAAGGTCAAATGTTTACCACATTGTTTTGAGGGCATGATCACATGAGATCTGTCATGTATCTTCCCACCTTATCTGGTGTAGTCAACTGGGGTATGTTTATTGCTGCGGTTGCAACAGTATTCGCCTGCACTACATTTTGAAGTAAGTTGCAATGTAATTCTCCCTGATTCTCTACCCGAGTGGCGCAAGTGTATCTGTGGACAGCTAAGGATCTGGGCAACAATCATCAAGGAGAATTTGGCTAAACTCTCAGATCCACAGATCAACTATGGAATTACGATTGGTTAGCCGTCTTGTGCTCACCATGATTTGGGATGTATGTTTATGATGGTTCATTCATGAAGCGTTTTTGCCGGACTGATCCCAGTTGTATAGTGTAGGATTACGCATCAGTAGAAAATTGTGGTCAGTAAGTCTCTAGTTTTGTTCATTTGCATACATCATGTGACCGACTTTGACCAACATATGTATTGTTTTTCTAGCATGTGAACCTCCTCAAAAATAAAAATAGTTATCACAGATCTATTCCCAGAAAAGCAGGGAAATAATCCAGTAAATATCCACTTCTGTTTAATTGATATATGTAGTTTTGTAGATAAAAATAATTATACTGTCTTTTCTTGATGATTTTGAGTATTATTCTTGATCGATAAAAATCAGTAAAAGAATATCTTGAATTTGATTTACTGTTGTTGTATCATCTAAATGAATAAATGCAAAAGGTTGTTCATTTATCACTCCTATTAAAAATAATGCATAATATTTTTAAATACTGTATATATAGTACAGAAGAAAGGCCATTATTAACAGTAATTAATTAAAGTGATTTAATTAAAAAAGGGATTAATTTACTAAAACCCTTAAAAGCGAAGTAATTTAAATTTAATTATCATCGCACTAGAAAAAAAAGATATACTGCCAAAACGGCAAGAAAAGTTCATGAAGAAAAGGAGAGGGTGACTCTCTCTCTCTCTCTCTCTCTCTCTCTCTCTCTCTCTCTCTCTCTCTCTCTCATTAGCGACGTCACATTTTCTTCATTATTTTTAAATTCAATGATTGTTTTTCAAACGTTTCTTATTTGTGTTCAACTATGCGTTTCCGGCCGTTTCTAAATTATAAGTTAAAAATAAAAAAGCCCCATACACACCCACACCATCGCTCAGGCGAATGGATTTCTACTTTCTTTTCATTTCCTTACTGTTTTATTCAAAAGATAAATAAATTTGTATGAAAATGACCAAAATGTTAATATCTATTTGTATAAATAAATGTTAATGTTTATCTATTTATGTGAATAAATGCGAAAGTTCTTGTCTTTTAATATCTACATTTTTGGTTTCAAGTATTTTAAGTAGCAAACTTTGCAAAGCGATACTTAGCTGGCAAAGCCAGCTAGTTGTCAAATAAAACGATTATTTCACTGAGAATTGTAATGTATTGGAAAAACATGAAAATTCTAATGGTTTGATTGACCTAATAAAAAAACAATTAAATTGTTTACTCTTTTGCTGTTTTTGTGTTTTCAAGTTGTGTGTATGTCTATTGGTAGCTAGAAATACATTTGGTTTGGTAGTTTTGTTTTACGGCATATCAACCCTTTTCAGGTTATTTAATACCGAATCTGGTCATTTTGGTGAAGGTTTTTATGCTTCAAGTTCTTTATATCTTCAAATGTTTAATCATGGTTTTTGGTTTGGTTGTTTTGTTTTACGACATATCAACCCTTTTCAGGTCATTTAATGCTGAATCTGGTCATTTTGGTGAAGGTTTTTATGCTTCAAATTTTTTATATGTTTAAGTATTTATTCATGGTGTTTGGTTGAGTGAAAGGGGGGGGATTGTTGTTTTTTGTTTTGGATTTTGCAGAACATGATTGAGTTTTGCAAAGAAAAAAAAAACATCAATATTTGGTGCATTTTGAGTCAGGAAGTCAATAACTTCAGACAGCCTGATTTGGTAGTGCCAGTAGAAATACACTTAAAGGATGTTAAAAAAAATTGTTCAGGAAATGTGTTGCATGGAGAGAAATTATGAGAATGATACAATGGATGTCTAATGCGAGTCTTAAAGACGGGCTTAGATCTGATGACCTCAGAGGAAGATTAAATCTGAACAGTAGAGGGAGATGTGTGCAGGACAGGAGACTTCGATGGTTTGGTCACATTGAAATGGATGAGAATTCTTGGGTTAGTAGATAGAGAACAATTGTGGTAGCGAGTTCAGTTCACAGGGGAAGGTCAACGAAAACATGGGAGGAAGTGATAAAAATGGGCTTGAGAGAATGATGGAATAAAGACCTGGCCAGAGATAAATTACTTTGGGGGGTCAATTTCTAAAAGCCGCCCAACACATGCCAGTATGTAAAACTGACATTAAACCGAATATGATAATCAACAAAGTGTGATCTTTTACAGCATGTACTAGTCTTTTTACCATCTCTACAAAGAACTTTCCTGGTGATACCAGATCAGGCTGCCCTGTGGCTCCCTGAGACGAAATTCACCTACATTGACGTTTTTTTTTTTTTTTTTTTTTTGTAAAACTTAATTATGTTCTACAAAACCAAAAACAAAAACAACAGCCCCTCTCCCTTTCTCCCTCCCCTTTTTTATTTTTATTTTTCCTACCCTACTCCCGGTCCTGGATATGACCTTAAACTACATCCGATGGTGAGATCCGGCTTACGGACTTTGGGGAATGTGGAGCCTCCTCTTAATTACCATTGCTCCCAGGTCCACCCTGACCCGGAGTGGTAGTACCTGTTAGGGTCCCAACTATGGGTTAAATAGAAACAGATATTAAAAGGGGAAAGAAACAAAAAAGAGAAGAAAACAAGACCAGATTCGGCATTAAATAACCCAAAAAGGGTTGATATGCCGTAAAACAAAACTACCAAACCAAAAACCCTGATTAAACATTTGAAGATATAAAGAACTTGAAGCATAAAAACTTTCACTATAATGACCAGATTCGGCATTAAATAACCCAAAAAGGGTTGATATGCCATAAAACAAAACTACCAAACCAAACTACCAAACCAAAGAACTTTCTTTTCTTCATCTGTGTGCCTAACATCAAACGTAATTTCCATTAACAGTTTCTTCTCAAGAATTTTCCATTCGTAAAACACGTTACCACAAGAGTTCTTCCATGAGGGCTACAAATGGTCACCTTCAAACTTAATGTCAATAAACCCTTTTCAAAAACCGTCCTCATGAGTCATCAAATTTTATTCATTCCATTCATTATTTTCAATCTTCTCATAATATTCATCACCATTCATCTATCCATCTCATTAACTCTTATCCTTGAATGGCTTTTAGCCTTGATAAACTGTTACTCATTAGTAAATTTAGAATTTAAAAAAGTATAATCTCTCTCTCACACAGTTGTCCATTCATTCAATATCATTTACAAAAGCATACTGACAATATTCTCTGATCTTATCGATATCATGTGATTTTTTATTTAAAGATTTTATCAGAATACTTAAGACACGGCCAAATAATGTTTCCAAAATTTTCAGTTTGTGCGTGAGAAGATTTTGAAACAAACAGTTGGTCGAATTTGGCACACACACTTAAAGAGGTTGCTCACCGCTGGTCTATGAAGTTCTGTTTGTCTTGTTCCAATGTTGTAATTATGATAAAAGTGGCTAACTTTGCTGGAGAGCGTTTTTTTTTTTTTTTTAAGATATGATTTGCTTTTAAAAGTAAAACTTATTAAAATCATTAAATATTTTCTTAATGATGTATGGAAATGAAACCTTGCCAATGTGGTTTGAGTATATGAATTGCATGAAGAGAAATGATACAAGAATGATACGATGGATGTGACAATATGAGTCTTAAAGACAGGCTTAGTTCTGATGACCTCAGAGGAAGATTAAATCATATAAGATGTGTGCAGAATAGGGGACTTCAATGGTATGGCTGCATTGAAAGAATGTATTGATAGTCGTTGGGTTGTTGAACAGTTAAAGTAGCAAGCCCAGTTCACAAGGGGAAGGCCAAGGAAAAGATGGAAAAAAGTGATAAAAATGGACTTGAGAGAAAGAGGCATAAATAAAAACCTGGTCAGAGATAGATATTTTGGAAGTTAATTTCTTAAAGCTGTCCAACACATGCCAACATGTAAAATGGATGTTAAAACGAATATGATGATAATATAGTAATTAGACATCTTCATATAGCTTTTCATTTTTTTTAAAATAATATCAAAATGAAATAAATCTCTCAGAAAAGATCTTGTGTGTGTGTGTGTGTTTCTCGCCTGTTTGTAACTTTGATAAATACATATTGAATTATTCTTTTTAATTTACTATTAATCGTATATTTATTGAAAAAAAAAATTTTTTTAAAAAGGGAAAACTAAAACAAATTTTCAAAAATCCTATTTAAGATGGGAATTGTAAACATGACTATATTTTTAATTATTTTTCTCCAAGTCCTCGACCCGAGCGACGCTGGGTAAAATACAACTAGTAGATTATAAAAAGTGACCTTTTAATTTTTATCTATGTCTGCCTCTTTATCGTCATTTATTCCTTCATAGTTTCCAAGAATTCCTCCGTTTTTTCGAAAATGTATTTGAGTAACCAGCAGCAATGATATGATTCATTCTCAAAATATTATTAATTCATAAAGAATTGCATTGCTCTTATCTGACTGTTCAATTATTTCTCAAATATTGCTCAAAGCTTCTTTCGAATCTTGTGTACACATAGATTGCAAGGCTCGTATAATCTGATCATTTTATTTTCTTCTATATTTACTTCTATTACAGTTATAATAAATCCATTCGATTTTAGAGGTGTCCTTGAATCTTAGATACTTTGTCTGTTGGTCTGTCAAGCTTCAGTTTCAAACTGCATTTTCATTATTCAACGTGCAGACTGAAAGGACGCATCTTATTTTCAGATGCATCAGAGCATCTCTCTATAAAAAAGGCTCAGTCTGTCACACTTAAGTCTGAAATAGTAATAAAAATGCGGATTGGGTGGATGCATTTTATTTTTGGCATTGCCAGGGAAAATTGAGGAAACCAAGAATTATACATACACACATCCAGAAGAAAATTAACCGGAAAGGACTGGGAAGACTGCTTTCCACATAAAATACTAAGCCGTTATCCACAATAAAATTTTTTTTAAATGGGGGGGGGGTTACTCATTTATTTTTTGCGTTGCCGCGAGATGTGTGTGTGTTCTTGTGGGTGGGGAAGGGGGTATTTGGTTTTTATTTACAATATAAAATGTCTGACTTGTGTACGAATGAACCGAAATGCATTATGGTGGAATTAAATTTTCTAAAGAAATTTATGTTGAGAGGGGGGGGGGCTCACTGACTTGTTTGCTTTGCTGCGGGGTGGGTGTTTTTATGTTGGCAGTAATACAAATCATAAATCCTCATTTCCAAAAATTCCGAAACAAAAGTTAAAACAACACGAATGAATACTCAGAAAAATATCGTTTATCGTATATGTTTTCCTATCTTGAACTAAATTACTTTTATAAACCATTTCTTATCGCATTAAACATTATTCAACCAGTTGAGTCATAAAATGTTGGAAATAAAACTTGATCAGGGTACTGCTTGTATTTTGACTCCCACGATATAACAAACAGGATTTATAGAATGCCAAAGACCTTACATTGTACACTACTTCAAAAAAAAAAAAAAACGAAACAATGGTTATCATGATAAATTAAATAGTAAGCTAATCATCAATACAATTGCAAATTATGTCTGCATTTTCTAAAGAACCCAAATCCAATCATTTACATGAGTAGATACGACTCACTTTGCTGGTCCGGATGTCTGTCTACAACTGCTTGTGCAAAAGAATCATTTGCATAACCGGACACGGCTCACTTTGCTGTCTCGGATGTTTGGAATAGCAACTGTTACCTTTCTATTGTAGACAGCACACAAGTTGGTAATGCTTCAAGCGGCGTGGTTCACCTGTAGCAGTTGTTCCAAAATTCATAATGATCGGTTGAATTGTTTAGGAGTGAATCCTGTATATACAAATATATAAACATATACACCTACCTAACTTTATATAAATAGAGATGAGAGAATGGAAAGTATACAGTGAAGCTTGTAGGTAAAAAAGTTAGCTTTCCGAAAGCTCGAGTTGATTACTCCGATATTCTGATAATTTCAAAAACCTTATTTTTTTAGAGATTGGGAAAAAAGACTATTTTACTGTTGATGTGGTATTATTCATTTTTGTATCTACAATTTACATCATCAAAAACAATATGCTTTTGTGATTGGAATTTTTGTTGGTTTAATTCCTTTTTTCTCTTTTCAGATGATTTGGCCTCTGATATACCACCAGGAATTAAACTGATAAAAAAATCTTACACAATCATCGCCCAGAAAAATAGTCCGCTCTATATTAACTGTTCTGTCTCATCAAAAGTTGGTATCAAATCTTTTGTTTGGAAAAAAAATGGAAACCCAATTGTGTCGAGATCCCGAATTAAAATTCAACCAAATCGTTCCTTATACTTTCGGGAGGTTGTACACAGGCGTAAAAAAGGCAAGAAACGAAATGACGAAGGGATTTATGAGTGTTTTGTGGAAAATGAATATGGAACAGTACTAGCCACAAGAGTCCGGCTCCAAGTTGCGGGTAAGTTGTATTCTTTGCTCTCTCTCTCTTCCTTTTCCTCTTCCTCTCTCTCTTCCCCTCTCTCTCTCTCTCTTCCCCTCTCTCTCTCTCTTCCCCTCTCTCTCTCTTCCCCTCTCTCTCTCTTCCCACCCTCTCTCTCTTCCCACCCTCTCTCTCTCTCTCTCTCTTCCCACCCTCTCTCTCTCTCTCTCTCTTCCCACCCTCTCTCTCTCTCTCTTCCCACTCTCTCTCTCTTCCCACCCTCTCTCTCTCTCTCTTCCCACCCTCTCTCTCTCTCTCTCTTCCCACCCTCTCTCTCTCTCTCTTCCCACCCTCTCTCTCTCTCTCTTCCCACCCTCTCTCTCTCTCTTCCTCCCTCTCTCTCTCTCTTCCTCCCTCTCTCTCTCTCTTCCTCCCTCTCTCTCTCTCTTCCTCCCTCTCTCTCTCTCTTCCTCCCTCTCTCTCTCTTCCTCCCTCTCTCTCTCTCTTCCTCTCTCTCTCTCTTCCTCTCTCTTCCTCTCTCTCTCTCTCTTCCTCTCTCTCTCTCTTCCTCTCTCTCTCTCTTCCTCTCTCTCTCTCTTCCTCTCTCTCTCTCTTCCTCCCTCTCTCTCTTCCTCTTCCTCTCTCTCTCTTCCTCTCTCTCTCTCTTCCTCTCTCTCTCAATGCTTAGCATAATGCTTTTCATTATTAATCAAATCAACATTTATTCAAGACTGTATCAATCATTTCTATATCAATAAAACTAACAATAATATGTAACCTTCGGTTGCATCTTTTTTTGCTATCACATATGATAAACGAACATATACTACAACACTATCCTCCCCTCCCAAAGGAGAGGGTAATGTTTGAAAGGATGGTCTTATGATAAAAGAATAGATACTACATTACCCCTCTAAAAAGAAACTGATGGTAATGCCTGGGAGGAAATGGTATCATGACAACAGAACAGATACTACACTACCTTCCTACAAATGGAAAAGGTAATGTCTCGGAGGATAGTATCATTACAAAAGAACAGACACTACACTACTTCCTCCTATCCCCCCAAAAACTGGAGGAGGTAATGCTTGGGTGGATGGTATCATTACAAGAACAAAAACTACACTACCTCCGACCCTAACCCCCCAAAAATTGGAGGAGGTAATGGAGTATTGTTGCCACATCTGGGCTGAGGCGTCATCCACTAGTCTCTCCCTCTTAGACAAGCCCAAAAAAGAGTCGCCAACTTAATAGGTCCCTCACTATCCACCAAGCTCCAGCCTCTTTTCCATCGCCGCAATGTTGCTTCCTTGTGCCTACTTCAATGGATTGTGCTCTGATGAACTTTCTGCTCTGGTGCCCTCACAACGCAAATTCACTAGACCAACCCGACAATCTGCCAAATTCCATCCATTCATTGTAGAGTTCCCCAGATGCAGAAGAGCTTTCTACTCCAAAAGCTTTTTTTTCTCGTGCTGCTGGACTCTGGAACTCCCTCCCTGCTTCCTGTTTTCCTGACGGTACTGACATGCAGAAATTTAAAACTAATGTAAACAGACATCTCGCTGCGCAGCTCCCAATTTAGGTTAACTCTTTCCCCATACTTTAACCCTTTTTTTTCTCAGTAGCCCCTTACGTCTACAGTGGCGGCCTGCCTTGTTTGGGGTAGAACTATGTTTGTTAAAAAAAAAAGATACTATACTCCCCCTCCCCAAATTGAGCATTGAAAGATAGTAATAGTATAGGTTCGGCTTCAGACAGTCAGATACCAAATCTCCATAAGTAATAGCTTGTGTGTGTATTCATTGCATCAACATAGCTTTGATAATTACACATTGAATTATTTTTCATTATTTAAATCAAAAGTGCAATAAAAAAAAAATTTTAAAAAAATTTTTTAATCTTTTAAAAATTATTAACCTTCACGTTCGCCAGATTTGACTCCATTAGATTTTTTTTTGTGGGGACATGTGAAAACAATTGTGAATGCAACCGAACCTAGTTCATTAGAAGATTTGAAAGCTAAAATAACTAATGTGACTTCAGGCATTACTGGAAATCAGTTGGCAAATGTTTTCCATAAATTGCAAAATCGTATTAACCTTTTTTAAGTGCAAATAAAATTTCAATAAAACTTTTAAAAATATAGATTTACTTCTTTCTAATCCATTTTACAGATTATTTCCATCGCAAATACAAATAAAGTTATAATTTTTTTCAAATGCACGCGGACTTTATGGACACCCTGTATATAAATATTTTAATGAAAATACTAAGCATACAATCAATTCAAGATTTCTTTTGTCTGATACACACTGAAGAAGAATCTACAAAAAAAAAATATTCAAACAAATCAAACAATAAACCTATTACAGTTAATTCTATTTTTGAGAATCTTATTATAAAGACCTTTATTTTATTTACCTCTCCAGGAGGTTAGACACAAGATCAGGTGGTAAGTCGAAAGTCGGTGCACTAGGATTAGAGCACTATGGCCCTCGAAAAATACCTGAGCGGGCCCGGTCGGCATTCTCTGGTAGGGCCGCCTCAGGCGATTAACGATAAACTAAACCCTTCTCAAAGAAAAGGTAAAGCCTGGGAGAGTTGACCTCTTGGGACTGAACAGAACTTTATATCACTTAATAATATGCATATCATTTAAACTTTGATTTTTTTTTTATTATTAGACATAAAAAGAGCACATATTTTATTTAAGAACTTGCATGGCTACTCGGGATCCCTATTCGGCATCACCCCCCCCCCCCCCTTTCTCTGACTGGGGTCATTGACAACAAAATAGAAGAGTTAAAAAGTGTGTAACATCTTTCTTTTAAAACCCCTCTCTCTCTCTCTCTCTCTCTCTCTCTCTCTCTCCTTATACACTCTCTCTCTCTCTCTCTCTCTCCTTATACACTCTCTCTCTCTCTCTCTCTCTCTCCTTATACACTCTCTCTCTCTCTCTCTCTCTCTCCTTATACACTCTCTCTCTCTCTCTCTCTCTCTCCTTATACACTCTCTCTCTCTCTCTCTCTCTCTCCTTATACACTCTCTCTCTCTCTCTCTCTCTCTCCTTATACACTCTCTGTCTATCACCCTCTCTATCTCAAGTACCATTTCACACCAACGGTCGATGGAGAAAAAAAATTGTTCTAAATGTCGACTAGCCCCACCACCACCACCTCTGGCTAATTTTTTTTTTGTTGATCCCCAAAAGAATAAATATTACAAAAAAAAAAAAATGTATCCATATTCTGTCCGAGGCAATGCTGAAAAAGAATATATCAGTTTTGTAGGTGTGTCTTGTGTAGTTTCTAACTTGTAGGTGAATACACACGCGCAGACAACTGCCCTTTATATGATAAATGTCAAGTGTCCCATTACAATGAGTTAATTTTTTTGACCCACATTTTATTGGTTTTTAATTTGCTAAATGATTTACCAGGTAATTATTTAAGAGGAAGTGGAAAAAAAGGTGCATTATGGGATTTGATCCTCTGTTTCTAAAATAGAAAAGGGAGCACCAACATGTCATCCAATCTCATTGTGTTGCTCAAATATCCAACATTCTTTTGTAGATATTCATGATCTTAAAATGACTATACCCATTTTTAATAAATAGGCTAGTAGGTTAATATTATCTTTGTTTTTGAAACTGGACACCACCAGTAAAAATGAGTCAAAAGAAAGCCATGAACTCGCTTAAATGACAATGGCTGGGTGTTACTTAATTCAAGGGAAACAGTCACACAGAAGGAAAAGTTCAGAAAATGAAACCTGGTCAAGTAATAGCAAAATAACAATGAGTATGTTAACATTTATGCGTCTCATTGTGTAACATCTCTCACACAAATTTGATTACTTCGAAAGGGACGAGAGTTCTCTGCTATTTAGCGGAAGTCCACATTTTATTAATCCAAAAAAGAGTTTTTTGGGTTTTTTTTTTTTTACTGAGAAAAAGTTGATTTCTGCAAAAAAAAATTTTTTTTTTTTGTCGCTATTTTGCTGGATTTTATTTCTTTCTTCCTCTAGCCCACTTTATCTTTCTTTCTTTTTTCCTGTTTTTTTTCCTCTCTCCATCTTGCCTTGCCTTCTTTTTCCCTCTCATGACAGTTCTCTCTGAAAGCTGAAAATGTTAATTTTTCCATGAAGACTAAGACTTCGAACAACTTCTTTTTCATAAAAGAATGACTTCCTGTCTCCTTCCACACATATGCGCACTCGGTGTCTTTTTCTTAATTTTGACTTTCTTAGTTGAAAGTGATTGGAGTTAGTTGTTTAGTTGTTTTTTTTTACACTGCCCTCTTCATATAAACACACATACAGAGGGGGAGGGGGGTCCTTGATTTCAACTTTATCTTTGGCTACTTGCGCTCCTGCTTAGATTAAAACTGGAAAGATCTCTGGTGTTTATAAAATACTTCTGTATTGTTGATTGGATGCAGAGTCTCATTAACACTTTTTTTTATAAAACTGCCTATTCATTGGGACTAAAAAGATGTTATCTTGCAGAAAAAAGCAAGAATACGGATGACAAAAGCATGAAGATATTTTTCTTTTCATTCATCTAGATGGTATTTTCAAAAACGTCCAGAACCAGTAAGTGAACAGATATGTTTACTACATGGCTAAAAAGGGGTGCATTGAACCATATGTTGATCTGTTAAAAGGCCTTGGATCTAACAACAGTCTAGATTACCACCTTAGGGAAGGGTAGCCACCCTCTAACCCATGTTTTGGCACTCAGACATCATTCCATTACAGTATAAAAGCTTTAGCTTCCATGGACAATTATTTCTGTTTCCCCAAAAGATTGAATATTACAACAACAACAAAAAAATGTGTCCACATTTTGTCCAAGTTTCTGACTTTTAGGTGGCCACACGCGCACACACACACACACACAAAATCATACCAATCAAGAAGATTTCATTCAAGAAGATCAAGCAAATGTCCACCAAAGAGCTGGGCCGACCAAATGCTGTTGACAATGGTAGTAAAGCATGGAGTTATTATAACACCAACTCTGTTTTCAATTTATTTTGCAAGAATTCTCTCAAATGCTTTCCTCGATTGTGATACTTGTATGCTTTGTATTTGTATTGCAAAATCTTGTATTGCAAAATCTTGTATTGCAAAATCAAGATTGTTAATTAAAGATCTGTTTTATGTAATAACTTTGTTACACATTTGAAGGTTGGTCTGCTAAAAATCTTGGACAATGGTCCACATACAATGTAACTCAAAAATTAATGCTACCCGTGAAATCTTTTCTTCTTTTTCTTCTATTTATTTAACGTCACTTTTCCCTTGTTCAGGGGTCAGACATTTTCTGATATTACGCAAGCTCATTCTCCATTTCTCGCGTGTCAGCAGGTCAGCAGTCTCCAAATTCCACTCTGTGCAGTTTTGTCCAATCACTTACCTCCAAGTTTTTCTTGGCCGGCCAACCCTCCTGCGATTTTAGGACATTTATACTCCTGCAACGGTTTATCCAGGAGGATGAACATTCAACATGACCATACCAGCGTAATCAATTAATCCTTAGGATAACCTCCATGCTGGGCAAATGTAGTGATTTCAGCAAATCGTCTGACCTGATGTGTTGGGTTTGGTCAGATTACGCATTGCAGATCCATCGGATCATGGATCTGTCATTGCGCTGCAGACAGGCGAGAGAGGACTGGGTGAGGGTCAAGCATTCACTGCCATATATCATGATGCTCCCGACACAGCTGCTATTTACTCCAGATGTAGAGAAGGACAACTGATGATGTCATCAGAGGAATAACTCATGAAATTTGGCCCAAGCTGCTTTCACTCTGGTTGCCGTACTAAGAATCAGTAGTAAAATCCACAATCCTTTTTACAATCTAATCTAATACAAATAAACTTCAGACTATGCTTGACTTGTCCACCAAGTTTTAGTCATGAATATCCAACAGGCTTGTTTTATTGCTATTCAGTGATGAGCACGCCTGGATATGACATGCAAAATTGTCAATAACTCTGACGCACAACTCTATTTGCACTGCCCTAATTTTTGCTGTGATGGCCCCCTTCAGTTGAGAAATAGTCTGGGAATTGCTTTGATAGACGTTCTCTTTGAGATAACCCCACAGATAAAAGTCTGGTGAGCTATGGTCCAGTAAGTGTGAATCCCATTCAGGATCACACTTTCTACCCATGAGACGATCGCCAAAGTATCCCCATATATCATTGACCGGTGATAAAACAAAAACTGCTAGACATTCATGACTAAAACTTGGTGAACAGGTCCCTTTTTAATTGCCTCCTTACAGGGGGCAGAGTTAGACACCAGATCAGTTTTTAATGTGGGAAAAATCCAGCTCCTCAAAAGGGAGCACTCTGAATGAGGACAAAAATTAAAATTGTTTCAGTCTAGAAGGATTTCTTTTTCACTGACTGAGAACGGAAAAGATGAAGTGTAATATCAGAACAGATACTACACTTTGCTCCTGAATTGCAGAAAAGATTGTAAATGTTATTAAATTTTATTAATTTATTTTGGGTCACATTGCAGGTGTGCTTGGGTAGGCGTACGAATTAGTTTGATAAAATGGAAAAGTCAGTTATACCCGACATTATTTAGAAATTCCTATTATAAACTCCACCCAACGTGTACATGAGGAGAGACTGCCTGCCATTAATAAATTTATCTACTTTGGTCATGTGCTTCCATGATTTTTATTATTATTTGGAATAATAGAATCAGTGTACTTTTTGAGGAATTACAAACTGAGGTGTGTGCTTGACGGAGTTTCACATGAACATTAAGTTGAGTATTATCGAAGCTTTTGTCATCTCAACATATGTTTACAATTATGATATATGGCCAACACATAACAAATTTGAGACTACTTGAATGATTCCATCATAAATGCCTGTCATATCGAATATATAGGGTGGCTCCGTATAAATGTGACCCATCTACAGGTTTATAACTTGGGAACCAGACAGCATTTAGATTTAGGGACTTTACAAGGGTTAGCTCCTCCGTCTTCCTTTATTTATGACTAATCAGAAATAAAATACTGATCCGAATTAAATATTAAAATCAATGAAAAGGCAAAACTGGCTTTACTTTATATATAAGATATGTGCCAGAAGTGCGATGCATTTGGAAATAAGATTACGTATAACTTAACTGAAATACCCATGACAAATTTCAAGAATCAATTTAAATATATTTAAAAAAAACTGGGTTACCTAAAACAGTTTAACTTTAGAAGTGACATCTTATAATCTCCCCCTCCCCCACCCAAAAGTTACTTTGAAATCAAGAACCCCGCCTCCTCCTTCTTCTTCTCCTCCTTCTCCTCTTCCATTTACAAACCACATCTCCTATCTTCTTTATATGAAATAAGCCTGAAAATTCTAGTGCAATATAAGGTGTTACAGTATAAATGTGACTCATCTACACGCTCATAACTTTTGAACCAGACAAGAAAGTCAAGAAAATTTTAGATTTTCTAAAAGCTGCAAAAATAACAATTAAAATAATTGTTCATTTAGTATCTCTTGTTATAAATGAAAATTTTACAAGACAATTGTAAGTGATGATGGCATACTGACTGGCACTGTCTCTCCAACATCTTTTGTTATGAAATGAAAATTTTACAAGACAATTGCAAGTGATGATGACATACTGACTGTCACTGTCTCCCAACATCTTTTGTTATAAAATGAAAATTTTACAAGACAATTGCAAGATATGATGGCATACTGACCGTCACTGTCTCCCCAACATCTCTTGTTATGAAATGAAAATTTTACAAGACAATTGTAAGTGATGATGGCATACTGACCGTCACTGTCTCCCCAACATCTTTTGTTATAAAATGAAAATTTTACAAGACAATTGCAAGTGATGATTGCATACTGACCGTCACTGTCTCCCCAACATCTCTTGTTATGAAATGAAAATTTTACAAGACAATTGTAAGTGATGATGGCATACTGACCGTCACTGTCTCCCCAACATCTTTTGTTATAAAATGAAAATTTTACAAGACAATTGCAAGATATGATGGCATACTGACCGTCACTGTCTCCCCAACATCTTTTGTTACGAAATGAAAATTTTACAAGACAATTGTAAGTGATGATGGCATACTGACCGTCACAGTCTCCCCAACATCTCTTGTTATGAAATGAAAATTTTACAAGACAATTGCAAGTGATGATGGCATACTGACCGTCACTGTCTCCCCAACATCTCTTGTTATGAAATGAAAATTTTACAAGACAATTGCAAGTGATGATGGCATACTGACCGTCATTGTCTCCCCAACATCTTTTGTTATAAAATGAAAATTTTACAAGACAATTGCAAGTGATGATGGCATACTGACGGTCACTGTCTCCCCAACATCTCTTGTTATAAAATGAAAATTTTACAAGACAATTGTAAGTGATGATGGCATACTGACCGTCACTGTCTCCCCAACATCTTTTGTTATAAAATGAAAATTTTACAAGACAATTGCAAGTGATGATGGCATACTGACCGTCACTGTCTCCCCAACATCTCTTGTTATAAAATGAAAATTTTACAAGACAATTGCAAGTGATGATTGCATACTGACCGTCACTGTCTCCCCAACATCTCTTGTTATAAAATGAAAATTTTACAAGACAATTGCAAGTGATGATGGCATACTGACCGTCACTGTCTCCCCAACATCTCTTGTTATAAAATGAAAATTTTACAAGACAATTGCAAGTGATGATGGCATACTGACCGTCACTGTCTCCCCAACATCTCTTGTTATAAAATGAAAATTTTACAAGACAATTGCAAGTGATGATGGCATACTGACCGTCACTGTCTCCCCAACATCTCTTGTTATAAAATGAAAATTTTACAAGACAATTGCAAGTGATGATGGCATACTGACCGTCACTGTCTCCCCAACATCTCTTGTTATAAAATTAAAATTTTACAAGACAATTGCAAGTGATGATGGCATACTGACCGTCACTGTCTCCCCAACATCTTTGGTACAAAATTAAAATTTTACAAGACAATTGCAAGTGATGATGGCATACTGACCGTCACTGTCTCCCCAACATCTTTTGTTACAAAATTAAAATTTACCTACTTTTTTCCAAGATTATATGTGAATTTTGTATTTCGTAATTTATATAAAACCTTTGTACTTTTTTTAACCGGTCCATTTGGTATACTGGTTAGAGTGTTCACTAATGGGCCAGGAGACCTGGTTTCAATCTTCGATCGAGTCATACCAAGAACTAAAAAAGCTGGTACTTGATGCCTTTTTGCTAAACGTGCAGTATTATAAGATAAAGTTGAAGTGAAGTGATTCAGAAAAAGAAGTGCCATCATCCCCTACATCTCTGAAGAGGGAGCCTTCAATGTATACTTGACTAGAGTCGATTCATTTTTTTTATTATTATTTATTTCTCATTTCACAAACCAGCTAGTTTAGTGTACAAAAATGAGTAAATATAGTGAATTTTCCTTCAGTTTCAACTTGTGATTACTCATTTATATTTTAGGGTTATTTTGATAAAATTTAGATGTAAAGGCTTTACTGATCCTATTCTTACCCATGTTCTTACAGGAGTGAAAACATTTTATCGTAAATATTTACTCTTAGTCCCTTGCATAAGTGAAAAGCACAATTTTTTTTTGTTGTTGGGGGGGGGGGGGTCAGCCGTTTACTTTTGGGGGCTTATCTACAAAAAGTCCTGAGTAGAATACTATTTCTATTAGTCATGTCTTTCCTTACTCATCTCGATATGCTTTCCATACTTGTTTAGCTTGATGCCCCTGACATAGTTACTAACAAGCATGCTATTAATTTAAGCACAATGGATCATCGATCTAAACAACTAAGTCATTTGGTCACTCATTTGTCTATTATTTATTACTGGAAGAAGAAGATAATAAGAGGCGCGTTTCCATTTCTTTTCCACTAATAATGCCGATATTGTTTTATAGATCTTCTTGAAATAAGAACTCGGTGAGAGATGTATATCAAAATTTAGATAATTTTTTTTATATCCATTAATTGAATTTACATTCTCTTTAAATGTATTGCTTTATTAGTAACACTGACTGTATCTATCCGGCGCTGCCTGGAATGCAGCGAAGTCATTTAAATTTTTATATTTTATTTGTTGGCACATTTTTTTTTACACTTATACAGAAAAAGAAATACAATTTTAGTTGTAAGAGAGACTTATTGAAAAATATAAAAAGATTTAAGTTATTTCCCTTAATGATTATAATTTTTCGGGCGTAGTTATAAAAAAAAAAAATTTCATTTTACCTGTTGTCCATGTAGGACTACATAATTTTTAAAATGAACTGTAGTGAAGTACATTAGTATAATGCCAATGAACACGTACAACAATAAAAAATGAACATTCGCTAGTCAGAATCAGTTTGATATGTTAGCTTCAATGCTATTTAGGTCCAACTTTTTAAATCTTACAAAATAACATGTTAGATTGGTTTTTGAAGTTTGTTTTTTTGGGACAGTTTTGAGTCATTTATGTTTCTTTTGTCGAATGTATTTTGTTATATTGTTTATTGTTATCTTCTATATATATATAAAATAGTAACTGTGTGTGTGTGTGTGTGTATGTGTCCGCCTGATCTTTGTGTTTTATGTTCACCCAAACCGCTGGACAGTATTGCTTGAAAATTGGCATGTAAACTACTGTGAACTCAGTGAAGGTCATAGGCTATATAAGAAATATATCACTTCAACGCTGGGAGTCCCCGGGGGAAACAATCTCCCCACTGAAAACTGTTTCTCCATAGATTCAAATGAAATTTAAACCCTAGGTAAATGACCAAAAATTATGTCTATTCCCAAACTTTCAGCAAATTTTGATATCAAGATGGTCCCTGAGGATACAACTCTTCCACTGAAAACTATTTTCCTTTTGATTCAAGTTAAATATATATATATATATATAATCAAGGAGAAGACTTCTCCATCTGTGCATGTCTGTCCCTAAAAACGAAGACCTACTAGAAAGTGTACTTTCAATATACAGTAATTGTATTCACATGCACAATTTGCATGTGAACATAATGGAAGTATTTTTGCATCTCTGGATGCCCCTTAAAGAAGCTAATGACAATTTTCAAACATGTTACACAATAAAATTAATCTATTTATTAGCATTAGTTTAAGAGTATTAACATATATCTGAATAGCTCGGTGAGTAAGATATCTAGCTGACAGCATCAAGGTTGCTGTTAAAGTAAACTCTCCCTACTATGATGTTGCATATCCCGCACTCTAACCTGGGCATCACCGGGTAGCTCTGCTAGTTTATTATATAAATGCTTGTATGTAAATATTTATTGTTAACTAGTTGGCCCTACCCGGCATTGTCCAGGAATCTTTACTTTTATTAATATTTTACATGACTGAAGTAGGATTTCTTTGTCTGCAAAAAAAATAACATTAGGTTATGAATAAATGTAGAACAGATTGTGTCTTCTTTAAAAAAAAATAAAATAAATTGATCATTTATTTTTTCCCCTCTCACTCTGTCAAGCTAAAAAGGCAACTGCAATTTAGAAATAAGAATTCACAGACTAGAATCGAACTTTGAATCACATCTTAGCAGGCTGGCGTCTTATCGATTTGCCCACCGCAACAATGTTATTAATACGCAAATCGTAAAACATGCTATGGAAACGTTATTGTGTAACTAGGTCAACTAATTCTCAATTGAGGTAAATCGCTTATCAGGAAGAGAGGATTGTAGCAATGAAATTCAGAAAATTAACTCTAATTAGATTTCTTCCAGATTTATTCACTGTGTCAAAATTAACTAGAAAACTATACCAAACAGAAGATGTCAATTTTTGATAGGCTTAAAAGAATGCTGACTTGCTAAAAATTGGTAAGCGAAATTGTAAACTCTATCTTTTTTTTTTTATTATTAATCTCCTTATCACTTTAATCTATCTTAGCAACCATTAAATTAGAGAAGACAAGAAGTTTATCTGAATCTACGTTTGTGTACAATCTGCCAACTGATTGAACAATACAAGTTTCCTTTGGAAAATGACTTGTAGTTTTCTTGCTGGCCTGAGGCTATCAATTAATAAATTAAGCTTGACAAAAAATACTTAATAGAGTGAATAACTACATCTGCTGTGTTGTTTATGTCGGTTTTGCGATGGACTAATTACATGTACTTATGAGAAAAAAAGCAACAAACAAAACATGGCAAAAAGATAAGAATGAATTATTCTTTAAGGATTTTATGTTTCTACTTTGTAAGATCATCATAATGCTTTCTGTGTTTTTTGTTTTCATTCAATTTTTTTTTTGTAACATTATATAATATTAACCTTTTATGAGCTTTTTCATTTATTGGTAAGATTTTAGAGAAGTGAGATGTTACTTAATATCACAGTCACCAATTAAAATGACTACCATTACTATTTTATCACACGATTAAGATCTATTTTCTTTTATGTTTACATGTAATCACTCACGTAGTAATTAGTACGTGGTTAGGTAAGATAACATCGCCATATTTAGACTTGCATCGTGATACATGGTCAATTAGAACACCTTTGTGCATGCGTGCCTTTCGGACATTTTCACCCAAACCTTTTTTCATGCCTAATATGAATAGTTCTAGTTGAGATGCCAACGCGGCAAAACGTAATATCCCTTGCTCACCTCCGGTCATGGGATGTCTCAATTCCTTTTTTCTAATACATGCCAGCTTAACCAACTCATCTTGTTTTCCTGTGTTGATGAAACTGTTAAATAAAGTCAGGGTGGGCCAAAATAAGGGTCCTATCTTTAAATTTGAATAACTTGAATTTGAATAACTTCCACAAAATAAAAGTTAAACTCACCAAACTTTGTGTGTGTAGACTGACCCTTCCGAGATTTTTTGAAATAAACAAAACAAATTTTAGCCGAAAAACACTTCTTAAAACTTACAAAAACTAAAGTATTGTTTTTTACACTGTTTTGAGTTTTTTAAGCAAAAATAATGTTTTCTAAATGAGGGTACGTTCCTTAGGGCTAATACGGCTCATGCTTGCTTCGGAAGGGGTCCTTTACTTATTCTTAAAAAAAAAAAAAAAAAAATCAATAAATAAAAAAGTTATGAATTTTTAAAAATAGGACCCTTATTTTTGCCCACCCTATATAAATTGTGGAGAAGATGTTTGTTTTTTTAACTGGAAATCTTCATCTAAAACACGCCCAGTCAGATGAATACAGATGCAACGACGCTACTACTAACCTTAGCACTACCTATGTAATAATATGCTGACATTTGATGTCTGTACATACGTTATCACCTTTCACACACGCATTCAAAAATGAGATCATCCGATCAGTAAAAATGGTGATTAATCAGATATCGCTAAGATAAAAAATTCCAACTTTATCCATTTTAAAATTAATTGTTCCAAAATCTAATTGTTGTCTCGTCAACTAAAACAGTACAATGTTAAATAAATAGATCTCAAAAAGTGACATTCGTTTTATTGATTTGAAGAATATTTAGCTGAGAATTATTTTTAACGGTAAGAAGACAATATTGTTTTAAAAAGAATTAAATTGCTACAATTTTAAGTAAATAAATAGACATATTCGTTTTATTTAGTTAAATAATATTTAGCTGACAATTACAATTATTTTTACGGAAGAAGAAAAAAGTAATTATTTTCTTAATAATATTGACTCTGATAGGCATTTATTAATTCAAAAGGAATATTATTATTAACAGAAAATTATACAGATTCATGTAGAAAGGTCCTGCTAATCTAAAATGTGTTGCTTAGACAGGATAACCAGTTTGTGTGCAAAATGTGTAAGACAATGGAGATGGATGAGAACTCAGATGTGGAGAAAGTATATTTGGATGGTGAAGCTATTGAGGTTGTTTAGAAGTTTTTCTATCTTGATGATAGCATTAGAACACAGGGAGAAGCTGGTGTTAGTGTGATTGCAAGAGTTAGAAGTGGATGGAGTAAGTTTGAGGAATTTCTGCCATTATTATGAATTTAGCAGAATGTGCTTTGAATTATTTTCTACAAAAAAACTTTTAAATCTAAAGAATTGTGTAAACAGGGTGATTTTGTTTATTTTTATTAAAAATTGTACAAATAACTATACTTTCTTTGTGTTTATGGCAGTAATTTATGCAATTTTAAAAGCTACATATGCACTGTTTTTTTTAAATTTATTTATTTATTTTATTGAGAAATCATTTTTAAAAAAAATAATGATTTAGAACAGTGAAGGTAGCAGGTCCAGTTCACTAGGTACAATCAAGGAAAACCTGGGAGGAAATGAAAAAAATGGAGTTGAGAGAAAGGGATAAAGACCTGGGCAGAGATAAGTTAGTTTGGAAGTCAATTTCTTGAAGCCGTCCAACACATGCCAGCATGTAAAACGGATGTTAAACCTAATATGATGATGATTTCTGAATAAGCTGCAAAAGCTTCATTAAAATCATTTTCTAATGAAGATTTGTCCATGTGTACTTTCATTTTAGTAAAAACTGATTTTGTTATGCAATAAAGTAGGGTTCGGGTTTTCTGAAGAATAGAAGAACTTCCCCCCCCTCCTCCCCCTCCCCCCCATTTAAGTCATTTATCAACTTATTCTTCTTGTCCCAATGCAGAATACACCATCTTGGGGAGTTGGATTTTTCCTTACATTAGAAATCTATTTTGTATGTAACTCTGCCTCTGTGGGGAGGAAAGTAAATAGGGTGATATATATATATATATAGCTGGAAAATTGCCTCTGTGGTACCAGTCTTCAAGAATTCTGGCGATAGAACTGACCCTCAGAATTATCGCCCCCCCCCCCCCCAATCAGTCTACTCCTACTCTTTGCTAAAATTTTTGAATCCTTAATCAATCTAGCGATAATCTGTCACCTCATTAATGCTAAACTTTCTGACCATCAGTATGGATTTGGGCAAGCAAGATCTACTGCGGATATCCTAACAATCATCTCTGAATGCATATACCATACACTGAACAAGGCAGGTGAAGCTAGGGTGGTAGCACTTGATATATCCAAAGCCTTTGACAAGGTCTGGCATAAAGGTCTTCTCATAAAAATTAATTCATATGGTATTATTGGACGAATATTTAATATAATTAGATCCTTTTTAACCAAAAGAAAGATCCAGGTTGTCCTCGATGGCCGTTCGTTCAAACAACATGACATAAATGCAGATGTACCCCAGGGATCGATCCTTGGACTTTTATTGTTCCTGATTTTCATAAACGACCTCCCTGATGACATTGTGTCTGAGATCGGTATATTTGCTGACGACACCGTGCTCTACTCTTGTCATGTGGGCAAAACGAATGCGTACATATCCAAGGCAATGACTAAATCCTTAGAACGTGACCTCCAGTCTGTAGTGGAATGGGGTCATAAATGGATGATAACATTTAATGCTGCTAATACAAAGCTCCTTTCCTTCAACAACTACAAGAAACCTTTTCAACCACTGATTGCCATGGTAAATAAAACCCTACCTGAGAGTCCAACATAGAAGACATCGCCACGGTCGCTGTAAAGAAAGTGGGCTCCCTCTACCGTGCTAGAAAACTTCTCACACCTGACAGTATCCTATTTTTCTACAAAGCCACCATCCGCCCATGCATGGAGTATTGTTGTCACATCTAGGCTGGTGCACCATCCACTAGTCTCTCCCTCTTAGACGAAGTTCAAAATAAAAGAGTCACTAATTTAATAGGTCCTTCACTATCCACCAAGATCCAGCCCCTATCCTATCGCCGCAATGTTGCATCCTTGTGCTTGTTTTACAAGTACTTCAATGGAATGTGCTCCAATGCACTTGCTGCTCTGGTGCCCCCTCAATGTAAATAAACTCGACCAGCTAAATACCATCCATTCACTGTGGAGGTCCCCAGATGCCAGAAAGCTTTCTACTCTAATAGCTTCTTTCCTCGTGCTGCTGGACTTTGGAACTCCCTCCCTGCTCCCTGACTGTACTGACATGCAAGAAATTTAAAACTAATATAAACAAGCATCTCGGTGCACAGCTTCCAATTTAGGATGACCCCCCCCCCCCCCCCCAAACTTTTACTCTAATTTCTAGTAGCCCCTTATATCTACAGTGGCAACTTGCCTTGTTTGGGTTGAACTATGTCATATATAAGAAAAAGTTCAAGTTAAAGAATATATCCAAAAGATCCATTAATATAAAATTTAGTTTTGAACCAATTAGATCTCATGAAACTCCCAGAATGTGTTAAATACTGCAGATAAATTATGGAGAAAATCTTATAAATTTTAAACTTTACTCTGATATAATAATGTTAATAAATGATTTTCTGAAAGGTATGTACATATGGATATTTTTCAGTTTTTTTTTTTCGGAGCTTGATTATAATATTAAAAATTTTATAATCTACCAAATTATAATTATATATATACACATGCACACACTAACAGAAATAATCAGTGTTGCCCTGGATTGAACGAAAAGACCTATACCCTTTTGTGCCTACCCAATAACACTATAATCTCTGTTATTCTTATTTGTTTATTATTTATACTATTCAATTTTTGGAATGGAAACCCAAGTGCATACTCAGAACTGATTGTGTGGGAGTTGATTTAAGTAAAGTTACATTTATTAAAATAATTTTCAATAACATTATTGAGGAAGACCCAGTATTTCCTGGAAATAATAAGGACACCGTTGTACACCTGATCCAAGCCCAGAACTCCTTATTAACATTCATATTCTTATTTTTTAATTTTTATAATTTTCAAATTATAAATAAAATAAAGTAAAACATCATATTTCCTTTGGATGTCAAGTGCAGGTGCAGGCCCCACGATAACATTGATCAAAATGAATTTGGTAATGTAGTTTCAGAATATATATGGTTATTGGAGTCTATCTCCAACAGCCCACAGAAGTTTGTAAACACATAAACAGAGAGGAACTACCACTTAAATATAAGTGTGTTTCTGCTTAAAATGATGGGTTTCTTCCAAGGCGATCCCTAATACAGGCCTGGCAAACATGCGACTGGGGTTCACGAATGGGGGCGGACATGTGAAGAACAAAATTACTACCAAATAATAATTACGTTTTAGTAAGAAATTTCTTAGTAATGTCCAGCATTAAGGAAATATAGATATTATTAGGAATTAACTTACAATAATTGATTTATTTGCTTCAAATCAAATGTAAAAAGTATAAAAATATAAAAACTAAATTCACAAAAAAAAAATCACTTTATTCATCATGAATTAGACACATTTTTGATATTTCAAAAATCATGAGTCAATTTGTTTATATTGACTACTTGATTACAGAAAATATAATGACATAATACAATCAGAAAGCAAATGAAACATTTTACAAAATCTAATACTTTATGAACAAAATAATGTTCGGAAAAACAATTTTGATAACTTTTACAAAATGTGTTATGTCTGTTACATGCACAATTTGTTTTTACTGAAGATGAACAAAAAAATGCTTATTTCTTCATGATATATAGTCTTAATAATATAATCAAATTACATTAACAAGAACATAAAGCCAAAAATATGTAAAAAGGTGGGAAATGTAAAACATGATAACTGCATCATAATCAGTATTGATAATGCATAATTTTCCAAGCAGTTATCATATTTACATTTCCGCCTTTTTTACATATATTTTATTGCTTTTATGTTCTTGTTAATGTAAGTTGATTTTATTATTAAGACTGTGTATAATGAAGAAATAAGCATTTTCTTCATCTTCTGTAAAAACAAATTGTATAATAATAATAATTTTAATATTTCAGACAGTCTCCCGTCCTTTATCAAAAAATGTATTTTTGGATAAAACTGATTGAATATGCAACTTTTACGAAAAACTACATCTACTTCTCGGACTTTAGGCTGGGATCAAATTGTTTTTCAATACTTTGGGGGATTTTCAGTAGGATTGCCTCAAAAGTAAATGTGGTATTGTGGTGACTTTAAAGATTCTAGCCAAGATTAGAATAAATAAATATGTAATAGACAAAGAATGACCAACAATCTCTAATATCCTCCCACTTTTAATGGCCTTGTACCTAATTTAGTCAAAATGTAACTTTTATTTTTGCAAATAAATAATTCAAAGTGTATCTGTTCTGTCTTCGGTCAGTGAAGGATAAATCTTTCTAGACTGAGGTATTTAAAGACTAATTTACCTAATACAGAGTGGATTCACCCCCCTCCCTATCCTATTAAAAACTACCTTGTGTCTAATTCTGCCCTCGTGGGGAGGCAAGTAAATAGGTACATATATGTTCATTCTTCATCTCCTCTGTTGAATTTAATGCAGAAATAACATGAAAAACTGATATTGATTATGAAAAATTAGTTGAAATTGACTCAGTGAATTGGATGGTGGTTTCTGGTAACTGAAGACTAGTGTAGTAGTTGTAGTGGTAATGTTTGGAGGGGAGGGCGTAAAGGATTGAGTGATGATAAAGTGGAATTTGTATTAGATTTATCATTGTCACTTTCTCTAATCAATAGCAGATGGGGGCTATTGTGGGAGGGGAAATACAGGAGGATGGGGAGGAGGAGTGGTATGTCCTTGACCTTATTAACTTGTGCTGGTTGGCACACTGCCATACCGTCTTTAAAACTAGCAGTAGCAAAGAGTGCTAGAAGGAGGAGAAGGAAGAGGAGAGAAATGTGTATTTAAGATTTGCTAAGTGATTAAGTTTAGTGGAGAAGGGGGAGGAGAATAAAAAAACTCCATCTTTTTTTTCTTCTTCTTCCATTTTTTTTCTTTTTTTTTTTGTTCCTTTTCTAACTTTGTCTTCAATGAATCACAAAAACAGACCCTCTGCTTTTGGGAATAAGTGTACTTGCAAGTACATCTCCTCAAGTAGATAAACTTCATATTGTCAATAGCAGGAAGACCCAGCTTTACCCAGAATTGAAAGAGGAATCCTATGTCCTTTTGCGTCCGACCTTTCGCACCATGTTACCCGGCTTTCATCTTATTTTTTGCATTTTATAATATTCAAGTTTTGGGGTGGAGTTTGAAGGATGTACTTAGCATTGATTGGGTGGGAGTGGTTATAAGTAGATTCAAGTATAGTTTCAGTACATTTATAGTCTTTAACTCCCTCAAGGTGCACCCTGCGTTTCACAGGAATTAATAAGATCCCTGTGCTTGTCCTGCTCTAAGCCCTGAATCCCTTATTAATATTTCTATTCTTATTTTTTAATTTCTATAATTTTCAAGTTATGAATAAATAAAGTAAAACGTATTTTTATGGATGTCAATCACAAATGTAGAATCCCACAATATTATTCTACTATTGGTCAAAATGAAATTTATGTATTTTGGGTAATGTAGTTTCAGAAAATATGTTTATTGGGGTCTATCTCCAAAACCTTAGAAGTTTGTGAACAATCAGGAACTAGAATTTATATTTATTTATTTATATTTATTTATTTATATATATATATATATATATATATATATATATATATATATATTTATATAAAGTTAGGTATGTGTATATGTATTTCCATATATAGGATTAACTCCTATACTAATTAACCGATCATTATGAATTTTAGAACACAGCTGGTAGGTGTAAAAGTGGATACTGTGAGCTATATTTAGTTTAATTTATTTTTATGCAAAGGGGATAAAAATAGTGTGGAAGCCCTTCTGTGAAAATTTAGATACCTCCAATCTTTGTGAAATAGGTATTAGATATCAATTAATAAATATTACTCAAATTTCAATTTCTTTGGATTTTTAAGGGTTTTTACAAGGGTCATAATATGAGAATTCAAATATTTCAGAGTTGCATTAAATTTGATCCATAGCCATTAGACACCAATTAAGCAAGATTTCATGAATTTCAATTTCTTAAAACCCCTTAAGCTTTCAATTTTGGACATTTTCTAATAGGAAAATCATGTAATGGATTTTGATCAATATTAGATTAAGGATTCTAGCCATATGGTTTAGTAGCATTATGTCTTGATTTTAATCTTTGTAAGGAGGCATAAAAATGGTGCTAAATTGTTCTGTTTGAGGAATTTATTTTACCTATCCAAGGACGGGTATTATTCTGAGATATATATATATATATATATATATATGATGAACAGCCACAATAGTGAAAACTCAAGTACACAAACCCATACAACAATGTTATTTTTTTCATGAATGTCAATGTTTTTTCCCCTAGAACATTTTTAATAAACTTGGAATTTCCGCATGCTGGACTCAAGATATATCTTTGAAGAGTCAAATTATTTCTGAATATTTGTCTGATGTCATGAACTATAGATAGTTTGCATATTTTCTGGCCAGCCTCTAACATAGAATAGTTTGCTGTTTATTGTGCTCCATTTTTTTTGCATTGTTGGTGGAGCTGATGTTATGCTTGCAAGCTAGTTCTTTTTGTGTGTGTTTTATTTTCTTTCTTTTTGTTTTTTTTTTTTACTAATATGTTACTGCTTATCCTCCAATAGCTTTTAGCCTGGATAAGGGTATTGAAGAAAGAAAAATACATGTACACATAGTTTTATTCCTACACCTTATAGTAACCACCAGATAATTCCCTGCTTAGACTCCAATTGAGGAGGAAGCCCCAAAGATGTCTGAGACTTAGACGAGCTAAAACCCAAGGTGATACAGGTACTGGAAAAGGTCAAAATCCCACAGTAACAATTAAAGTCACTTTAATATAAGGGTTAATGAGATGGATTGATTTCCAGTTAAATGATGACAAATATTATGAGAGGATTGAAAATGATTAATGGAATGAACAAAAAGTGATTAACTATGGAGGTGGTTTATGAAAAATATTTCTCCACGTTAGATTTGAAAACGATCCTGTTTTTGAGGACTTTAAATAAAAAAAAAAGCGGATTCTCCATAATCATGTGTCCCATGCATTAAAGGACATTTTTTTAAAACTAGTTCTGGCTTATATGCATGTCTGGGTCACCACATAACGATCGGCTCGATAGCAGCCAATCCCTTTCTTTGCACTGTATTGATAATGAGAATTGAAATGACATTGGCTGATGGTTGGATTACGATGTATAGATTTCTTGGACCATTGCTCTGTGAAAGTTATTAATACATGCAGAAAGACCAACTCATGATATCCTTCATTGTGGACTTTGTTGTTGCGATGGTGTTCACTCTGGTCAGGTTGAGCCGACTTCTTCTCTGGCCTGCACTATGACTCGAACAATGGTGGTCCATGTACAGCAGTCCTGAGCAAGGTCATGCAAACTGTTTTACCAATTGTATTTCCACCGTTGAAGGCTGACCGTTTGTGTACCTGAGAGTTCTTCCTGATGGTTTTCTCCCACATCCGCAGTTGCCTCACCGATACACTTCCTTTTGGCTAAGATCAAAGTGTAGTATCTGTTCCAATGGATACTGCACCCCATACTGGTGTTGTCTTGGCCTTCGGGTCTTGATTTACGCCGGTCAATGGGTCTGTCTTGTGCAGTTCTGGGAGGTCCACCTTCCCAGGCTTTGCCTCCTCTCTTTGGGGAGGAGTAAGTTTATTGCTTACTGCCTGAGGCGCCCCTACCGGGGAATGCCAACGGGGCTGCCCAGGCAATTTTTAAACCCCACTTTCCCGACCCGACCTTGGGTCACATCTTACTTGTGGGAGTAAGATAAAAACTGGACTTGTGCCTAACTCCTGGAGAGGAGTAAATCAATACTCAGGCAGATAGCTTGGGAGGATTACATCACAAATTTAAGGTTTTCTTCTCGAGTTCAGATGGTTATATTTGAACTTTTTCAGACTGTGGTCAAAGAGAGTATAAAGATATATGCGTATCTCTGGCACATAGAGGTTTCAGTGGTGTTGATTCTGTCACTTTTCTAAAGTTTTCCATGCAATATGCTTGCCATCACTGAGACTTTCTCTTGCTGATATGTTAGACCTCCATTCCAAAGTACGTTGTTTGTATACAGAAAATCATTTCCTTTAGGTTGTTTATTGGATACTAGTATGCTCTCCCAAAGAGGGGTCCCCAAAACTATTTGTGTTGAACTACAGGTATGGCTTCATTCGTATTGACCTTGCTGAACAGACTAACTACATCTAAACTCACAATCTCTGTGTCCACAAAGTGGCCTAAGTCCTTGACATGTAATTGTGACTTTTTGATTAATGGATTCAACTAGATATAGATTTGAGTGGAATATATCTTGGAGAGAAGCCATCTGTAGTAGTATCTGCTGTAACAGGAGTTAGATGTCTACTCCTTCATTATCAGTGATGTGTTCTTCACTCATTTGCAGAATTTTGTTGTTTTTTTTTTAATCCAGAAAAAATGGATTTCCACTTAAATTGTGAGAGCCTCCCGTGGACGTGAGTTCTATAAAAAAAAAAGTGTATTTCTGGCAAATCGTTAGAGCCTTAGTTCCTTATTTTCCTCGCAGTTTAGCTGGATTTTCTTTCTTTTTTTTTTTTTTCTTTCTCGCTTTATCTTTCTTTTTTTTTTCCTGTTGTTTCTCTCTTCTCTCTCCGTCTTACCTTACCTTCCTTTTCCCTCTTATGACAGTTCTCTCTGAAAACTGAAAATGTTAATTTTGCTTCAAACGATTCATGAAAGAGTAAGGGAGTCAGATTACTTTTGTTTCACCAAGGAATGACTTCCTGTCTCCTTCCCTCCATATGCTCACTCTTGTGTCTTTTTCTTAATTTTTACTTTCTTAGTTGAAACTGATTGGAATCGTTTAAGAGAGAAGTTGTTTCTATTCTGCTACCTTTTCCCTCACAGGAAGCCCCCCCCCCCCCGTTAGGAAATCCATTTCGATTTCAGGTTTTTTTTTTCCATTGGCTACTCACATTCCTTAAGATCAAAGTGTAGTATCTGTTCCGATGGATACTGCACCCCATACTGGTATTGTCTTGTCCTTCGGGGCTTGACTTACAACTCTCTATGGGTCTGTCCTGTGCAGTTCTAGGAGGTCCACCCTCCCAGGCTTCGCCTCCCCTCTTTGGGGGAGGAGTAAGTTTATTGCTTACTGTCTGAGGCGCCCCTACTGGGGAATGCCGACGGGGCTGCCCAGGCAATTTTTAAATGGCCAGAGTGCTCACCTCTCGGGCGCTGGCTTTTCAAACCCCACTTTCCCGACCCGACCTTGGGTCACATCTTACTTGTGGGAGTAGGATAAAAACTGACCTTGTGCCTAACTCCTGGAGAGGAGTAAATCAATACTCACATTCCTGCATTATGAAGTAGTCTTTCTTGATACTCGTGATCTGTGACAGCTTTCCCCGCTTTCTTTATTGTATCTTTCTTCACCACGGCTCATCAATTCTTATGTGGCATTGTCTTTCTTTGCTGGTAAACATTCACAGCATTAACTCTACTACAACTTTCCTTCCTTCCGAAAACTTCCAATCTGCGGGACACATTACTATGGGACTGCTTCTCTGTAGGCTACTACATAGTCGTCTTCAAAACCAATGTCAACAAATAATTGTCACAAACCATCCTCATAAGTAATCACATTTTTTTCATTCTATTCTATCTCTCTCTTTCTTACCCCCTATCTCTCTCTTTCCTACCCCCTATCGCTCTCTCTTTCCTACCCCCTATCTCTCTCTCTTTCCTACCCCCTATCTCTCTCTCTTTCTTACCCCCTATCTCTCTCTCTTTCTTACCCCCTATCTCTCTCTCTTTCCTACCCCCTATCTCTCTCTCTTTCCTACCCCCTATCTCTCTCTCTTTCCTACCCCCTATCTCTCTCTCTCTTTCCTACCCCTATCTCTCTCTCTCTTTCCTACCCCCTATCTCTCTCTCTTTCCTATCCCTTATCTCTCTCTCTTTCCTATCCCTTATCTCTCTCTCTTTCCTATCCCTTATCTCTCTCTCTTTCCTACCCCCTATCTCTCTCTCTCTTTCCTACCCCCTATCTCTCTCTCTTTCCTACCCCCTATCTCTCTCTCTTTCCTACCCCCTATCTCTCTCTCTTTCCTACCCCCTATCTCTCTCTCTTTCCTACCCCCTATCTCTCTCTTTCCTATCCCCTATCTCTCTCTTTCCTATCCCTTATCTCTCTCTCTTTCCTATCCCTTATCTCTCTCTCTTTCCTATCCCTTATCTCTCTCTCTTTCCTACCCCCTATCTCTCTCTCTTTCCTACCCCCTATCTCTCTCTTTCCTACCCCCTATCTCTCTCTCTTTCCTACCCCCTATCTCTCTCTCTTTCCTACCCCCTATCTCTCTCTCTTTCCTACCCCCTATCTCTCTCTCTTTCCTACCCCCTATCTCTCTCTCTTTCCTACCCCCTATCTCTCTCTCTTTCCTACCCCCTATCTCTCTCTCTTTCCTACCCCCTATCTCTCTCTCTTTCCTACCCCCTATCTCTCTCTCTTTCCTACCCCCTATCTCTCTCTCTTTCCTACCCCCATCTCTCTTTCTTTCCTACCCTCCTCTCACTCTCTTTCTTTCTTTCCTACCCTCCTCTCACTCTCTTTCTTTCTTTCCTACCCTCCTCTCACTCTCTTTCTTTCTTTCCTACCCTCCTCTCACTCTCTTTCTTTCTTTCCTACCCTCCTCTCACTCTCTTTCTGTCTTTCCTACCCTCCTCTCACTCTCTCTCTTTCTTTCCTACCCTCCTCTCACTCTCTCTTTCTTTCCTACCCTCCTCTCACTCTCTCTTTCTTTCCTACCCTCCTCTCACACTCTCTCTCTTTCTTTCCTACCCCCTCTCTCTCTCTCTCATTCTTTCCTACGCCCTCTCTCTCTCATTCTTTCCTACCCCCTCTCTCTCTCTTTCTTTCCTACCCCTCTCTCTCTCTCTTTCTTTCCTACCCCCTCTCTCTCTTTCCTACCCCCTCTCTCTCTCTTTCCTACCCCCTCTCTCTCTCTTTCCTACCCCCTCTCTCTCTCTTTCCTACCCCCCTCTCTCTCTCTTTCCTACCCCCCTCTCTCTTTCTTTCCTACCCCCCTCTCTCTTTCTTTCCTACCCCTCTCTCTCTCTCTGTCTTTCCTACCCCCTCTCTCTCTGTCTTTCCTACCCCCTCTCCTTCTGTCTTTCCTACCCCCTCTCCTTCTGTCTTTCCTACCCCCTCTCTCTCTCTGTCTTTCCTACCCCCTCTCTCTCTCTGTCTTTCCTACCCCCCCCCCTCTCTCTTTTTCTTTCCTACTCTCTCTTTCCTACCCCCTATCTCTCTCTCTTTCCTACCCCCTATCTCTCTCTCTTTCCTACCCCCTATCTCTCTCTCTCTTTCTTACCCCCTATCTCTCTCTCTCTTTCTTACCCCCTATCTCTCTCTCTTTCCTACCCCCTATCTCTCTCTCTTTCCTACCCCCTATCTCTCTCTTTCCTACCCCCTATCTCTCTCTTTCCTACCCCCTATCTCTCTCTCTCTTTCTTACCCCCTATCTCTCTCTCTTTCCTACCCCCTATCTCTCTCTCTTTCCTACCCCCTATCTCTCTCTCTCTCCTACCCCCTATCTCTCTCTCTTTCCTACCCCCTATCTCTCTCTCTTTCCTACCCTCCTCTCACTCTCTCTCTCTCTTTCCTACCCTCCTCTCACTCTCTCTCTCTCTTTCCTACCCTCCTCTCACTCTCTCTCTCTCTTTCCTACCCTCCTCTCACTCTCTCTCTTTCTTTCCTACCCTCCTCTCACTCTCTCTCTTTCTTTCCTACCCTCCTCTCACTCTCTCTCTTTCTTTCCTACCCTCCTCTCACTCTCTCTCTTTCTTTCCTACCCTCCTCTCACTCTCTCTTTCTTTCCTACCCTCCTCTCACTCTCTCTCTTTCTTTCCTACCCTCCTCTCACTCTCTCTCTTTCTTTCCTACCCTCCTCTCACTCTCTCTCTTTCTTTCCTACCCTCCTCTCACTCTCTCTCTTTCTTTCCTACCCTCCTCTCACTCTCTCTCTTTCTTTCCTACCCTCCTCTCACTCTCTCTCTTTCTTTCCTACCCTCCTCTCACTCTCTCTCTTTCTTTCCTACCCTCCTCTCACTCTCTCTCTCTTTCTTTCCTACCCCCTCTCTCTCTTTCTTTCCTACCCCCTCTCTCTCTCTTTCTTTCCTACCCCCTCTCTCTCTCTTTCCTACCCCCCTCTCTTTCTCTTTCCTACCCCCCTTTCTCTCTCTTTCCTACCCCCCTCTCTTTCTTTCCTACCCCCCTCTCTTTCTTTCCTACCCCCCTCTCTTTCTTTCCTACCCCCTCTCTCTCTCTTTCTTTCCTACCCCCTCTCTCTCTCTTTCTTTCCTACCCCTTCTCTCTCTCTCTGTCTTTCCTACCCCCTCTCTCTCTGTCTTTCCTACCCCCTCTCTCTCTGTCTTTCCTACCCCCTCTCTCTCTCTGTCTTTCCTACCCCCCCTCTCTCTTTTTCTTTCCTACCCCCTCTCTCTCTCTTTCTTTCCTACTCTCTCTCTCTTTCGTACCCCCCTCTCTCTCTCTTTCTTTCCTACTCTCTCTCTCTCTTTCCTACCCTCCCCTCTTTTGGACTAACTTCCAGTAATTCTTTTTTAGTTAGAAAATTCACCAGCAAACGTTGAGACCTTTTTACAATCTTGCTTAAAGCTACTGACTCGCTTAAAATTGAATCATATCTAATATTGAAAAGCAAAGAAGCAAACTCGATATATCAGAGAGCAGATGTTATCTTTTATATCTATTATTAGGTTAAGCATCTCTTCGTACCCACCTCCCGCCACTTGGTTTATGGAACAAAAAAAAACTGTTTTTAGTTTTTAATAGGCCTCCAAACCCAATACAAATTCATTTTCAACATGCTTTCAACCAACAAGAATAGCAACAACCCTCCTGATACAATTTAGATCTGTTTCAAGTACATCTATTCCAGTAACTCTAGTTCAATTAGCCTACTTTTTACTCAGTTTTCACCTCATTTCTTACTGCTATATATTTAATATCTTCTGCTACCACCTCCACAATTATTAGGATGGGTGGGAGTATTATAGGTTTTATCTCTGTCTTTCTACTTTATAACATTCCATGTTGAAACCAACCTTTATTCGTGTTCAACTAGTTGGTTTGTGCATCTCGACGGCCACGGTTCGTGTCCCTGCATTGCCCAAGAAAATAGAGTAACTCAAGAAACTCCTGCTCTCAACCTTGAACTATTGAATTATTTAGTAATACAAATTATCAATCCTAAAAAATTCCGAAACACAAAAGTGTTTAACATTCTTCATGAACAGTTTTCTTATATTTTCTTTTTCTATAATGAACATATTTTTTTGATGAACTAAACTTTCTACACCAAATTATCGATAGTAAAAGCAAGATTCTTTGAATCAATTCGGCAACGTTCAAGCTTTGATTTTCTCGATTTCACTCGATGAACCTGCCTTTGATGACAACCTCAGAAAACTAACACAGGCTTTAGTCACTGTATTCCGCCTTAGACTCTCAAAGGCTCTGCTGATCCTAGCCTTTAGCTTGTTCTTTATGTTGTATTGGTGTCTTGTTCCACTGTGTCCCACATAAAGAAATCAAGGGGGGTTGCAGTCAAGCAAGCTTGGAGGTCATATCTCAGGTGATGTGTAGTCAACAAAATTGTTTGGGAGCCAGGTCGGAGTCTTGCTGCCACAGGTACGGCCTACCTATTCCGATCCAGGGTTTCACTAACTCATTCAATTTGAGGTCCTCAAGAAAAGAAGTGAGGTGGCATTACGTCATCTTCAGTGACAAACTCCAGCCTTCTAACGGGGTCAGATCATCTATCATGCATTTTCCTCTCTGATGTCACCTCTTAGTCAAATTCAGGATCTTTTCTACCATCCTTTTGCTGATTCTGAGCAAGTCTGAAATCTACTTATACGTCCTTCTGGCAAAGATTCCAATGAAAACTATCTCTTTCACAATTTTGGAAATCCATTAATTATTCTAAAAATAAAAACACAAATGAAAATATAGATACTGTTTTCATGAAGACAAGATTGACAATGAAAGTAAAAAAAAATATGCATAAATTAGCAGTTAAAAATTGCAAATAAGGCAAACAGATATTGTTGGACCTAATATATATATATATATATTAGCAGGGTTGCCCGGGACTACCCCACGTTTTCCCCCTCTGTCCCTGCAGCCTAGCCCATTTCATCTCTCCTTGATAAATAAGTCGGTATTTTATTTCCAAATTAGTAAATATAAACTTCGAAAGGAGTACCCTTGTCCTTAAAAACGCTATCTGGTCAGGTAATGGGTGATCATGTTACGTTAAATTTATATGTGAAACTGAGCCCCCACTCTATATTCTAAAATAATTGTTTTTTTTTGTTTTGTTTTTTTTTGTTTTTAGCGCCAAATAAAAATATGGCCAATATTTGTTATCCACCCCCTCCCACCAAAAAGAAAAGTACACACGCACAATTTATCTTTTAAAAAATATATTTGGTTATATGTCCTTAAAAACGCTATCTGGTCCGGTAATAGGTGGTCATTTTACATTAAATGCATATGTGAACCTGATCCCTCACTATATATTCTAAAATAATTGTTTTGTTTTGTAATTTTTAGCGCCTAGTTTTTCAAGAAGGTAGAATTTTACCCTTTTCTGAGTAAATATTCACAAATATACTCTGATTTACTCGTACAGAATTTCTAGTCTGTGGTAATAGATTTTTACCGCAACCAATAGAAAGAATAAAAATTTAAAAAATAAACGTCTGTATTAAAAAAAGGGCAAGTATAAACATTGCACATGTGTATGTTGTAAACCGATGCTTCTACCGGAAAGAACATGCCGCTTTATGACTGTCGTAAAATCCAAAATAACCTTCTGTTCAAAGCGGATTTTAAGAAGGATTTTTATATAATTAGAATTGTTATCTAAAAATACCTTGATTTTATCAGCAGCAAACTGGGGGGAAAAAAAAAACAACTTTTGATACGAGTAAAAAAAAAAAAAAAAAAAAAAAAAACTTTGATTTTGTACTGTTTTTTTCTGTACCCTTTCTTACGTAACTAAACAGCATATGACATGGTAAAACGATGTTGAATAAAGTTAATATTTTTATTAATTAAAACAAAATGATTACTTTATACCAGCGATTTTTGTACAAAGAAGGAGGCAAGTAATTTGATTACGGGTCAAAGTCTGTAAAAGTTTAGCGTGTTTTTTTTTTGTTGTTTTTTTTTTTTTTCATAACAAACAAACTTGTTTTTAAATGAATATGTTTTAAATATAAATGTAAAAAGGTTTTCTGAATAAAGAAAAGCAATATTTGTTGCAAAGATAATGTGTAGTATTCCCTCTTTTAAAAAAAATACTGGATTCGAACCCGGCACACCCAAGTCCTCAGTTCACGTCATTAACCACTTAGCTACCGCAATATGAGGATGGTGAGTGATGAAGTATGCAATCAAGAAACTGATATTTTGCTTGTTAACTTCCGGTTCGTTGGCTACACATGCGGTGTGTGCTAAAAACGAACAAATTTGACCATCTCCACTACAAATTTTGTCCGTTCTACATGAAGGAAGCAATTTTTTTTTTTTTTTTTTTTTTCAATATTATGTATTCAAAAGATAGGTGATTTAGAAAATATCAACTTTATAGGTATCTGTTGCATATTTTTTCAAGTTTTAGCTGGACATACGCACAGACAACTGCCCTTTATACAGGGTGGGCAAAAATAAGGGTCCTATTTTTAAATTTGAATAACTTCCACAAAATAAAAGTTAAACTCACCAAACTTTATGTGTGTGTAGACTGACCCTTCCGAGATTTTTTGAAATAAACAAAACAAATTTTAGCCGAAAAACACTTCTTAAAACTTACAAAAACTAAAGTATTGTTTTTTACACTGTTTTGAGTTTTTTAAGCAAAAATAATGTTTTCTAAATGAGGGTACGTTCCTTAGGGCTAATACGGCTCATGCTTGCTTCGGAAGGGGTCCTTTACTTATTCTAAAAAAAAAAAAATTAAAAAAATCAATAAATAAAAAAGTTATGAATTTTTAAAAATAGGACCCTTATTTTTGCCCACCCTGTATAAATTATATCATTGTATGATAATTTATACCCAAACCAAGTCATCCAGTTTACAATTGTTAATAAAAAGCTACATAGTAAACAAAAAAAACATCCAGGTAGTTTGCTATGAAAAAAAAACTCTTCTCTTCAGAATCTCCGAGCAAAGATGTAAACACAAAAGTTTGCCATTCCATTCTTAAATTGCTTATAAAAAAATATGGAAAGAATTAGTTAATGGAAACGCTTGAAATACGATTTACTATTGCTGAATCTCGAAAAATGTTTCTTAGATGTGAGAGGATATCTGAGTGCTTCAGCCATGATTAGGGGGAGGTGGTATTTTTAATGTTGAAAGGAAAGGTTTTCTATAGGTTCGTTTATAAGTCAATCTATATTTTTCACATTATCTTAAGGTGTATGTTTTCTCCTTGAGATTATGTTGTTTTTTCGTTTTTAAAGATAGCTAATTTTAATGATTGAAAATGAAATTGTATACTAGTAATAAATAATATTGTTAGATTAGGAAACAATGTTTTAATTATCTTTAAATATGATTAAACTCGTCTCTCTTTATTCTTCTAAATTACCACCATCTGATCAAAAAGAAAAAAAAAGTAGGCGGATAAAATAAATTTCTATTGGTCAACCTGTTATCTTTCTTCGTTAATGGGTCAACAACATTTAAGTGCATTGCGTAATAAATATGTAAAGAAATGAGGGGGTCGGGAGAAGCATTACGGGCACTTTCGATGCCCATCGTAATAAATTATGTCTTGTGCTTTCACACATTTAGCGATACAAACAGAATGAGAGCTTGAGAAATGCAAGACGGACAATAGAAAATTGGGATTAATCGATAAGATTGGTGATGATTAGATAATGCAGACTCAGAATGTTTGTTTTTGTGTAGACTTCATGATTGTAAATGAAATGTAGACTTCATGATTGTAAATGAAATGTAGACTTCATGATTGTAAATGAAATGTAGACTTCATGATAGTAAATGAAATGTAGACTTCATGATAGTAAATGAAATGTAGGCTTCATGATAGTAAATGAAATGTAGGCTTCATGATAGTAAATGAAATGTAGACTTCATGATAGTAAATGAAATGTAGGCTTCATGATAGTAAATGAAATGTAGGCTTCATGATAGTACATGAAATGTGCCAATCCAAAATAGAAGTCAATTTAAGAAGAATTTTACAGTGAACACATCCAAAAATCAAGGCAGGTTTCCAAGCGGATTTCTAAGGCTGTTTTATATCAACTTATGGCCGAGAATAGAGCAGTTAGGAGTGGATGGAGTGAGTTCAGAGAAATTCTGCCATTACTAATCAGTAGAATGTTACCACAGTCGACCCAGGGATGAGTTTTCATATGTGTGATGGTGTATGGAAGTGAAACCTGTCTAGTGAGGGTTGAGAACATTCTGTGCATGGAGAGAAATGATATGAGAATGATACGATGGATATGTAATGTGAGTTTTAAAGACAGGCTTAGATCTGATGACCTCAGTGGAAGATTAAATCTGCACAGTAGAGGGAGATGTGTGCAGAACAGGAAACTTTGATGGTATGGCCATGTATAAAAAGTAGATAAGAATTCTTGGGTTAATAGATGTAGCACATTTAAGACAGTGGGTCCAGTTCACAGGGGACGGGCAAAGAAAATAAAAGCTGTCCAACACATGCCAGCATGTAAAACGGACGTTAACCTAAATATGGGGATGATTTTCGGTGAAAATGGCCGAAACAATACTTTCGTTTAATTTTTTCCAACAATCTTTTCCTAATATATCCAATGTTGCCATACTTTATATAAGTACAGTAAATGTCCTTGTGCAAACACACCGTAATTTGCATATAAATCCAATCTAAGCAACTATAGAAAAATCAATTCAGGTGTTTCACTGGTCTTCTATCCTAATTGATCCTTCATCAACATCATCATCATCATTATAACGTCCATTTTACATGATGGCATGTGTTGGACGACTTTAAGAAATGAAATTCCAAACTAACCTACCTCTGACCAGGTCTTTATTCATCCCTCTTTCTCTCAAGTCCATTTTTATCACTTCCTCCCATGTTTTTCTTCGCCTCCCCCTTGTGAACTGGACCTGCTACCTCAACTGTTCTACATCTACTAACCCAAGAACTATCATCCATTCCTTCAACGTGGCCAAACCATAGAAGTCTCCTGTTCTGCACACTCACTACTCCAACAAAAAATCTTCAATATTAAAAACAGTTTCTATGAAATCGGTTTTTAATACTAGTCTCTTTGCTCTTTTTTTTACTGGTGTTACTGAATTAGGGTCTTCCGATCCGGTCACTTCAGGGGTTAGGTTACACAAAACCGAGAACGAACTAGGGACGTTTAGATCTTCAGGAACAAAAGACGCGAGAGACGAAAACAACAGGATCAGTGGAAGCACGAACAGGAAGTCACAAGAGAGAATCAGTGTGAGACAGAAGACTGGTTAACAAGTCAAATTTGTCCTGCTTATATTACATGTTATGAGAATGCCATCAGTAAATGGCTGATGAAATGACCCATCTGTATAGCCGGTGACACAGATTAGTCAACTGCCCGACTATTTGTTTACACCCAAGTGTTCCCAGGTTAGTGCCGGCTCTGCTTGCTTTGGGAAAGCCACCGTTACACTTCCACCGCCAACACAGTACACAAGGCAGTGACCATCACCACTGGAAGCTCAACTACAGTTAGATTCAATAAATTCTCAATGCACCAAGTAAATTATTTCAAAGACAATCTCCTCCCACTCCTATCAAAAACTAATATAAAATCGTCCAATTAAAATCTTATTTAAAATAAAATAAAAAATATCAAATTCAGAGGCCGATACATAGTAGTAATAATATTCATCTTCATTGAGAAAAATAATTTAATTCATGAAAGCGCATGTTTCAATTTTCTTGTCATTATCTGTAATTACATGGAACAACGTCTTTTCTGAAATTATCTTTTTTAATGAAATCATACTATTTCAATGATCAGTCTTCTTTAAAAGAAAGTAATGAAATATTAAACCTAAGATGCCTCAGTAAAATACACACAGGATTTGAAATATGATTAATGCTGTATAGTTTATTACCACAATTAAACTTCTAAAAAAAAATGACGGTGGTGTCTGAAAATGAAGATGACCACCAACTGATAATTATACAAAGATTTTGATATGTTTTGGTTTTCAACATTCATTTTCTATCACTTTTTGTTTTAATCAGTTAGACACTTTTCATTGACTCTCACTCCTAAGGTAGTTAATTTGCTTTCACTCAACAGCCCAGGACACAAATGTAAAATTTATTAAAGTACAAAATAATTATATTTCATTATAATGCAAAACATTCAGAACATTAATCTTTTTGCAATTTAAATTGTTCTGATAATAATCAGTATTCTAAAAACGCTTCAAATGTAAGATGTTACATAGATTTATATTATAGTTGATTGTTATTGATCTGAGTAGAACTCCATTGAAATGACCTGCAATCATGGACAATATGTCTATGTGGGTATGCATATATATATATATATATATATATATATATATAGGGTGGGCAAAAATAAGGGTCCTATTTTTAAAAATTCATAACTTTTATTTATTGATTTTTTTTTTTTTTTTTTTTTTTTTTTTAGAATAAGTAAAGGACCCCTTCCGAAGCAAGCATGAGCCGTATTAGCCCTAAGGAACGTACCCTCATTTAGAAAACATTATTTTTGCTTAAAAAACTCAAAACAGTGTAAAAAACAATACTTAAGTTTTTGTAAGTTTTAAGAAGTGTTTTTCGGCTAAAATTTGTTTTGTTTATTTCAAAAAATCTCGGAAGGGTCAGTCTACACACACATAAAGTTTGGTGAGTTTAACTTTTATTTTGTGGAAGTTATTCAAATTCAAGTTATTCAAATTTAAAGATAGGACCCTTATTTTGGCCCACCCTGTATGTGTGTGTGTGTGTGTGTGTGTGTGTCCAGTGTATGTTGGAAGGAAATCAATAAAGTGCTCAATCATAAGAATGTGAGATCTAAAGTACAAATTATTTATTTAAAAACAATACATTAGTTTCCAGAGATGTAACTTGGTTTCATTGACACAAATAGGCCGTTACTGTTTAGAAAAGGCTCTTAGAACCTGTCTTAAATCCTCAGCGTCTCACGACCCACATAACCATATAAACAACGCCCGTAAATACGATACTTTCCCCAAAAGTGATCATCGCTGCTCGTTCATTTTTTCCCCCCCTTTTTCAGATTGCCTTCGTTTCATGAGACGCTGAAAATTTGAGACCTGGTTTTCTAAACAGTAAAGGCCTATCTGTGTCAATGAAACCATGGTACATTTCTGGAAATTAATGTATAGTTTTTAAATAAATAGTTTGTGTGTGTGTGTGTGTGTATATATAGTCATCCACAGACTGTTTCGCTGTATCACAGCTCATCAGTGAATGATATCTACAATATCTATTTATATAAACATTGACTGTGCTCAATTTGTTTATTTATGTTATGGTGTCGTACCTACCTACGGAGAACTAATGGACTCGTCCACCTTATAAATACGGGAAGCACGTGACACTTGTTCTCTTCTTCCAGGCAAACCGGCAATGGCGGTTGAGAGCACATCTCCTTGTATCTCTTTCTTTCTATTATATAATATATACCTTTGTTCATTTAAACCATGTGTTCCTGTGTCATTCATTCGGCCTTACCCAGGTCCACAACAATTTACAAAGAGCTTTGCATTACGTTAAGAAGACATCACCCAACGACAGTGTTCAACCCAGGAAGGGGGCTTATATTGTAATTTAGACACTTTTGCCATATCATAGCTCTTCAGTGTGACTAGACTAGTACCTCTCCCTAGCCAAGGATCGAACCTTTAACCATCTAGTTGATAGTTGTCAACTTTATTCATTAGGCCAACAGGAGAAGCGCTCGTAAATGATATGTACAATGTCTATTTATATAAACCCTGACCGCCGCTTCACTGTGCTCAATTTGTTACCTAAATGAATAAATGCGAAAAACTTTTTCATCTATCCTAACTAAATTAACACAAAAACAGGTTGTGCTTTTTTAATTCTATGATACGATATAGAATTTTGAAAGACCCTATGTATGTAGGGGTGGGACGTAATGAGTGAAAATTTCAGATTCATGCGAGTAGTATTTTTTTGTGTTCATTTATACATAAATAACACTAAACAATCAAACATTTTGAAAATTTTGCAAAATTCAGAAGGTGCAGGCCAAAAATAGCCGTTAGGGCTCCACGGGACTCAAAATCCATCATTTTTCGGTGAAAAAGTGGTTTCATGCGGCATTGCAGGTCCTAAAACATCCTCAAAAGCTATGAATGGATATAGGTGGTTCAATCTGATAAAGTACTGTAATTTAGGACCATTTTCAGGCTGTAAAAGGGTTGTATGGGAAACTACCTTCAAACACATTTAAGTCTTCTTAATTTATATATTTATTATATAAACAGCTTCTAATAAATTAACATTCTGTAATATGTAATATGCAGTTGTAATTTTGCATTGTCATATTTTGTTGATATATACGCAATATTTTCATGATATCATCCCCCTCCCCCCAGGTTAGCAAAGGAGAGCATATTTTTGCTAGCATATATATATAGAGAGAGAGAGAGAGAAAGAAGAAAAGGGCAACTGACATTTTTTTTGTCTTTGATGAATTTCGTTTTGAAACATGTAACGGAAAAAAATTAAAAAAGAACCTTTGATTTCTGAAACCTGATTTAAATGTAATTCTAAATCAATAAAAAACTAATATATAAGCTGTAACTTTTCGAACATATTGAGCTTTCTTACTCTCCAGGTTGAAATTTTAAAAAATAATTCATATGCACAGTTCTCTATATATAAAATGTGTTTCTCTGCTGAATAAAAAAGATGAATTTCTTAACATTTGAAAAAAAAAATAGTTTTATGGAAAACATAAAAAGCATGTCAATGTATTTTTTTTTTTATATTTGGGACAAGAGTCTTGTGTTCTTTTTCAAAAAATGTATTTCTTGATAAGAAATGAATGAATATAAAAGTTTATACGCATACAGCATTAAATTAAGTGAAATTCTTTTCATTTCCTTTCTATAAACGAACACACTCATGCGCACACAGAACTGATTTCTAAAAAAAGAAAATTATTTTATTTTAAACTAGCAGATGGGAATGGCCCGGATCTAAAATAGGCTGAAATATTTTGGTTCAATTTATTCAAGTCTCATGTTTATTTTTTTATACTACAGCAACTGCACAAATTTTCAACAATTTTGAAATCTATGAAAAAAGATGAAATTTTTTGCCACTTTTATAGGTTTAAAAAATATATAATCTTAAAAAAATGTCTATAGAAAATCAAACATTTTGACATTGATATTATATGGAATACCTCTCCCACGGGTTCATGATACGGGGAAAATCTTGGTTGAAACGTGAAAATAACAAAGATAAGAATTTTAATCAAAATAATGCCAGTATTTGGATTTTATATGGCATTTATTCTTTTTCTTGATTTCTAATTAATAAGTTGGGTTTTTTTTTTGTTCTTATTTTTTGTTGCTTAACAGGTGTATTTTTAATCATCGACCTCTATTATTGCACCTGTGAATGTTTTATCTATGTATATAAATAAAGAAGTTAGGAATTTTTTTTTTTTTAATGTATTCGGTACCTGAATCAATAAATATGAATAGTGTGTGAGCGTGCTGCATCTTCGGTTTTTATTTTTGTGATCGCCATACACACTAAGTTTACTACAAATACTCATGCTGATCGAAAGTACATACTTGCCGTACCGACAAACTTAGTCATCTCTTTAGAAATGTGATGATCAGGAGAAAAGTGATATCTATATAATTACCCTCAAAAACGTTTGATCGCCTTCTAACAGAATAACACTTTTGTATATTAAAGTGGCCTTATGATCCTTGGTCTAGTATATTTAAGTTATAAAATTAGAATATGCTTCAGCAAAGATATATATATATATATATATATATATATATATATAAGTATAAATTTTTATTCATACAAACATTATTGGTTATGTTTGTATAAATAAAAATTTATACTTATAAACAGCTCTACTTGGTATTGAGCACTTTTTATAAACACTTGAGTTTCTACGGATTTACATTTACAGAAACTAACACAATACATGTACGATATATATATATATATATTATTATTATTTATTTATTTATTATTCCATGTATCCACATAAAATGTTATAAGGAGATATAATTTTTTATGTATCCATTTTCAGTATTTATTTCAACAGTGCTCGATACGGAAGTAGAGCTAGGTAGTAAGTTATGAAAATATATTTATGGCAATTAAGCGACACATTTTAACCTGACGATTTCCCCCTGGGATGAAGCCTCTGTGTAGCTTAATTGCCATAAATATATTTTCATAACTTACTAATATGTCTATCTATCTATCTATATATATATATATATATATATATATATATATATATATATATATATATATATATTTATATATATATATATGCGAAAGTTGGGTCCATTTCTCTCATTAACGGTAAAATCAAAACTTCCTATTTCAAAGTAATCCAGCTTTACACAATAGACGCACTATCTTTTTTATATACTGCCAAGGAATATGCACAATCAGTCACAAGGTTAACTAATTTGCATATTGGTTTTGAAAAAGGGCAACTATTATTTGTTATTGTTTTTTAATTGTTTTGATTTTAATATAACAAAGTTCTGTTTCGCAATATTGTTTTATTACCTGGATAAAGAGTTAGCATTTGTGTTCAAATATTCCTTACTTGATAGTCCAAACAAATAATTTACTCCTATTGTCAATTCAACCCGAAACATATAACCTTTCAAATTATGAACACAATTCAATTTAGGTACTTTCTCTCAGCTATCATCTTAGATATGTAAATACAACCTCTCAAAATTACGATTTAATCATGACCGTTTCATCTTTTTGTTATTTATAATCAAAACCGATGCATTTAGTTGTCACTCAAATATGAAAAATATGACCTTTTGAATTAAATCTTTTATTTTATAAGATTTGGGTGATACTCGTCGCCCCAAAGTGTGTTGATCTCCAATTTTTTGTCTATGATCAAATATATGGATTATATTTTAGGCACACTTATTTGAAGAACTGTAAGTTACGCCGCTTTCTCTCAAACCGATGATATTTTTACAAAAACATTTCTTGTTTATAAATATCTATTAAGACCCCTTCTCGTATTAATCTTGTTCTTTTTTCTTCACTAGTCTCTGTATTTTATTTTTAAGCAAGTGAATTCTCTTATATTTGAAACCTTAACTTGTGCTGACTTCTGTATTTCCACAAATGTGCTTATTGTCTGCCTGCCCTTATTTTACTAGCATCTTCAGATAGTCTTATCCCTTTTCTCTCTCTCTTTTAAAAATTTTTTTTTTTTTTACTTGAATTTGGGCCAAATGTTACATAACGACGGCCATTGTTTGAATGGAAATGTTTGAAGGGTCAGAGGTGAGCTCAGAACGGAAGTTGACAGACCCATGTGACTTTCAAACAGATTTTCTATCTCTTTTCTGGCGACACTTTCAAGCAGAGAATGCCTTGTCCAGGTCGCTGTCCCCAATAAGGAAGGGGCGCATAATGATGGATAGATTGTCTCGCTGCATCTATCTCCTGCGCATGCAAGTAACCCGTTCAGATTTTTTTCTGTAACTTTTCTTCTCTTTTTTAATAAACCTTTTTATAAATTAACATCGGCGTCCGAGTTGTTTTGTCAGCAGTCACCTGGGTTCACGATGAGTGTATATACACTCTATAAACGAAAGTGCAACAAAATGACCCCCCCCCCTCTTTACTTTTTCTTTTTTAAAATATTTTGTTTCGTTAACATCTCTTCATTCCCAACAAAATGCAAGCATAAAATAGGATATCCTCAGTTGTAAAATTTTTAAATAGTAAATCCCCAAAATACTTCCAAATAATGGATATTTTTTATAAGTGCCTACTTGGACTTCTTGAAACCGTTGTCTGTCGCTTCCTTTTCTAAATGAGCTATGAGGAGTTCCTTTTTGAAACTATTCAAATACGCTGTTGTGTGGCAGAGAAAGTTCCTATGAATCAGATAAATAATTACAATGACTTACATTAACTTATGTATTTGACTTGTCAGCATATAAAGGCAAATCCATTTACACAACGATGCCAGTGCTCAAACCTTTCCGTCATTTCTCAAGAGACATCTCGCTTTCTTGACTCTAGAACATTTCATGTTTACTGCATAACAATGCCTTT
>OY744537.1:13282981-13375481 GCA_963556195.1 Sepiola atlantica | reverse complement strand
AAAAGTCTTTTTACTTTCATTTTTGTTTTGCTCATTGATCCTCCCCCCCCCCCCAATACACACACTTTTTTTGTTTCTCTTAATTCATTCCTTGTAAAAAAAAAAGAACATTTTTGAAAAGATAATTCAATGAAAAAATGTTAAGAAAAAGGTTGATTTTTTGCAATAAAATTGATCGAATGTCTTTAAATTCCATGAATATTTAAAAAGTTTTGTTTTTTTTCTTTTCCCCTTCCCAAATTATATATATATTTTTAAATAGAATTTTGAAAGTTGACTTTAATTATTACAGTGTCGTTTAGTCATTAAATTACTGCTTCAACCAAATTGTTATAAAACTATAACTACAATCAGGAAAAATAGGTTTTCTTGTCTAGAAAGCTCAAGTGAGCAAAGCGAAATTAAAGCAGGGGAAAACCCTGGAGAATCGATAGATCAATCGATTCTAACCAGTTAAAGGTTCGGATTCGTTTCGCCGGTACATTCTGAGTGTAAAACAGTTGACCTCTTTAAAAAAAAAGAAACATCTGATTTGGAAAACTAAAGTTGATTTACAATTCCAAGAAGTAAAAATGTCCCAGTAAATAAAATAAAATAAAAACGCAGCTAGCTAGCTAGCTAGCTTAGCCTGGCATGTTTACAAAATAGCCAGCAGATAAGGAGAGAGCTGATTAAGTGATGAATGCAGGAGGAAACTGACGTGAATTTTGGTGCATTTTTTTTCACGGAAGTAAATTATTTTTTTAAATAGGATTTTAAAAAGTTTGTTTTCTCTTTGCATTTTTGATTTCACTAAATATTCGATTAATAGTAAATAAAAAAAATAATAATAATTCAATATGTAAATTGTCCAAGTTACGTTTAGGCGATAAACACACAAGAGCGTGAAGTTACCTCATCATTTTATTAATGTAAAGATTGAAAAGTGATGAAACGTTTGATACATTGTATTTAAAAATGAAGAACAGTTTTTTAATGCATTTACATTTATTAACGAGGTAAACAAACGTGCAGCTTGGAGACTCAAACATGAGGGCATTTATAACAACAGCTAACAGGACGAAAAAGGGGTGGAAAAAGAAAAACAAATAGGCAACAAATAAATGTTACCAAAGGCAAGATAAGTTACTCTTCTACCTACCTGGATAAGTTTATTTGTGGTTTAACTTATTTTAAAGCGTTTGTTTTTAGTTCAATTTAAAAATAGTGTCGAGATGTTACGTGATCAAATGCGGCCATTTTTTTTTTTTTTTTTTTTTTTTCCAATTCTAACATGGCATCTTGATACTACTTTTAAATCGAACCAAGAAACGCTTTAAAATAAGTTAAAATACAAATATACTTATCCAGGTAGGTAGAAGAGTAACTTATTTTGCTTTCGGTAACATTTGTTTCCTATTTGTTGGGGGGGGGGGGGTGTTGCCCTATTTTTTGTTGTTCTGTTAGCTGTCTTTATAAACGGGCAAACATGATTTAAACATCAGAGCCAAATACAAACCCTTACACGATTCAAACGATATATAAAAGGGGTGTAATCTTCCCTACCTCTCTGCATGGGTGGTGTAAGTATGCCGGTGGACAGCTGGGGATCTGGACAACCATCAAAGAGGACTTATCTGAGCTCTCACGTCCACAGGTGGTCAGCCTTCAACAGTGGAATCAGGATTAGTTAGTCACCTCATGTGACCTCTGACCTCGCTCAGGACCACCATGCATGGGCCACCATGATTCAGGATGTAGTGTAGGCCGGGGAACGAAGCCCACTCAACCCGACCAGGGTGGATGCTGTTGAAACAACATATATAAAAGAGATTTTTTGTTTGTTTGTCTAATCATCTCCCCACTAAATACTGTCAAATAAAAGAACATTTCATTGAATAAAATGTATTGGATTTATTAATTAATCCATATAATATATATATATATATATATATATATATATATATATATATATATATATATATAATAAATAATTCAGGTAAAATATCCACAGGGTAGTAATCCAAAGAATTTCAACCGGGTTTATAAAAAGTTCTCAATATCAAATAGAGCTTTTATATATGATTATTTTTATTTAAACAGACATGTACAAAATCTGCAACACTGGCATGTCGATGTTATCGATCAACAGCTATTATAAACCGAGATCTCATCAGGCAGAGTTAGAATCCGATCTTAACCTTAGATCATATTTGGTTCTTTCCAAATATGATCTAAGGTTAAGATCGTATTCTAACTCTGCCTGATGAGATCTCGGTTTATAATAGCTGTTGATCGATAACATCGACATGCCAGTGTTGCAGATTTTGTACATGTCTGTGTCAATAAAAATAATCATATATATATATATATATAATGAATTATTTAAAAACTATATTACAGTGTCTGTTTGTTGTAGTGGAATTTCATCAGTTTGGACATGCCGTTTCTGGGCTAGAAACCGTATAATAATGTCGAACCAAACATTCAGCACCATTCAGTAGTCAAAGACTTTGAGAAAAAAAATATTAGCTCTTGTAGAACCCTATGATCGAGCACTTTATTATTTCTTTTTTGTTTTTTAACTAATTTTATATATATATATATATATATATATATATATATATATGAGTATATGAAAGGATAAAAATAATCCGACGGTATGAAATTAAAAATGGAAAAGCGGAAGACCTTTTCGCTCAACGTTTCGCCCAAATTTCACGTGGGCTTTGTCAAGAGCGGACGAAGAATACAAAAATGACAAAAGACGAGAAGGTCTGTAAATTATGGGAAATATATATAGTGGTTGGATTCATGTTGAGATGAAGGGTATGCAAATATGAAAAAAAAAAAAAATGAAAAAAAAAAAAAAAAAAAAAATGAACCCAACCACTATATATATTTCCCATAATTTACAGACCTTCTCGTCTTTTGTCATTTTTGTATTCTTCGTCCGCTCTTGACAAAGCCCACGTGAAATTTGGGCGAAACGTTGAGCGAAAAGGTCTTCCGCTTTTCCATTTTTAATTTCATATATATATATATATATATATATATTAGTAATAATAAATATTTAAGAGATTTATCTCAACATTTTACTGCAGTTTCATAGTAAAACCGATCGTGAGAAGTGCATTTCTATCCCACACTTCTGTATACATTTGAATGCGAGTTAAAATATATACATGCATGTGAGATAGGAATGCACTTCTGACGATCGGATTTACCATGAAACTGAAGTAAAGTGTTAAGATAAGTCACTTTTAAACATTTATTATTGTTATAACGTTCTATCTGAAACGATATCTAGCCTTTAGTATGTGCACAGATCTGTAGTCTTGGGTCGGATCTGTTCCGACTCTGAAGAGTTGATTTTTCATATTGATATATAAAATACATTTGCAAATTTCATCAATAAATATTTTTAACCGATTTAATTTTTACGTTTTAAAAAAAGTTAATCTTTTTTGATAAAGAGTGATCAAGGATTTTATTTTTTTGTTAATATTTTGATAAACGGTGGTAGTGTGGGCATCAATGAATAATATAAGTAAAATGCTACTCTTCCTCACATGACAATCTCTAATAAAAAATTATGAGACAACTTCTCACGTGTGTGTGTGTGTGTTTCTAGTTTCTCCGTAACTTACACATTACTTTTTTGTTATTAATGAAATAGTGTAAACTAAAACTTTTTTTTTTCAATCCTATTTTTAAAAATAATCTAATTATGAAATTAAATCTACCAGAATGCCTTTTTGTAAACAAGTCAGCCATTTTAATTTTTTGTTAATAGTTGGAAGAAAAAAAATTACTATGTTACTTGGAAATTTTAAAAATAATGTTTAAGCACTTAAACTGTCATAACGAAAACCATGTTTAGCTTTAAAATTCTGAGCAAAAAAAAAATCCTTATTAAAAGAGTGAACGTGTTGGAAGTATTTATATTGTTATAAATAGTTTTGTTTTGGGGGGGGGGGGGGTCCATTTTTTTTAATAAAAGAAAAGGCTCCCGGGCAACTCTAGGTAGGTACAGCTAATATGTCATGAACATGACTTATTTTGGAATAATTAAAATGTTGGAAACCATTCCTGATCTTTTTCAAGAATTAGAGAACTTTAGGGGATAGGGTACAATAATGCTTTGTTTCCTAAATTCACTATCAGAAGGTCCATTATAAGTAAAAAAAAAAATTTTAAAAAAAATGATAATAAATAAATAATTTTTTTTTAAAAGGGGGAGGGGGGGGGGTTATTTCAGTAAATAGTGTTTCTGATTCCAGTCCTGTTGCTCAGGTCATGTGAAGGTTAGGGTTAGACCCATTTTCAGTTCAGCTATTTCCCTGGCCAAAGGGTTAACATGTGACAATTCTATTTATTCTCAACCTATATCTACTTATCTACCAAACCTAAAGTTCAACACCTTACCTACTTCTCTAGCCTTCCTCTTTCTAACTTTGATGGCTTCTCCCTGCTCTTCATAGAAACAAGGTCAAATGCCTCATTTTCTTTTCTTTCTTTTTCTTTCTTTTTTATAGTATCTTATGATACTATAATTTTTCTATTTATTTACACTAACAGTAAAAACTATAATAAATTGTATATTTTACTTTTTTTTTTAAAGTGATCTTGTTTTATTTTGAGATTTTAAAAAGTTGGGGAATGGGGATCATAATTAGTAAATATTCTTACGTTTCTTTCTTTCTGCCCCCCCCCCTTTCCTGTCTTTACTCTGTTCCTACAAGCATCCATGGTTATTAGAATCAAGGATTTTCCTCCTGTTTTAATGTTTATCGAATTTTATTTATTTTTATATATATATATATATATAATCTCTATTTTCATAAGGTTATATAAGACAAGATTCTGTGTGTAGGTGTTTCTCGCCTATATGTAACTTTGATAAATGCTCATGAATTGTTTTTATTTATTTATTAATTAAATATTTAAATCAAAAATAAAATAAGGGAAAACTAAAACGATTTTTTTTATCTTATTTTAAAAATAAGATGTAAACAGCTATATTTGAAAAAAAAAAATTAATTTTTAAAGTAGTTATTTTAATTTTTTTTTTTTAATTTTAAAAAGTTGTAATTCCTTTAGAAGTGTTGTCTATTCTCCAAAATTATTTCTTCCTTTTTTTTCTCTGTCCCTATTTTGTGTTTTTGTTATCTCATTCTGTGTAATACGCCTTCACAGAAAATGTAGGAAGTTATTTACTCTTGTAAATTTATTGATACTTTGTTTCAAAGTAGATTAGTAAAATTTAAGACTAAATGTAGGAAGTTATTTACTCTTGTAAATTTATTGATACTTTGTTTCAAAGTAGATTAATAACATTTAAGGCTAAATGTAGGAAGTTATTTACTCTTGTAAATTTATTGATACTTTGTTTCAAAGTAGATTAGTAAAATTTAAGACTAAATGTAGGAAGTTATTTACTCTTGTAAATTTATTGATACTTTGTTTCAAAGTAGATTAATAACATTTAAGGCTAAATGTAGGAAGTTATTTACTCTTGTAAATTTATTGATACTTTGTTTCAAAGTAGATTAGTAAAATTTAAGGCTAAATGTAGGAAGTTATTTACTCTTGTAAATTTATTGATACTTTGTTTCAAAGTAGATTAGTAAAATTTAAGACTAAATGTAGGAAGTTATTTACTCTTGTAAATTTATTGATACTTTGTTTCAAAGTAGATTAATAACATTTAAGGCTAAATGTAGGAAGTTATTTACTCTTGTAAATTTATTGATACTTTGTTTCAAAGTAGATTAGTAAAATTTAAGACTAAATGTAGGAAGTTATTTACTCTTGTAAATTTATTGATACTTTGTTTCAAAGTAGATTAATAACATTTAAGGCTAAATGTAGGAAGTTATTTACTCTTGTAAATTTATTGATACTTTGTTTCAAAGTAGATTAGTAAAATTTAAGACTAAATGTAGGAAGTTATTTACTCTTGTAAATTTATTGATACTTTGTTTCAAAGTAGATTAATAACATTTAAGGCTAAATGTAGGAAGTTATTTACTCTTGTAAATTTATTGATACTTTGTTTCAAAGTAGATTAGTAAAATTTAAGGCTAAATGTAGGAAGTTATTTACTCTTGTAAATTTATTGATACTTTGTTTCAAAGTAGATTAGTAAAATTTAAGACTAAATGTAGGAAGTTATTTACTCTTGTAAATTTATTGATACTTTGTTTCAAAGTAGATTAATAACATTTAAGGCTAAATGTAGGAAGTTATTTACTCTTGTAAATTTATTGATACTTTGTTTCAAAGTAGATTAGTAAAATTTAAGACTAAATGTAGGAAGTTATTTACTCTTGTAAATTTATTGATACTTTGTTTCAAAGTAGATTAATAACATTTAAGGCTAAATGTAGGAAGTTATTTACTCTTGTAAATTTATTGATACTTTGTTTCAAAGTAGATTAGTAAAATTTAAGACTAAATGTAGGAAGTTATTTACTCTTGTAAATTTATTGATACTTTGTTTCAAAGTAGATTAATAACATTTAAGGCTAAATGTAGGAAGTTATTTACTCTTGTAAATTTATTGATACTTTGTTTCAAAGTAGATTAGTAAAATTTAAGGCTAAATGTAGGAAGTAATTTACTCTTGTAAATTTATTGATACTTAATTTCAAAGTAGATTAATAACATTTAAGGCTAAATGTAGGAAGTTATTTACTCTTGTAAATTTATTGATACTTTGTTTCAAAGTAGATTAATAACATTTAAAGCTAAATGTTGGAAGTTATTTACTCTTGTAAATTTATTGATACTTTGTTTCAAAGTAGATTAATAACATTTAATGCTAAATGTAGGAAGTTATTTACTCTTGTAAATTTATTGATACTTTTTTTCAAAGTAGATTAATAACATTTAAGGCTAAATGTAGGAAGTTATTTACTCTTGTAAATTTATTGATACTTTGTTTCAAAGTAGATTAATAACATTTAAGGCTAAATGTAGGAAGTTATTTACTCTTGTAAATTTATTGATACTTTGTTTCAAAGTAGATTAATAACATTTAAGGCTAAATGTAGGAAGTTATTTACTCTTGTAAATTTATTGATACTTTGTTTCAAAGTAGATTAATAACATTTAAGGCTAAATGTAGGAAGTTATTTACTCTTGTAAATTTATTGATACTTTGTTTCAAAGTAGATTAATAACATTTAAGGCTAAATGTTGGAAGTTATTTACTCTTGTAAATTTACTTTGTTTCAAAGTAGATTAATAACATTTAAGGCTAAATGTAGGAAGTTATTTACTCTTGTAAATTTATTGATACTTTGTTTCAAAGTAGATTAATAACATTTAAGGCTAAATGTAGGAAGTTATTTACTCTTGTAAATTTACTTTGTTTCAAAGTAGATTAATAACATTTAAGGCTAAATGTAGGAAGTTATTTACTCTTGTAAATTTATTGATACTTAATTTCAAAGTAGATTAGTAACATTTAAGGCTAAATGTAGGAAGTTATTTACTCTTGTAAATTTATTGATATTTTGTTTCAAAGTAGATTAATAACATTTAAGGCTAAATGTAGGAAGTTATTTACTCTTGTAAATTTATTGATACTTAATTTCAAAGTAGATTAGTAACATTTAAGGCTAAATGTAGGAAGTTATTTACTCTTGTAAATTTATTGATACTTTGTTTCAAAGTAGATTAATAACATTTAAGGCTAAATGTAGGAAGTTATTTACTCTTGTAAATTTATTGATACTTTGTTTCAAAGTAGATTAGTAACATTTAAGGCTAAATGTAGGAAGTTATTTACTCTTGTAAATTTATTGATACTTTGTTTCAAAGTAGATTAGTTACATATAAGGCTAAATGTAAGAAGTTATTTTCTCTTGTAAATTTATTGATACTTTGTTTCAAAGTAGATTAATAACATTTAAGGCTAAATGTAGGAAGTTATTTACTCTTGTAAATTTACTTTGTTTCAAAGTAGATTAATAACATTTAAGGCTAAATGTAGGAAGTTATTTACTCTTGTAAATTTATTGATACTTTTTTTCAAAGTAGATTAATAACATTTAAGGCTAAATGTAGGAAGTTATTTACTCTTGTAAATTTATTGATACTTTTTTTCAAAGTAGATTAGTAAAATTTAAGACTAAATGTAGGAAGTTATTTACTTTTGTAAATTTACTTTGTTTCAAAGTAGATTAATAACATTTAAGGCTAAATGTTACAAACAAGACTTTTTACTGGTTGTGTTTTGTCCAGCGTTGCACAGGAGTCATTTAATTGAATGTTTTTTTAATTATCTTTCTTTATTACTTGGTTGCTCATCATTAAGGTATTAATTTAACTCAAATGTTATGAATCTATAATTAATATGGTTACTGTATCGCTTTTTTGATCTATCGGATATAAATAGCTTCCAAATCTTTCAAGCTTTTAATACATGAGATTTGCTAAGAATTTCAAAGCTAGAAATGACTTTCTATCTGACAGTCTAAATGCTTCCAAATTCCTTAAAATTTCAAAGGGTCACAAAGTGATTCATTTTTTTTTTTTAATGTTAATAAAAGATTAAAATGGCTGACTTTATGAATAAGCCGAAATGTGTTATGGTGGATTTAATTTTTATAATAAAATTATTTTTTAAATAGGATTTTATTACTTTATGCGATTACATTTTTTTATTTGAATAAAAATGTGCAGATCACGTGACTAGAAACACACACACACACACACACACAGAAAGTGGTCACGCAATTTTATTCATATAGATATTATTCAACCCTCAAATCATAAAATAATTGCATTGAAAAGATAAAGAAATAGAAATATTTGACAAAGAGGTCATATTCCCGAAATATAGTGAAATTCCAGCATCATATAATACTCTAGTGATTAAAGAGAAAAGCTGGAATGAAGTAAAAATAAAAAAATAAATTAAAAAAATTTTTTTTTAAATCATCTTATTCAATATTAAGTTTTATTTCTTACAACCTGGTATATTCTCGCATTGTTATAGCCTTCTAATAAACTATCTATATAAAAATAAAACCTGTTATATGCATCATACATGTCAAGAAAGAATGTCAAGAAAACTTAGTGATATTTCTGGATGAATTGAAGTTGACCAATAGATCAGCAAGCAAAAAGGGAAATGTTTATGGTAGTACAATAAAGATCATCATCATCATATTCTATTTAACGTCTGTTTTACATGTGAATACATTTAAATGCATCCCTACTTATTTGGTCAAAGTAACTTGATTCATAAATTACAATCCCATAAACTAAACACTAACTTAAAAATGTGTAAACAAATCATTTCAAATTTCGTGGGTAAAGCAATTCACCATTTTATAGATATTGCATGCATATATTTTTGTTAATCAAAGTATATTTAGGCAGCAAACTTCTATGTATGCTTCATTAAATAAGAAGGCAAACCGGAATATTAACCGACCCAAAACAGGAAGTCTTACTGAGCCAGGCGGTCATTGCCGAAAAATAGTTACTTGTGTATTTTAGGTAAAGAAATAATGAAATAAAGAAAATCCGGAAACGTGTTGTACTAATTTTTATTTAAAATCATTTCTTTTACAAAAACAAATAATCAAATAGGTGGTTTCATTTTGTGGTACTTCTGCAGTTTACAGACCGTGCTGAAATAATAACGTTATTATTTAGAAAGCCATTCTTAACATGGAGGGGGGGGGGCTTTGTTAACTATTCTGTACTTTCACCTAACAATTTAATAAATAAATTTATAAATTTGGAAACTGAACTCTCGCTGGAAGTTATATTACAGAGGAAGTTTAATAAGAGAGACTACCTCTGAGTCAGCATGGTTTTCTGCTGACTTACTTCCAAACGGAGTTGGTTAATATTCCGGTTTGCCAATAACAATGACCCAGAACTCTCTAGTTCGTTTTCCAAAATGTTTCTCATGCATTCTGACAAATTAAAATAAAACCATTAAAATATTGATTGGAAATATTCTTTATTCTATGATCATCATATTCCATGTTTTACATGCTGGCATGTGTTGGACGGCTTTTAGAAATTGACTTCCAAACTAACCTATCTCTGGTCAGGTCTTTATTTATTCCTCTTTCTCTCAAGTCCATTCTTATCACTTCCTCACATGTTTTTCTTGGCATTCCTCTGTGAACTAAACCTGTTACCACAATTGTTCTACATTTACAAATGCAAAAACTCTCCATTCTTTCAACTTGACCAAACCATCGAAGTCTCCTGTTCTGCACACATCTCCCTATAATGTCCAGATTTAATCTTTCACTGAGGTCATCAGATCTAAGCCTGTCCCTAACACTTACATTACACATCCATTGTATCATTCTCATATCATTTCTCTCCCTGCAACTCATGTCCTCAACCCTCACTGGCCAGGTTTCACTTCCATACATCATCACACTGCGTACACATGCCTGATAGACTCTTCCCTTGGTCGACAGTGGTAACAATCTTCTGGTTAGTAAAGGCAGAAGTTCCCTGAACTTACTCCATCCATTCCTAACTCTTGCAATCACACTAGCACCTGCTCCACCTTGTGCTCCAATGGTATCACCAAGGTAACAAAACTTCTTGACGACCTCAATAGCTTCGCCATTCAGATATACTCTCTCTACATCTGAGTTCTCATTCATCTCCATTGTCTTACACTTCTTGCATATAAACTGGTTATCTTCTCTCAACCTACCAGTAATTCCACTGCACTTCTTGAGTACCCAATGCTTACAAGTACCACAAGAGATGTAACTGCACCTGACTTACTTTTCACAAACTGAGCAGGAGAATGCAAAAGTTTTTTTCATTCATCACTCTTATATTCCCATTAAAAACGGGTTACTGTTATTCAAATCAATAATATGTTTGGTGTTATTTATTTGTAACTTTATTGTCCAATTTTTATATATATATATATATATATATAAATGTCTAAAGAAGCTTTGAGTTATTTTAAACTTGCAATCACACTAGCACCAGCTCCTCCCTGTGCTCCAATGGCATCACCACGGTAAAGAAACTTCTGAACAAACTTAATAGCTTCGCCATCCAAATATACTTTTTCCACATCTGAGTTCTTATCCCTCTCCATTGTTTTACACTTCTTGCATACAAATTGGTTTTTATCTCAACTTATCGATTAAATAATACGCTACGCTATTTCAAGTCTGTATGTACGTTATCACCTTTCACACACATTTTCCAAAATTAGGTCGTCCGATCAGATACTGATTGGTGATTAATTTGATGTCGCTACGATAAAAATTCCGATTTTACCCATTTGAAAATTAATTGTTCCAAAATCAAATTATGTCGTCTCGTCGACAAAAACAATTTAAAATAAATTCATTTGATAAAAGTGACATTCGTTTTATTGGTTTGAAGAATATTTAGCTGATAACTAAATATTTTTACGCTAAGAAGACAGAAAATATTTTTTGTTTTGAACAATTTTAAATAATTTATTCATAATCAAAGTTTCTTAAGCCTAACCCTTTTCCCTTTTTTCTTTTCAATTTTCATAGTCTTTTTCTTTTTGTTGGGGATGGGGCATCGTACCGGATGTCAGACATTTTCCTGCTATTCCCCAAAAAACTCTTAAAACGAGAGATCTTTTTAGTATTCTAACTGGCCCTTTAAGCGCTATTGTTTGGATCTCTCTTGCACTTGGTTCACCGGGTATATTCGCCAGGTAGTTTTTTTTTTTTAGATTCTTTTTCATGAACCCGGTAGCGCCTATGATTACTGGATTGATGGAGATCTTCCTAAGATTCCAGTTTCTTTTTATGCCATACATAACACCTTGGTATTTAGTTATCTTCTGCCTCTCAACTCTGTTTAAGCCAGCATCATTAGGGGCACTGACTTCAACCAGGGTTGCTACTCTCTCCTTCTTGGTCCATGTTACTACGTCAGGTTTAGCAGCACCGTTTTCTAAGTATGTAGCTGTAGGAATTACATAGTCATGGTGTATGGCTTATTTTCAACAGTTCTTTCCGGTGTATGTTCCCAGGACTTGCTGCTACACTGGGTATTCATGTTTTTACAGCTGGGCAAGTGTAGATACTTACACACCCATTGTGTTGCATTGTATAGTAGCCGCCCCCCCCCCCCCCCAGCAGAACCTTACAACTGGATGTCAGGTGGCTCACACTTTCCACTTCTGTGTAGCAGAACCTGCACTTGTTGTCATTACTGAGACCACTTGTCTTTTTACTTCTTTTTTTTTTTTTTTAATTTTCTTATTTTTTCTCATTTTAAAAATGATTGTGGCTTTTCAAATGTGTTTACTAATCACGATAATGAATATGATTTAAATGTTTACCTCGAGAGCAAAAAATGTCATATATTTGAGTGACACTCAATGCATGTGCAGCAGAGATGTCAATTGGAAATTAGCCACGCCTACTGACCTATGTTGGGCAACCACTTGACGAGAGGCCTGAAATATTAAGTAAATAAATCACATCAAACCTATTAATGTAACCTTAAGTACTTAGTATCTGACAACACTAACACGAACTTTAACAGCTGTACTTATTAATGATTAAGATTGTTTCAGCTCTCTTTTTTTCTCTATGTAAAGTATTAAATGATTCCCACTTTAATAAAAAAAAAAAATATATATATATATATATATACAGGGTGGGCCAAAATAAGGGTCCTATCTTTAAATTTGAATAACTTGAATTTGAATAACTTCCACAAAATAAAAGTTAAACTCACCAAACTTTATGTGTGTGTAGACTGACCCTTCCGAGATTTTTTGAAATAAACAAAACAAATTTTAGCCGAAAAACACTTCTTAAAACTTACAAAAACTAAAGTATTGTTTTTTACACTGTTTTGAGTTTTTTAAGCAAAAATAATGTTTTCTAAATGAGGGTACGTTCCTTAGGGCTAATACGGCTCATGCTTGCTTCGGAAGGGGTCCTTTACTTATTCTAAAAAAAAAATTTTTTTAAATCAATAAAAAAAAAAGTTATGAATTTTTAAAAATAGGACCCTTATTTTTGCCCACCCTGTATATATATATATCTTTAAAAATGTATGAAAAATTAAATTTTCATAATCAACATAATCTTTTGTAATTTAACTATAGTTTATAAACTCATTTCAGTGTTGGGTGTTTATACATTACTCGTCTCAGGACAGATAAAAGTAATTTCTCAAACACCACTTGTATGTCCCCTTACAAAGATTAAAATCAACATATAATGCTACTAAACCGTATGTCTGGAATGCTTATTCCGATTTTGATCAAAATCCATTGTATTATTTTGATTCTAGAAAGTTTGAAATTTAAAACTTAAGCTCAAGGGCTCTTCAGAAGAAATTAAAATTCAGGGAATCTTGCTTAATTGGTGTTGATTGACAATGGATCAAATTTAAGGCAAATCTAAAATATTTGAATTTTCAAATGGGAGGTTATATTATGCCCCCTAAAATCCCTTAAAAATACTTCACAAAGAAACTGAAATTTAAAAAATATTTATTAATTGATGTCTAATACCTATTGTTAAAATTTCATCAAAATCGGAGGTATTTGAATGTTGCCCCTTTGCATAAAACAAAATTAAACTAAATATATCTCACATTACGCATCCTTAGACCTAGCATCTGTGTTCCAAAATCCATAATGGTTAATTAGGGCAAAATGGATACCGGCATAGACTGAATCTGCAGACAAAGTTTAAATTCTATCAATCTATTTCGTTTATTTTCACACCATTACCATTGGGAAATATGACTGCCACCAACCCTATAATGCAGTTTTGAGTGAGAGCTAATAATTTTCAATGAATTAATTATAATCGGTATAATGTTACTATCAAAATAACACCCAAAGGTTGACATGCTGTCAAAATTAACCAAACTAAATTTAAGTATATGAAGACGTGAACTGATTTTATCCGCTTCATTATTTTCTGAATGTATAAGTTTCATATCTGCGTCACTTTCACTAATACTCTTGCAGAAACGTATAAATTCATATATCCTCCCTCCAACTATGAGTTAAATTGTAGGGTAGAGTAGGCTCTCAAGTCTTGATAACGCAACTAGTTTAGAAGAAAAACTCCGAAATAACAGGTCTTTCTCTGCATATTCTGGCATTATTTTCTTGTCATTCTGGACTTCTGCCACTGAACTCCAGCAATGCCAGTTCAGATGTTCAATTCTGGATTGCATAGCTCTTACTTTACTATAGGCAGGCATCTTTACAAAGGGTATCCATTGTCTCCCGAGACTGAAGTTATTACAATAATAATTATTATTATTATCTATATATTAATACGATAGCGTGTGTGTTCGTGTGTCACGCTTATCACAGAGCTTTATCAAAAGCTCTGTGCATGCGTGCCGCACCTAGATTTTGAAAAACATTCAAGTTACCTAATTTTCGTAATATTTTCAAGTATTTCCCTTTGCCGCAACGGTTAGCGACGTAGGATTTTTACGTCGGCCCGACTGGTTTATAGTTCGATCCCAACCAATCTCTAAGATTTTTTTTCTACATAGAAGGGGGGAGGGAGGTAGGAAGGGGACGACCGGGAAGACATATTAATACAATATCGTGTGTGTTATTTTGTGTCACGCTTACATCACGACCTTCCGAATCTTTGTATGCTACTCATGAATTGGAGCCAAATTTAATTTAATCTAAAGCATTTTCAAAGTAAGGTGTAGTCGTCGAAATCGGAATTAGTCGATCGATCAAATCGAGAAATATTCTATATAAAGCAGTTTTGTAAATTGTTTCATGTATTGTTCATTTTTTTTAAAATAAATATACAAGTCAAATCTTATATTTTATTCAAACATGTATAGGTTAGGAACAAGATAATTAGTATTGAAAACAACATTTCGTGTAATTTACACGGGTCCAGCTAGTTGTTATTATTATTTGGTGCTAGGAGATATGGAATTATTGAAAATATTGTTCAAATGAGTAAAAATAGTGAGAGTAGAAGGTTATTTGAACAAAGTAGTTTTTATATTCATGTACATGTGTGCATATATATATATATATATATATATATATATATATATAAAATAAATATTTATTATTATTATTACCTAAACACCGATGTTTCATTCTTATGCAATCTTCAGTGTAGCAGGTGATAATTACTGCCAGTCGGAGGATTCAAACCCATATATATATACAGGGTGGGCCAAAATAAGGGTCCTATCTTTAAATTTGAATAACTTGAATTTGAATAACTTCCACAAAATAAAAGTTAAACTCACCAAACTTTGTGTGTGTAGACTGACCCTTCCGAGATTTTTTGAAATAAACAAAACAAATTTTAGCCGAAAAACACTTCTTAAAACTTACAAAAACTAAAGTATTGTTTTTTACACTGTTTTGAGTTTTTTAAGCAAAAATAATGTTTTCTAAATGAGGGTACGTTCCTTAGGGCTAATACGGCTCATGCTTGCTTCGGAAGGGGTCCTTTACTTATTCTAAAAAAAATAAATTAAAAAAAATCATTAAATAAAAAAGTTATGAATTTTTAAAAATAGGACCCTTATTTTTGCCCACCCTGTAGTAGAATACACGTTCCAGGACGAGTATAAGCAATAAATATTAGTTTAAAATTTTAATGTTTTTTTCTTTCTTTGGGGGGTACAGTACAGTTTTCGTTGCATCGCCCTAAATGGCAAAGTTTACAAAAAACTAAAACATGTGCTCACATTACTGGCCCTGTTGCCGAGGATACATATTCCATAATTGATAATAAGTTCAATAATTTAGGATTTTACCATGCACACACATATTATTGACGCTCATGCACCAATGAACATAAGAGATATAAAAAAATAACAATTCCCTAAATGCACTATTCTCTCATGCATTACAACATGATCATTCTTTTAACTTTAAACAAGCTAGACTCAGTAAATTCATTTAAAAAAAATTTAGCAAAGGCTTCTTGAATCAGCACTCATTATAAACCCTTACACAATTAAACAACGTAATATCTCCTATAATTTATCGCCTTTAATCAGCAAATTAATACTAACCAAACAGAACTATAGCATTATTTTCACGTCACAAACACACCACATATTTCCGAATATTGTACTTGTATTTTATTTCTTCAAATCAGTCATCTTGAGGTCTTGAAAAAAACATGAAACGTTGATGAATATATAAATAATTTTGATTTTCCCTTTATTTCCCATATATATATATATATGTACACCTTCTGACCCCCCTCCTTTTTTTCTCCTTTTTTCTTTTCTTTGACTCTAACTTAACACTTAATAATAAAAAACGGATCCAAACGAGAGTGATACGTGACAAACCATTTTCTTTACCAGATGTCAACAAAACTGACAAGAGTAAACGCCTTCTGAGCATGAAACCAATGGTACTGATGTTGTACTGATTTTCTGTACCCAAATATATATATATATATATATATATATATATATATATATATATATATATGGGAAAATGAAAAAGGAAAACCAAAAAATGGATGTTTTTTATGTGTACATCAACGTTTCGTCTTTATTTATAAGACTTCATCAGGATGATAATATAGAGAAAAATGTCATGCAAGTACAAATACATGTAGGGTTGACATATTGGGAGGAAAAAATAAAATAAAATAAAATAATGGCCACTACTGGGTGGACGTCCGTACTTGGTGGAGAATAAACATTCATTTTTATTCTCCACCAAGTACGGACGTCCACCCAGTAGTGGCCATTATTTTATTTTATTTTATTTTTTCCTCCCAATATGTCAACCCTACATGTATTTGTACTTGCATGACATTTTTCTCTATATTATCATCCTGATGAAGTCTTATAAATAAAGACGAAACGTTGATGTACACATAAAAAACATCCATTTTTTGGTTTTCCTTTTTCATTTTCCCATTACGTCGGATTACCTTCATCCTTCTCTTCCCATATATATATATATATATATATATATATATATATATATATATATATATATATATATATATATATCACTATCCAACACCGGATTTTTTCGGGGCCCCCTCTCAGAGATACACCGTTTTCTGTCATTGTTGACGCCATTCCCTGTCGGGCGTGACTACAATCATTTCAGCTTGCCGATGATTCCACTGGGCACGGAGATTTACTAAAGATGTCTAAATCTACCCTTTTGGATGAAACCGTGGTACATTGCTGAAATATGTAATATACAGTATCTAAATAAATTATATTAGCTCTCGTATATGATCGAGCACTTTATTTGATTTCTTTTCATATGCAACCTGACACACTATATATATATATATATATATATATATTCCAAAATTCATAATAGTCGGTTCATTATTTTAGAAGTTTATCCTATACAACAAAATATATTACCTTACTATATATATATATATATATATAGCATATAATAAAATAAGGTGCAAATCAATTTTTATTAGAATTCAAAGTTCAGGCAAAGTATCTTAAAGTCCTTAACTCATTTTTAACTGTCATTTATTGCATCGATTGCAGACGCATTTCCCGACTGAATAAACTTTTTCAATTTAATCAATTCTTTCATTTTTGGACTGTCACTTACTATCACCTGGATCAATCTTCAATCAACCTCTTGGATATCTTTCCTGAACTTGTTTTAAATTGTATGACTTGGATTGTATAGCTTTAACAAAAGTATGTTTTGGGCTGATATATTTGATGTGTTATATACTTTTATGCATTTTTGCATATATTTTTATATACTTTCAAAATGTAATTTTATCACCTGCAGTGATGTCACTGCGGTAATGGTCCTCTGAGGAGAAGAATTATCTTTGAAAACTCATGAGTTAAGGACTTTAAGATACTTTGCCTGAACTTTGAATTCTAATGAAATTTTATTTGCACCTTATTGTATTACTTCATTTTATATTATGCTATTAATGCTCTATCCAGTATATTGAGCTTCAGTTTTTATCCGGATGTTTCACTAATTAAAAGATATTAGTTGCCTCTTATATCTTCTGTTGGATTAACTTTATATATATATATATATATATTCATGCTTATTCCAATTTTGATCAAAATCCATGGTATTATTTTGATTCTAGAAAAATTTTAATTCAAGGCTTAAAGTTAAGGGATCTTCAGAAGAAATTCAAATTCAGGGAATCTTGATTAATTGGTGTTGATTGACTATGGGATCAAATTTATATATATATATATATATATATATATATATATATATATATATATATATATATATATACACATACACACCCTAAATGTTAAAATTCACAAAAAAAAATGTGTTCATGTTACTCACCATTTTGCCTAGAATATATATTCCAAAATACATAATGAATTAATTTAGGAAATTATCTTGTAAATATATATATATATATATATATATATATATATATATATATAGGAATTATACACATTCCTAACTTTATATATATATTATACACATTCCTAACTTTATATATATATATATATTATACACATTCCTAACTTTATATATATATATATATTATACACATTCCTAACTTTATATATATATATATATTATACACATTCCTAACTTTATATATAGAGAAATATATTATGATAGTTATGGAAATAATAATCCCAGAGAAATATGTTAGTTTCATATCATAATATTTTGGGATAAGTCTTGGATTATTATCATTCGTCTTCAAGAAAACACATGATTTTGAAAACTAAATTTTGTGACACCTATTTCTCCTACGTTCATTTTGTATCGCTATAATTAAAAACCTCGTAGTGAATGGTTTCAAATGGTATTCATCAATATTTGATTGTATCGACTGATTATGCGGGATACGACATCTCAGATTACTCATTCTATTGAACATACCTCAAAACTATTACTTGAATGCAGTTAACATCAAATAGCAACCCTCTAGAAAGTTGGGTGTTTTTTTTACTTTAAATCTTTGTTGCATTAGGGTATTCTAATTGTTACGAATACACAAGTGCTCATGAGGAGAAAACGTCTTTCTTGTGCACATCTTCTTTGCCCAGGGCTCTGTTCTTGGCCTTTTGGCTAAGATCAAAGTGTAGTATCTGTTCCGATGGATACTGCACCTCATAAACTGGTATTGTCTTGGCCTTCGGGGCTTGATTTACGCCTGTCTATGGGTCTGTCCTGTGCAGTTCTAGGAGGTCCACCCTCCCAGGCTTCGCCTCCCCTCTTTGGGGAGGAGTAAGTTTATTGCTTACTGCCTGAGGTGTCCCTACCGGGGAATGCCGACGGGGCTGCCCAGGCAATTTTTAAAACCCCACTTTCCCGACCCGACTTTGGGTCATATCTTACTTGTGGGAGTAAGATAAAAACTGGCCTTGTGCCTAACTCCTGGAGAGGAGTAAATCTATACTCTGAGACTTAGTTTTCTGCTAACATTCTTCAGAGCTAAATTATTTCAAAACGCAAATGTTTTATTGAAGTTCAGTTAAGAGGCAAGTTCAGAAGCACTGGAACATATCTTCTAGGCCCAAACTTTAACAGACAATGTGCAGTTATTAAGTGCATTTGTAGTAGACCCAATTTTTAACCAATTTCGCATCAAATATGCACAGGCTTGTAGTTGTTCAAAATTTTGATTCATGGTTGCATCTTAAGAAACAAATACTGCATTCGTCACTCTTTAGATGTTTTTTTCTTTTTGTCGTTTTTCTTTTTTTTTTTTTTTTTTTTTTGTCTGATGAATGATAGCATTCTTCAAAGTTGGCTATCTCCTTCCATACACATTCTTACAAAACAGTATGATTGAATATGGAAGGTTTTTGTTCAGATTTAAATTGTTCACTTCTCAGAATTCATTGTACTGATCCAAAGTATCAACATTTTGATTCACGATTGATTCTGATATTCGTTCATAATAAATACTGAAAATTGTTAGTTACTTTAAGACACATGTTTTTGAACTGCTAGTAAATAAACATTGTCTGTTTTTGTGTGTCCAGCTAGAAGTCAAAAACTACACAAGACACACACAGATAGAATATGAACACTTTTTGTATTCATTCTTTTGAGGGTCAACAGGAACAGTACTAAAAACAATTGTGACGGGGGGGGGGTCGACATTTAAATGGTTTTATTTATTTACCCCCCCCTCGACCTTTGGTGTGAAATGTTACTTGAGAGAGAGAGAGAGAGAGAGAGAGAGATTATATATTTATATTTATATATATTTATATATATTTATATTTATATTTATATATATTTATATTTATATATATTTATATTTATATATATTTATATTTATATATATTTATATTTATATGTATTTATATTTATATGTATTTATATTTATATATATTTTATATATATTTTATATATATTTATATATATATTATAGATATATATCTATATAGATATATGTATATATTTATATTTATATATATTTATATATATATTATAGATATATATCTATATAGATATATGTATATATTTATATTTATATATATTTATATATATATTATAGATATTTATATATTTATATATATATATTATAGATATATGTATATATATTATGTGTGTATATATATATATGTGTGTATATATATATATATAACACGCTTTGTTGGTGTTGATCACTCTTTGCTGCTCGTTGTAAATACCTTCTGACTTGGCATTTACAAAGTTAAATTCCTCTTAACTTCCGAGCTAATTTGTGTTGGCCAACGGGTAAGACTCTTAACTGCGAATCTGTGGCGATTTGTGATCGAAGATTGCGTAAGCATGAAACATCAATGTATGTAGGTAATAAATAATTAATATTTATTTATAAAATATATATATATATATATATATATATATATATATATATATATTTATAATTAAGTGGGGACGTCAGAAAAAGGTTGTATTGTAAATAATGGTTTCAACCCATGTTTAAGTATTTTCATTACCTGATTTTTTTTTTAACATGTGTAGAGTGAATGTATCTTATTTCTAGTCAATGACTTACACTCTCTGGTACAAATATTAACGCATTTTTAAAAATCCTATTTAAAAATATTTGTAAGCATGACTATATTTTAAATCACTTTTCTCTTAAATCTCAACTCGAGTAATGTCAGATAAATATAGCTAATCTCTAATATAAAAATGTAATATATATATATATATATATATAAATATATAAGGAAATTGTAGTTTGCTTGAAGCATTGCTGGAAATATAAGTGTACGGTTGAAATCCGAGGTCGGAGCAATGCGATATATGTACCGGAAGGTGGAAAAGATGAACAAAAATAAATGAGAAGAGAAAATAAGAATGGAATTTCAAATCAATTTATTAATATTTCACGTAAAACAGATTAAATACCAAAACAGTAAATAAAGTGGTTACCGTCAGGCAATTAAAAGTTCGAAAAAAACCGATGGGATCAACTGTTGATCCCATCGATTTTTTTCGACTACTCGGTCATGTTTTTGGTCTTTTGATAATGAGAGGTCCCGCTCTCGAAAATTTAAGTTTACCTTATTCCGGAACTTTTAATTGCCTGACGATAACCACTTTTTTATTTACTGTTCTGGTATTTAATCTGTTTTACGTGAAATATTAATAAATTGATTTGAGATTCCATTCTTATTTTCTCTTATTTATTTTTGTTCATCTTTTCCACCTTCCGGTATATATTTTACATTGCTCCTGCCTCGGATTTAAAACTTACACTTATATATATATATACAGGGTGGGCCAAAATAAGGGTCCTATCTTTAAATTTGAATAACTTGAATTTGAATAACTTCCACAAAATAAAAGTTAAACTCACCAAACTTTATGTGTGTGTAGACTGACCCTTCCGAGATTTTTTGAAATAAACAAAACAAATTTTAGCCGAAAAACACTTCTTAAAACTTACAAAAACTAAAGTATTGTTTTTTACACTGTTTTGAGTTTTTTAAGCAAAAATAATGTTTTCTAAATGAGGGTACGTTCCTTAGGGCTAATACGGCTCATGCTTGCTTCGGAAGGGGTCCTTTACTTATTCTAAAAAAAAAAAAAAAAAAATCAATAAATAAAAAAGTTATGAATTTTTAAAAATAGGACCCTTATTTTTGCCCACCCTGTATATATATATATATATATATATATATATATATATATATATATATACACACACACGCAAATAAATACACGTTGGTCTTTATTATAGATCGGAGGATATACTAGCAGGACCCATTTCTGAAGAGTGAAGCTTCTTCATCTCTTCAGAAGATTTCATTTGTTTGTCATGTTTGTTTATTCAGCTCTTCAATTCTTTTTTATATTATGACTGTTTCAACGCTGGCTGGCATCAGTTCAGTTCCTAATTAAATCCCCTGTTTGTCCTTGTTTTGAAAATCTATGGTCTTGTCTGCTTAACAGTGGAGAAGCTACCTGTTTAAATGTGGTGGACTTGTTGGTCCATAACAGGTTTCTTTAATACCCACATTCCGTTGTCCAAAATTACCAGGTAACAAACAAAAGGCGGTTGCATTATCAGGATAGTAGTTTCTCGGTCACTAGGTGGAACATTCTGCCTACCTCTTTTCATCTGCTGTTGTACACTTGCCCGTTAGTGCATTGACTATATAGTATTTTCGACTTGTTTCCACCATTAATACTACTACTACTACTACTGTTCACCCCTCCCCCTCTTGCTGTAGCTACATTTTTATTAAGGAGATAATTGACAAGTGTATGTCAGCTGTAGAGAAAGAAAAGAAGTCTAATTTACTCCCTACCCCCTCCCTCTCTTATTCAATACGTTTGGCTTTATTTTGTTTGATTCAACTCTGTATTTCTTTTGTGTGCAAAATTGTTGTTTTTTTTACTCTCTTAACTTATTGTCAACTGATTATATATATATATATATATATATATATATATATATATACATATATGAGAGAGAGAGAGTGCGTAGTCATTAGTTACGCTTGGCAAAGTTATAGTAAATAAAATTGTGTAAAAAAAATCTTGGCTAATTTTGTTACTTGTAAGGAATAGGCACCCAGAGGATTCCAGTTCTTGTGGAGTCATTTCCGAGTATTGACGGAGAATCCAGAGTCAGTCCCGGAAATAACCGAAGCAATTTACGATTTGAAAACCACAAAATAAAACGGTAAAATGGCATACGAAACTAAACATGTAAAGGGTTATGGTAAAATAAAATGTAGCCCCTCAAAAAAAAAAAACAATAAAGTTGAAAAAAAAAAAAAAAAAAACTTCCTAAAAAAAAAAAAACAAATAAATAAATAATAAATAAATAAAAATAAGCAAATAACGGGTGGCTTTCAAATCGTAAACTGCTTCACCAATTTCCAGGGTTGACTAAGGATTCTCCATCAATACTCAAAACTAACTCCATAAGAACTGAAATCCTCTGGGTGCTCATACCGTAACAGTACCATTTTGTTTTTGTTAGTATCTATATTTGTTTAATGTTAACTTTAGGGGAACCCTAAAAAAGCCAGCAGACACTATTTACAAACAATTTATTGCCTAAAATCATTATATTCAATGTTTTGTTAAAATAAATGTTTAATTAAATTTACTAAAAAAAAATTACAATTCCTGTTTTTACTACGCTAACTCAGAATGGTTTTATTTGTTTATACTGGTTAACACGCTTGTTGGAGATGTTTCATGGTGGGTGGTGCATGATGGGGTTAAACATTTTTTTACATTTTATTTTCTACAAATTTTTGACCATTCCAACATTTTTAGTGTATCTTTTCGAATTTGAAAATCTTTAAGTCAAATTCGGGAACCTATACAGAATTTTGAACCGAACTCTTTATTTAAACCACGGCGGTAGACTGTCCAAATAGAAGCGTTAATTATGATGTTATCAAGGATTGAACCTTCAACTTCCAGAAGACTGTCGCATAGAACTAATCAGTGCCTTTAACTGTTGCATCTTGGGTCCGTATAGGTTCCCACGTTTGAAAAATGCACCTGAAGGAAGTCTGAGGTTACGTCGGCTGAAACGTGAAAATATCAACCAAGATGAGAATAGTAGTTAAAATAATCCAAATTTTCATCACTATTTGTAGTGAATGGGTATCCAGAGGATTCCAGTACTTTGACAAAGAATCCAGAGGCAATCCTGGAAATGGCCGAAACTGTTTACGATTTGAAAGCCACTTTTTTTTTAAAACCCTAACCTAATCTTTCGCATCCTGTTTTTTTACATGTTGTTCACGGCTTTCAAATCGTAAATTTCTTCGGCCATTTCTGGGACTGACTCTGGATTCTCTGTCAAAGTACTAAAATCCTCTTTATTACAACTGTTGCTCAAAATTTCAGAAAACAAATTAAGATTAATGGTTATTTATATGAACAAAATACTGATGACTGGAATGACTCTTGTTTAGGAGAACTGAAAATTGGACAAAACTCTGGTTTGTACTCTAATAGGATTGAAAAAGTAAATCCACCCCCTAAATTGATAAAAGTTTCACTTTTTAAACAATCGCTTCATTTTGTTTAATTTTTTATGCAAAATCAACTAAAAATTAGGATTAATAATTATTCATAATCTGGCTTTAAAATTGCGGAAAATGTGAGAACCCCAGCGTAGACATATACTACAACTAGTACACACAAATGATGATCCTCCATTTTTTTTTTTTTCTTTTTTTAATTTTTTTTTTTATTATATTTAGTCGAGATGCTGGGTAGGAAATGTCAAAGCAAACCCTAAAAGTGTATGGCTCACTCTTTGAATTTCTTTAATGAATAAAAGAAGGGAGAGGAGAAAAGGAAGAAAACAAGCATTTCTAAGTGGTTACATATACTTATCAAGAGCAAACACTTAAAGCCTATTCTCTCATATTACTTACATTCATTGATAATCATTATATTAAATTACAGGGGTCGTATCCATTTACATATTGCGATTACAACTACTATTTGAATACAAACTAAGATATACATCTGACATTCTAATTCCAATGCTTGTTAAAGTTTGTTAACTTTACTTAAAGGTATTACAGGGTACTTAAAAAATATCGTCTGCCTTAGTTATTGTATTTGAAATTTAGGAGTGTTTAATGGAGATTGTGAAAAAGCCAGTCGACATATTACAGTCTTGTCTGATGGATGGACTTGTTCTTGAGCATTATATCTCTATAAAGTTAGGTATGTGTATATGTTTATATATGTGTATGTGTAGGATTCACTCCTAAACTCATTAACTGATCATTATGAATCTGGGAACACAGCTGCTGGGTGTAAAGGTGGGTAATGTGAGCTATATTTAGTCTAATTTAGTTTTATGCACAAAAGCATAAAAAGGGTGTGGAAGCCCTTCGTTAAAATTCAGCTATCTCCAATTTATGTGAAATTTTAATAGGTATTCGACATCAATTTATAAATATTCCCCAATTTTAGTTTCTTTTGGGTATTTTAAAAGGGTTTTAGGGGTGCATAATATGGGAACAAGCTCCGATTTGAAAATTAAAATATTTCAGATTTGCCTTAAATTTGATCCATAATCATTAGACACTAATTAAGCATGATTCTCTGAATTTTAATTTCTTCGTAAGACCTGTTAAGCTTAAGCCTAAAATTTTAGGCAGTTTTTAGAATCAAAATAATGTGATGGCTTTTGATGAAAATTTAGAATAAGGATTCTAGACATAAGGTTTAGTAGCATTATATGTTGATTTTAATCTTTGTAAAAAGACATAAATTTGGTGCAAAACTGTTTTGCGTGGAAAATTAATTTTACCCGTCTTAGGATAACTATTCTTCGAGTATGAATTATAATAAGACCCTTTTATTGAAAGAAACAAAAACATGTTTAAACTTTTATCAATCGGCTGAAGTGAAAATGAAAGTAACATAAGTATTAATTATTATCTTCACACAAGTTCTAAAACTGAAAACATTAGAGAGAAAGATGAGAAAATGAGTCAATCAATGCTATTGCCATGATTAAATAATAATAAGGATCAAATTGCTGCTCAGTAGAAACGAAAATGAGTGAATGTTACAAACAAAACTAAATGATTATTGGTAAAATGATGATCTTCAATTGTAAATGACACTTGGCAATTTAAAGCTCCAACTCAAAGGTTCTAGGGGTGTGTTAGACATTTGTTATAAAATTTGAAAGTGTGTGTGTGATACTGCGTTGAATAAGACAGATAAAGAAAGTTTTTTTGTCCAAATTCTTGGGCTTTCACAAGTACCAACGTTTTTTTTTTGGTGATAGAATAAAGAAAATTCCCAATCAATATTTTAATAGTTTTATTTTCATAAGAAACATTTTAATAGTTTTATTTTCATTTGAAACATTTTAATAGTTTTATTTTCATTTGAAACATTTTAATAGTTTTATTTTCATTTGAAACATTTTAATAGTTTTATTTTCATTTGAAACATTTTAATGGTTTTATTTTCATTTGAAACATTTTAATGGTTTTATTTTCATTTGAAACATTTTAATGGTTTTATTTTCATAAGAAACATTTTAATAGTTTTATTTTCATAAGAAACATTTTAATAGTGTTATTTTCATAAGAAACATTTTAATAGTGTTATTTTCATAAGAAACATTTTAATAGTGTTATTTTCATAAGAAACATTTTGGAAAAAGAACCAAAGAGTTCCTTGTCGTTCTTATTTAATAAAACTTATAGAAATTTGCTGCCTATATATACTTTGACTTTTTTTTTAAATGCATCTAATATATATAAAATACTGATTTGTTTACACACTTTTACTTTCGTGTTCAGTTTATCGGATTGTAATTTATGAATGAATTTACTCTGACCAAATAAATAGGGATACATTTAAATGGATTCACCTGATGATGAAAATATTACCTTTACTGTACATTTAACGATGTCCACATCTTATTCAATACTAGCTATACCTACCTGGTGTTACCTGGGATGCAGTGAAGTCATTTTATGTGTTTAGTTTTATTTGTTTACACATTTTTAAACTTAAGGTAGACAACTCTTATAATATTCTTCAATTTAAAATGAGTTATCCACCTTGCTCATTTTTATTTTTAAGTCATTATTTAAAATGTTTCATATTAGCAAATGTTTAGGTTGGATTAAGTAATTTTTTAAATAAATTGTAGCTAAGTACGTTATTATATTGCAAATAACATGGTACAATAATAACAAATAAAAATTGGCTTTGATTTCTCAGCTTAAATGCTATTTGGGTCTGACTTTGAAAATCTGACAAGATAGCTTTATATGTTAGATTTTTTTCCCCATTTTAGCAATAATTCTAAAACAGCAATTTGGAGGAAAAAAAAATGACATTTTCCTTTTTTTTCTCTTTAGACTTTAATTGAGCTGGCTAAGATCAAAGTGTAGTATCTGTTCCGATGGATACTACATCCCATAGACTGGTATTGTCTTGGCCTTCAGGGCTTGATTTACGCCTGTCTATGGGTCTGTCCTGTGCAGTTCTAGGAGGTCCACCCTCCAAGGCTTTGCCTCCCCTCTTTGGGGAGGAGTAAGTTTATTGCTTACTGCTTGAGGCGCCCCTACCGGGGAATGCCGACTGGGCTGCCCAGACAATTTTTAATGGCCAGAGTGCTGACCTCTCGGGCGCTGGCTTTTCAAACCCCACTTTCCCGACCCGACCGTGGGTCACATCTTACTTGTGGGAGTAAGATAAAACTGGCCTTGTGCCTAACCTCCTGGAGAGGAGGTAAATAAATACTCTGTTCATTGGGTACAGAAATCGACTCCTTACATGGTATAAGAATAAGCCAACAGGATTTACGCATCTTAGATTCAACTTATTCACAAAACCATTCAAAGTAAAAACTTTTACTTTTACACAAAACTAGACTACCCGGCCCAGGACAGGTAAAATTATTTTCCGAACAGAACAGTTTTCCAGCACTTTTATGTCCCCTTACGGAGATTAAAATCAACAAATAATGATACTACAACTTATATCTAGAATCCTTATTCTAATTTTGATCCAAATCCCTTACGTTATTTTGATTGTAGAAAATATCTAAAATTTAAGGATTAAGCTTAAGGAGTTTTAAGAAGAAATTGAAATTCAGGGAATCTTGCTTAATTGTTGGCAGATGACTATGGATCAAATTTAATGCAAATCTGAAATATTTTAATTTTCAAATGGGAGGTTGTGCCCATATTATTCTCCCTAAAAACCTTTCAAAATACTTCAAAGAAACTGAAATTTTGGGAATATTTATTAATTGCTGTTTAATACCTATTATAAAAATTCCACAAAAAATTCGAGATATCTTAATTCTCACGAAGGACTTCAACTCCTTTTTCACCAACCCCTCATTTGCATAAAACTAAATTAAACTAAATATAGGCTACATTATCACCTTTTACGCCTAGCCGCTGTATTCCCAAATTCATAATGATCGGTTAATTAGTTTAGGAGTCAATCCTGTCCAAACATACCTAACTTAATATAGATTATTCAGCGTAATTAAAATGTAATTTATTCGTTCATGAGTATACCCTTTTTATTGTTACTAAACTCATTATTTGGCTCGGATAAATACATTTAAATTTCATCAATTACCGGTATTCAGTTAACATTAATGCATTTTGTTTTCATATTCATAATAAATAATTTCTGATATCTACATTTAGAAATCGACTGATAAGGTACTTAATGAAAATAATTTCCGCATCTATATTAATAAAATTATGACCACTTATGTGTCTGTCTGTCTTTGTTTTTTTTTGTTTTTTTGCCTACCGACATATATTATTACTTTTTTTGTATTTACTATTACTTGATTTATTTTACGCTAGTATAAATAAACTTTTTAAAAAATAATTTAATTATGAGATTAAATCCACCGTAATGCTTTTCTATTTATTTGTAAACAAGTCGGCAAATTTAATCTTTTTTTAATTTTTTTTACTAGTTGTTAAAAAAAAAAAATTAATTAATTTCTGACCCTTCAAAATTGGAAAGGAAACGGTGCTTTTCAGAATAAATAGAATGTCTCATTTGCATAATGGTTTTAAGAAACAGTTGTTCTTGCTTCTCAAAGATTATTGGTATTGTCTTAAGAAAGCATTATTTCCGAAGCTTATTGTTGTGTTGAATTTCACGGCATTACTTTTATGTGTATTTTTCTGATTCAGAAAATGTCGTTAATATTTTTCTAAGGTGGAATACAATTTCTGTTGGGGTATGTTTGTAAATATCCTCTATGGTTGACTGACAGTGATGCATGTACTGTCTTGCCTACCGACGTTGTCATTTTTAATTGACACCATGCGTTCATCAGGGTGCCATCTTTGTTGACACCACGCGCTTCGTCTGCAGAGAAGATCGTACAACATAATGACAGTTTTTTTTTTCTTCTTTTTTTAACCTTGCCCAATATGAGAAAGCATTCCATGAACTGCCATTCGCTTGAAACTGCCGTCCTGTTTATACTCCCCCCCTCCCCATCCAATACCAGAGGGGTGTTTTCCATGAGCGTTCTTTTTACACATCTGTCTTCTATGGCATCATGCTGGAAAAGAAGTCAACCGTTGTCACTCACCTCTCGTCTCCCCACCAAACAACATTAGTATAACGAACTAAACGGAATTGCCAAAAATTATGACACTCAATAAAATGTTGGGTTTTTTTTTTTTTTTCTATTAATAAATAATTTTTATATATTCTTCCTTTCATGCTGTCCTTTATTTGTGGAAAATTAGATTCACTGAAATATTTTACTAATGCATATTTACAGAAAAATGTCACCCACCCATGGAATCGTTAATAAAATTCACAATCCTTTCTGCAATCCAACCCTATTTCGTACAAATAAACTTCAGTCTATGCCTAACTTGCCCACCAAGTTTCAGTCATGAATGTCCAGCAGTCTTTGTTTTATTGTTCAATGATCTGCTCCAAATGTGAACCTCTGTCTTGCGAGCACAACTGCATACAACTGATTTGAGCTGTGATGACTCTCTTCAGTTCAGGAATGGTCTGGGGGTTGCTATGATAGACATTATTTTTTAGATACCCTCACAGATAAAAAGTTATGGTCCAGTAAGGGTGAAACTCATTCTGGATCACACCTCCTACTACTGATCAGCTGATCACCAAAGTATCCCCATATATCATTGAACAGCAATAAAACAAAAAAACTGTTGGACATTCATGACTGAAGCTTGGTGAACAAGTCAGGCATAGACTGAAGTTTATTTGTACCAAATATGGTTAGATTGTTGAAAGGACTGAGTTTTGTTAACGATTCTATGGGTAGCATTGGGGGAGGGGGTCACCCTATATACTGGATTATAATTGACATTTAAGCAATAGGTTTTAAGTACAGTTCAAAGAGAAAATAACAATTTATGCAGTTACTTATTACATGATATTGTCTTGGGCATGTGTTAAGAATGCATATTGGTAGTATTTCAAGAGTTTTTCTTTACTGTGAACTTGTCCAGAGAAAGTACATCCAGGGTAGGCCTCATCTGCTCGTTTCAGAGATGTCTGAAAAAGAGGTTTAAATATCATAGAAATTGACCTCCCCAGATGGGAAAACTTTGGCCTCTTTTGTCTGCCTTGGTTGGGGGCAGGCTGTGCAGCAAGGTCTTTCCTGGTTTGAAGAGACACTCGATTTTTGAGCGATTATCATAGGTCCTCCTCGTGGAGAGCTTATCGGTGCCGTTTTGTAATCCCCCCCCCCCCCGTTCTAACTGAACAGTCAACACTTTGTTTTTATCAAAAAACGCTTTAAAATAAGTTAAAACACAAGAAAAACTTATCCATGTAGGTAGAAGAGTAACTTATCTTGCCTTTGGTAGCATTTATTTGTTGCATAGTTATTTTTCTTACCCCTTTTTTGTTCTGGTGACTTCATTAAATAATCCCCTTTTTGATTTTATAATATTCAGTTTTTGAAAAGGGTTCCAAGGATGTAAGTATAGTGACATGTATTGAAATAACTTTTAGTAAATTAACACTCTTTAACCCCCTTGAGACCAACGAACGTTTGCTGGGAAGGATTGAGGACCCTTGTATATTCCTGCTCCAAGCCCTGAACCCCATATTACTATTTCTATTTTTTTTTATTTTTTTTTTTTTGATTTTCAAGTTATAAATAAAATATTTTCTTTTTATATATGCAAACAGACAGACAGAAATTAAAAAATTATATATACATAAGCTAGACTTGACAATCTCTCTTTTCTCTACTTAGTCTTTGAAATGTTTGATGAAGATATTAATAATACGAATAAAACACTTTTTTATCATCTGCTCGATGAAAGGAAAGCAAATTATTGAATACAACAATTTAATTTCTAATTTCTTGTAATATTATTTCTTTCTGTCTAAAAATTTAGATTTTGAGAAATTTCTGAAAAATAATCTTTTTCTCCGATTTATTTAATCACCGATCTCATGCCAATGTATCGATCAGTTTTTAATTTCATGTTTCTGCTGACATGTGTTAAAAGTAGCGAACCTGCTTTTTAATCATTCTTTGAAAAATTTAAAGTCCAAAAACTTTCATTTTTTTTAATTTTATTAAATTATACCTTTTTAAATATGTATAATCTCATCGCATGCGTGGTTTTTGTTTTTGTCCCTTGAATAATTCTGAGAATGAAGATTCCCATCAAGGGCTTCTAAACAACACGCTCACACTGGTTGTTATTGGAAGTTGTCCTTCTTTCAACACGAGAGGGAAAAAATGAATGAGTTAATCAACTTTTTGTCACATCGATTCCACACTGATTGAGCTAATTATGAAGACGTTTTTAGATTAGATTTGTATGTACTTCATTCTGAAGATCTGTAATTTAGTTGCATGCCCCCCCCCCCTTGCACCCTTTCTTCTCTGCACCGTCTTTCTCACAGACATGTTACTAGTCTCAATCTCTTCTATAAGTCATATTACCATGTTCTTCAGAATTGTCTGATTTATTCCTTGCAATAAAATGGCTTTTTTTTTTTTCGTTTAATCCTGTTAAGAATCAACTTGTCTTTCAATTGTAGGCGTGAACCGTTTCTTCCTGAGATTTTCATGAATGTCTCTGTTCTTGAGGAGAAATCAGCTCGGAAACTTCTTGTTTTTTTTGTTTTTTTTTTCTCATCAAATTTTTCTTGGAGTTCATACATTAGATCCATTGCTCTTTCTGCTTCTCGTAAAGTCAATTCTCTCTATCGCTTCAAACATTTTCTCACACCTGAGGCTATTCTCTATCTTTACAAATCCACGATCAGACCGTGTATGGAGTACTGTTGTTATATTTGGGCTGGTGAATCTCTGTCCCATTAGAGGGTTATTGATAAGGTGCAGAAACGTATATGTAATTTGATTGGCCCTACCCTTTCTTCTTCACTACACCATCTCTCTCTTTCAACGACGTGATGTTGCTAGTCTCAGTCTCTTCTATAAATACTATTATAGCATGTGTTCTTCAGAATTGTCTGATTTATTCCACGCTTCCTTTGTTCCAGCTCGTTTGACTCGTTGGTCTAGTGGTCTTCATCAATTCGCTATTTTGATACTTCGTTATAATACAGCTTCCTATTCTAGTAGCTTCTTTCTAAAAATCTGCAGGCTTGTGGAACTCTCTTCCTGCTGACTGTTTTCCTCCTACTTATAGCTTTGATCTTTTCAAAGCTAAGGCCAATAAGTATCTCCTGTCTTTGCGATAATCATCTTTTGTTCTTTTTAGCTCCTTAGATCAAGTGACTTTATGCCTTGTCTGGAGACATTATCATTAAAAAAAAAACAAAGAAGAAAAGAATCAAACCCAAGAAATGCAGCATAAAAAATTGCACTATTAAATTACTGTAAATTTTACTACCTTCAGTGTAATGTTCTTGTCACCGTGCACTCTTTTACATTAATATTTTGATTATGCAACGAAGGACAAATAACGTAAATAGAGGGTGAATAAGTAGTGGGAGGAGGCGAATGACTTAAATAATTAAAAGAGAGGAAAGAGAAAGAGGGGGCAGTCTATTATCATAAGAGTTTCATAAGTATTTGAAAATTCCAAATATCTCCTCATTTTTCCAAAGATCGTTTGCTTCATAAGATTGAATTGGGATTGTTCCTATTTACTTGCCTCCCACGAGGGCAGAGTTAGGCATACGGTCGGTTTTTAATGTGAGGGGAAATCCATCTCCTTCAAAAGGGAGCACTCTGGATTGGAACAAAAATTAGGATTGCTTTAGTCTAGAAGGATTTCTCCTTCACTGGGCGAGGACAAAAAAGATGAAGTGTAGTATCAGAACAGATACTACACTTTGCTCCAAACCAAAAGGTCAAGCCAACAATTGATTGAGTTGGAATTGGTGTTATATTATTTTGTAATTGAGACATTTCCATTTTTTAATATTTAAAAAAAATAATAATAATAAAACTAAAAGTAAAAAGACTCCCGGGCAACGCCGGGTAAATACAACTAATATGTAATGATAAATGTTAGAGAGAATTTAACGTTGAATTCTGACTGATCTAATATAAGGAAAACCCTCTTGGCCATAGATTAAAGTGATATTTGAAAGGATCTAATTCCGTAGTAACAGTTTTAAATCAATAAATATATTTCATTTCAGTAGTTCATATTCGATGTAGTTCTGTTTAACTAAATTAACATTAACAGAAATGAAATATTTCTATTACAGATTTCCATTCTTTATTCGTCTTCTTCCCTTCAGTTAGAGATTGATAATTATTTAACTACTCAGAAAAATAAGATTTGTGAAATCAAATTTACATTTTCTTCAAAACAAAATCGCAAATAGCAAATCTAATTTATTTGTGGATATTTTTCAATTTACGTTTTTTTTTTATGATTTAAGATGTTTTTCTTTTCTTAAATTGGATCATTGAAAATACATTCATGAGATAGTTTAATAGAAGAGTGAGTATTGATTTACTCCTCTCCAGGAGTTAGGCACAAGGCCAGTTTTTATCTAACTCCCACAAGTAAGATGTGCCCCAAGGTCGGTCGGGAAAGTGGGGTTTAAAAATTGCCTGGGCAGCTCCGTCGGCATTCCCCGGTAGGGGCGCCTCAGGCAGTAAGCAATAAACTTACTCCTCCCCAAAGCCTGGGAAGGTGGACCTCCCAGAACTGCACAGGACAGACCCATTGACCGGCGTAAATCAAGACCCGAGGGCCAAGACAACACCAGTATGGGGTGCAGTATCCATCAGAACAGATACTACACTTTGATCTTAGCCAAAAGGCCAAGAATAGAAGAGTAAGTAGTTTGAATTCAAAGTTGATGTCCTTACGAAAATTTTGACCGAAAATAATGGCGGCTTATGAATATAATCAAAGACAAAGGCTTACACATCTCATACTTTATATTACATCTAACATCTTATAAGATTTACCTACATAGCATTTAAGCTGACATAACAAACTTTGATTCTGACTTGCCAATTTTCAGTTGCTATTGTTGTACCATGTTATTGGCAATATAAATTGTTTGTCAAAATAAATATGCAGTCCCACCTGGACCCAGTGGCGTACAGGAGGTGAGGTCGGTGTCCTCTGGCATCCAATCATATTCAAACTATCTTCCTTTCTCATAATATTTATCAATATCAAGACTTATACTTGAATCTTTGGTGCATACAATCAGGAGTTGGCCAAGGACATCACCAGACTTCTGCATGTAACTGCCCAGACCACTGGTAATATGAAAACATTTAATTATGGCTGAAAAATGTAAATCAGCAAGAGGAATAACTCCTATTTTTAATTAAAGAATATAAAAAGAGTTGCCTCCCTTACAACTAAAATTTTATTTCTTTTTTTGTATAAGTTTTAAAAATTAGCAAACAAAAATTGAAATACATGCCGGGTACGTAGGGTAAGTGAATAATAGCATGCTCATTAAAAATGACAGGATCGTTTATCTACGAATCTGTTAAAGGTAATTTTTCATTGCTTCATGTGAAAATGCGCGTTTATCCTTTTATGGAAGTCATCTCCTAAATAAAGGAGGGAATATTGAATAGAAAGCTTGATTCGATTTCTGGTGTATCAAGATAGAATACTAAATGTATAATAATTTACAATTGCTGATCAAAACCTTTCGGGTTTTTTTTTTTTAAAAACACAATGAGAGGAAAACAATTTATAAACAAAAAAAAAAAAGAGAAAGAAACGAACAAAAAGAAAGACGATTATTAAGTCCGCATGCTCCAAGGAAGGAAAGTTTCCAATGTTGAAATGTAATGAAAGAGAAAAACAAATCTTCTGTAAGAATGCCAAGTTAATGGATTAATTTATTTACTAGACTAATCTCATTTTTCCAAAGATCGCTTGTCTTTTATAAGATTGAGTTGAAAATATACATATTTACTTGAAAATGGATGTCATAAAATTACTTTTATTTTTTTAAATGTGGTCAAAAATTATCATTCGTGCTTTATGAGGTCATTCATTTTCAAGTAAATATATTATTTTCTTGATAATAATCATTCGTTTTTATTTGCTCTTTCTTTCCTCCCTCTCTCTCTCTCTCTCTCTCTCTCTCTATATATATATATATATATATATATATATATATATATACTCTATTCCCCCTACTCTCTCTCTCTCTCTATTCCCCCTTCTCTCTCTCTCTCTCTATTCCCCCTTCTCTCTCTCTCTCTCTATTCCCCCTTCTCTCTCTCTCTCTCTATTCCCCCTTCTCTCTCTCTCTCTCTCTCTCTCTATTCCCCCTTCTCCCTCTCTTCTCCTCCCTCTCTTCTCCTCCTTCTCCCTCTCTCTCTCTTCCTCCTCTCTCTCTTCCTCCTTCTCCCTCTCTCTCTCTTCTTACTTCTCCCTCTCTCTCTCTCTTCTTACTTCTCCCTCTCTCTCTCTCTTCTCCCTCTCTCTCTCTTCTCCCTCTCTCTCTCTCTTCTCCCTCTCTCTCTCTTCTCCCTCTCTCTCTCTTCTCCCTCTCTCTCTCTTCTCCCTCTCTCTCTCTCTTCTTACTTCTCTCTCTTCTCCCACTTCTCTCTCTCTTCTCCCACTTCTCTCTCTCTTCTCCCACTTCTCTCTCTCTTCTCCCACTTCTCTCTCTCTCTTCTCTCTCTCTCTCTCTCCTCACTTCTCTCTCTCTCCTCACTTCTCTCTCTCCTCACTTCTCTCTCTCCTCACTTCTCTCTCTCTCACTTCTCTCTCTCTCTCCTCACTTCTCTCTCTCCTCACTTCTCTCTCTCCTCACTTCTCTCTCTCTCTCACTTCTCTCTCTCTCTCCTCACTTCTCTCTCTCCTCACTTCTCTCTCTCTCTCCTCACTTCTCTCTCTCTCTCCTCACTTCTCTCTCTCTCTCCTCACTTCTCTCTCTCTCTCCTCACTTCTCTCTCTCTCTCTCTCTCCTCACTTCTCCCTCTCTCTCTCCTCACTTCTCCCTCTCTCTCTCCTCACTTCTCCCTCTCTCTCTCCTCACTTCTCCCTCTCTCTCTCTCTCCTCACTTCTCCCTCTCTCTCTCTCTCTCCTCACTTCTCTCTCTCCTCACTTCTCTCTCTCCTCACTTCTCTCTCTCCTCACTTCTCTCTCTCTCTCTCCTCACTTCTTCTCCTTCTCTTCCAGTTCCCTCTCTCTAGTTATTTTTCTAACTTTGTTCCAAAAATATATTTTATTAAAAAGAAATATCTAATTGTCTTGTAGATTTGGTTTCTACAATTTTTCTTGCCAATAAATTTCCAATATGGGGAGAGAGATATTATAAACATACGTTCCATATTTAGAAAAGCTATCAATTATTTCAAAGATAAATATTATGATTAGCAAATATTCATAGCAGCCAAAAGAAAAGCTAGAAGAATATCAAAAATCTATACTTCATACTTTTACTTCTTTAAATCACCAAAGTCTTCTTCTCGTGACAATAATATTCTCAGCCTGAGTTAAAAACAAAGTGTCCAATTTTAAATAGAAATGATTTAAATGCTATCTTTCTAAACCTTGACAGATTTACGATCTTTCGTTAACTTCGTACAAACGTTTCGTGTAGATATTAGTTGTGATATGGCACACATCTATGTGGAAAATAATCTTTGCAGAAGTTATCTTCTGCATATCAGCACGCTTTCCACTATGACATCAAATCCTTTCATCAATTCATCAACATCATTGGGTAGAGTTATAGATTTGGATCTTCACATATCCACACAGAAAGAAATTACATGGTGTAAAATCTGGTTACTGGAGATGCCTCGTGCAGAGGTGTATGTTGTCATTTGTTCAAACACAGCCAATCTATGTTCCCAACAGTGTTTTTTTTTTCTTTTTTTTTTTAATATGTTCTTACAGTGAGGAAGAGGAGAAGGAGGTCACCATCTTGCTGAAAAATGAAGTTGTCAGCTTCATTTTCTTGAAGCTGCTTCATAAGCCAGTTATACAGGTTCGGATAGTTTTCTTTGCTTACGGTATCTCTGTTAAAGAACAACTGGCCATAGATGCGTGCCTAACTTATGGTGCAAAAGATGTTCACTTTCAGTGAATTTTGCACAAGTGTTCAGTGATTTCATGAGGGATTTTTATCCTAACATTGTGCATATTCACTTTTCCTCAGACATTGAAAGTTGCCTCATCACTAAAGATAACCACTTGTTAAAATAATCATCGAACTTCTCCTTCGTCCAGACAAAAGACGTCTCTGACCTCTGAGGTAAATCTCGAGGATTCAGTTTTTGGAGAAGCTGGAGTTTGTAAGTTTCATCAGAAGAGTTTTTCCAACAACACTCCAAATGGTGCATGTAGGCAACTGAAGCTGGCAACTGGCTTGCCTTAGAAACTTTGGCAGATTTTGTGTAAAAAAATCTCATATGTCCACATTTTTTGTCTAAAGTTGTGTAGCATCCAGACGATTTTCTAATGCGTAACTTATCCACTTTCCTTAAATTGTTTGCTCCAAGCTCAAACTTGTTTTTTTTGTTGGTGGTTCAGTTTGTTTTTACAAAAATGTGATGATACAGGGTGACCCTCCTCCTCCTCCCCCTCCCCAAAAAAACATGGTCGTTAAGAAGTTTTGGGCAGATGAAGAAGCGTTGTGAGGGATGAACAATGTTCTCAACATTATGGAGCAATTCCCCACACTTCAAACGACTCGTTGGAATGGCTGTGGGGACATTTTTGTGATCATCAGTAGGAGGTGTGATCTTGAATGTGTTTTAAATTCACCAAACCATAACCCCACAGATGTTTTTTCCATGGGATTATCTCAAAGATAATGTCTATCAGAATTATCCCCAGACTATTCCTGATCTGAAGACGGCCAAAATCACGGCCGTGTCAAGAAAGCAATATGTTAGAGTTATTGACGATTTGGCACATTGTATTCGGGTATGCCCATTGAACAGCGATTATATAATGACTGTTGGATATTCATGACTGAAATTTGGTGGACAAGAGAGGCCTAGACTGAAGTTTCTTTGTACCAAATATGGTTGGGTTGCAGAAAGGATTGTGAATATTATTAACGATTCCATGAGTGCCATTTTTGGAGGTCACCCTATATGTGTCAGCCAAATCGGATTTAATAAAAGCTTTCATATCTAAACTTTCCAACGATGTACTTTGCACTAATGTGTTAGTGTGTCATATGTACTTTCGGGATATCAAGTTCCAAATATGTCAAACATTTTTAAACAGCCTATCTAAATCTTTATTTATTTTATTATTTTGCAAACATTTTTTAATGAATAAAAACTAATTCATATAAATATTTTACATAGCTAAGACATAAATAATAGTAGAAACTACTTTTTAATTGGACTTTTTTTTTTTAGATTACAAAATAAATGCCAACTTTTGAATATAGTTTTTCTTATATTTGCAATTTAATTGTTCAATCTAATATTTATTTCTGAACTAAAAAGGATGAAGAAATTTATTTAATTCTTCCTCTTATTTTTTTTCTATAAATTAAATTATTAAATCTATTAATTATTAATGAAGACTACTTCATGTACTGACTCTAAGCTGTAATGATTCCCCTATAAACTCTCATATTAATCTCACAGAAACATAGAATTTTTGTGCTTCTGCATCGTTGTGTACATATGAAATATTTCCGTCTTTAATTTAAAGAGTGACATGAAAGGGGGAGATAATTCAAACTGGGGGTTGGGGGGGTGAAATACATAATCAAATAAAACTTGTCAAATCTGATTTCTCCAAAAATGGACGAAAACGATATAAACCTAGAAGAAATGTTTTTTTTGTTTTGTTTTTTTTTTAATTAAAGACAAGGGCAATTTAATTAAATTTTTTTTTTTTAATTAAAGACAAGGGCAATTTAATTAAATTCTTTTTTTAAATTAAAGATAAGGGCAATTTAATTAAATTCTTTTTTTAAATTAAAGATAAGGGCAATTTAATTAAATTTTTTTTTTAAATTAAAGATAAGGGCAATTTAATTAAATTCTTTTTTTAAATTAAAGATAAGGGCAATTTAATTAATTCTTTTTTTTTTAATTAAAGATAAGGGCAATTTAATTAATTTTTTTTTTAAATAAAAGATAAGGGCAATTTAATTAATTTTTTTTTTAATTAAAGATAAGGCAATTTAATTTTAAAAAAAAAATTTAATTAAAGATAAGGGCAATTTAATTAATTTTTTATTATTATTAAAGATAAGGGCAATTTAATTAATTTTTTTTTTTAATTAAAGATAAGGGCAATTTAAATAATTTTTTTATTTATTATTAAAGATAAGGGCAATTTAATTAATTAATTTTTTTTTTTTTTTGGCAAGCACACACTTATTTCAGGTGTCGAGACGTGCATCTGTGGCGCTGAAATGAGACTTATACCAGACACAATTAGAAGTGATAGATTTGTGTGGCAATGCCCAAAACTATACTTGTAGGACGAAGGTGTCCATTAGGCGAGGAAGCATATTTTTCAATCCAGAATGGCAATCAAAGAAATATTAAAATTTATTTATTTTGGGACTCATGGCAGAGCGACCTACAAAACAATAAAAACAGTGCCGGATGACATCTGACCATAAATCGCAGATTGGCGAATGAAGATGAGGAACTTGCACATGGAGCAATTTTTGTGCCATCCTCAAATACTTGGAAATGAAGGCTGTACAGTAGAAATATACAAAAGTATTTTTAAGAAGGAAAAGCCACACTGGCCGTATGATGCGACAGCTGTGGGTATTTGGTGGCTACGAAAAGACCACCAAATCTGTTTTTTTGGTCACAGTAAGCACTACTGTGACCGAGAGATGGCGGTACGTTAATTCCACTAATAAAACAATATGTGAGACCAGGCACCACAATTGTATCGGATTATTGGCGGGCATATGATCGCCTAGGTGCCGAAAGATTTCATCATTTGCCTGTGAATCATAAGTACAATTTTGTGGATCCAGTAACAGGTGTCACAACCACCCATGTGGAACGGATGTGGAATGAGGTGAAAAAAAGAAACAAGACCGAATGTGGCACACACACACGCAAATGGTGGAATCGTGCCTATCAGAGTTTATGTGGAGGCAAAAATTCGGAAAGACTGGCCTGGGAAGTATTTTCACACAGATTGTAGAATTGTACCAATGTAAAACTTTTTTCACATGTTTCGTTCAGTTAAACTTTATTTCATTTCAATTACGTAATTTTTTTTTTTTAATTAAAACTGGTTTATTAATTATTTGATGTTTAATTTATTTCAATAAATCTATTTAATTTTAACGATTTAATTGATTTTGTATTTATCTCCCCTCCCCTTCACCCCCCCCCCCCTTCAAAAAAGTCTGATTTATCTCCCCCTTTCATGCCACTCTTTTAAATTAAAGACAGAAATAGTTCACAACAATGCAGAAACACCGACATTTTTAGTGCCCCCCCCCCCATTCCGGCATTGGACGGGAGGGGGGTCAGACGATTACCGACACCAGTTCTTGGGGTTGTTACACCAAATGCTTTGTAAAACGTATACGGTAGAGCACACACTCGGCTCTGTCGTGGTAGGCGTCGATCTGCACTAAAAATTGTTAAATCGAATCTAATATTTTGTTATCTTCTGTAGGTAAACCGGGGGGGGGGGTACCTTATGATAATATTTATATTCGAAGTGTGATGATGTATGGAAATGAAACCTGGTCAGTGAGAGTTGAGGACATGCGTTGCATGCACAGAAATGATATGAGAATGATGCGTTTGATGTGTAATGTGAGATTTAAAGACAGGCTTAGTTCTGATGACCTCAGAGGAAAATTAAATCTGGACAATATAAGGAAGTTGTGTGCAAACAGGAGAATTTGTTTGTATGGTCACGTTAGAAGAATAGATAAGAGTTCTTGGGTTAGTATACGTAGAACAGTTGAGGTAGCAGGAGTCGGACAAAGAAAACATGGGAGGAAGGGAGAAGAACGAACTTTGTTGGTATGGTTACGTTGAAAGAATGGATGAGATCTGAGGTTAGTCGACGTAGAACAGTTGAGGTAGCAGGGTCAGTTGGCAGGGGAAAGCCAATGAAAACATGGGAGGGAGTGATTAGGATGGACTTGAGAGAAATAGGGCTAAATAGACCGGGTCATAAATAGATTAGTTTGGAAATAATTTTTTAAAAGCCGTCCAACACATGCCAGCATGTAAAACGAACGTTAAAGCAATGAGTATGATGATGATTAAAAAAAATGTATGGAGTTGGAAATGTAATTTCTTTGTTATATATATTATGAAATTATTATAATAATTGCAAAATAAGCACTAGGAATTACTGGTCTTTACATATTAATGTTGTTAATACTGTTTTATACGAATTCTATAAATATGCAATAGTCCTTGTAATATCGCTCATAGAGATTCCAGGGATAGATTTGAAACCGATTCCATTCCATTTCCTAAACACCAATCTGCTTCCTATTCGAGAGCGGTGTTAAGTACTGAAATGTTTCAACTAATTGACCTGCTATAAAACCTTTGTTTCCTCTTTGGTGTTGATAATAACAATGGTTTTACTGAGTGCTTACGTTACCATGACTACTTTTTTGATATTCAAGCATATACATTCGAAACCTGTACACCTACGTGGTATGATTCATGGACGGCAGCACCGTCCCCCCACTTTACGGTCATCAATAATGAAGTTATATATGCATGTGTTTAACCGGGACCCCCCACTTTTTAGGAGAGCCCCCCCCCCCCACACACACACACACTTTTATAACTGTCCCGCCGGTCCTGTGATTGTCACTGAACATGATCTGTATAAAGTGAGCTTATCTTATAGTCATGTAAATTTAATTTTCAAGTGGGGTCTTAGAAGAAATTTAGACTCCTCTTTTCAGATTTAGCCTAGTAATGTACAATGTACGCCGAGTATTACAACATGTACTTTTGCCTTTTTTGTTTTTGAAAGTACTAATTATAAGTAATTAGACCACCCATGACCCGTTTGGTTAGTATTTGTTATATATATTATTAAATATTTGGAAATTCAAAATTACAACTGATGCTTTCAAACAAACAAAACAAGAGTAGAAAGTGGACCTTGGGTTTACTTTCGACAGTTTCGTAACTTTCGCTTCCCTTATTTTGTCCTTTAGTCCTCACATTCCATGAGCGATGTTTCTGACAAAGAGGGAAGAATAGCTGTTTTCTGGGTCGGAACCTATCCATATAACACTTATCGTTGGCTAGTTTTTAACCTTGAAGTAGTATTTTTATTTTAGTTCCTTAAATGGCTTCATGCCTTGTCTGGGGCGAATTCCATAAAAAAAGAAGAAAAAAAACATACACACACAAATATTTATGAAACTCTTGTGATGTCATAACAGACCCCGTTTCTCTTTCCTCCCTCTCTCTCTCTCTCTCTCTCTCTCTCTCTCTCTCTCTCTCTCTCTTCCCACGTCTCTTTTTCTTCCCCCTCTCTATTCTCCATTTCCCCTTTTCTCTTGATTATTTACGCCATTCATTTCCTGCCACTGCTTCACCATTCCTGCCACTAGCCGACTAAAAAATTCATGTACAAATAAAAAAAAGTGTGCACGGTGACATGCAAGCAGGATAACAAATAGCAGCACGAGAATGTTAATAGTATGTAGAAATAAATAGTGAACTTTAAATGTCAATTAATAATTATACTTCTCTTAATCCCATTGAGGGGGAGGGTCAAAGCTGAGAGCTTTGTCTCTTAATGAGTATGTACATTGTACATTGTACAAGCAATGACCTGCTGGGCACCATTAGCACAAAGACTTAGCACCCCATTCTTTTTTTTTTTTTTAGCTCAATGGAACAGATAGTGGGGAAAGTTAAAGAAACCAGCTGTGTACTTTCGTTTTAAGCGATCTTATAATCTTAATTATAGTTGGTTCAAAATTAAAAGGAAAAATGATAACTCAAGTTCATAATTTTCTAGTTAAAAGACAGAGTTGTGAACTTGAGTTACCGGTTTTCCTTAGTTGGCCTCTTTCTCGACTGGTTTATAAGGATGCCAACTATATATTTTCCTGCCTAGTTTTCATTTCGGCGTTTCAGATGTACGCTGAAACTTGCTATAGCAATGTTTTTAATGTAATCTTATTACTAAAAACATGGTTTAAGTAAATAAAAAAAAATATTAAAAAATAAAGTTGGTTGGGGATAATGCCGAAACCCCATTCTTCTCTAAATAATTTAGGTGACTAAAATAGGAATTAACCAATTATTACATTCTATAATAACATTCTAATGAATAAAAAGAAAAAGTTAATCGTGACTGATAAGTCCGCATTAAGAATGCAAGGAATTGTGATACATTAAAGTTCGGTTGCACTAGGAATAAACAATGTATTATTATCAGTGATGATGCCTGCCCCCTCCCTCTCTCTCTCTCTCTCCATCTCTCTCCCTCTCTATCTTTCTCTCCCTCTCTTTTTACCCCCCCCCCTTCTCTCTCTCTCTCTCTCTCTCTGTCTCTGTCTCCCCCCCTCTCTCTGTCTCTGTCTCCCCCCCTCTCTCTCTCTCTCTCTCTCTCTCATTTGGTAAGTGGTGGAGTTCCCTTCCACCCATCCCTCTCCACATCTCTTTCTCTCTCTCCCTCTCTATCTTTCTCTCCCTCTCTTTTTACCACCCCCCCCCCTTCTCTCTCTCTCTCTCTCTGTCTCCCTCTCTCTCTCTCTCTCTCTCTCTCATTTGGTAAGTGGTGGAGTTCCCTCCCACCCATCCCTCTCCACATCTCTCTCTCCCTTTCTCTCTCTCCCTCTCTATCTTTCTCTCCCTCTCTTTTTATCCCCCCTTCTCTCTCTCTCTGTCTCTCTCTCTCTCTCTCTCTCTCTCTCATTTGGTAAGTGGTGGAGTTCCCTCCCACCCATCCCTCTCCACATCTCTCTCTTTTTAGAGGATGAAGAATCTATCATTAGAATTGGAACTGGATATCTAAGTAATGTGAGAATCTTCATATTACTAAAAATTGTGTGACCATTTCTCGTGTGTCTGTGTGTTTTTCGCCTCTACGTGACTTACACGTTATTTCTATTTACTATTAGTCGATTATTTATTGAAATTTAAAAAAAAAAAATGCAATAGTGTAAAAATAAAACGAAATTTTTAACAAGCCTATTTCAAAATTAATTTAATTATAAAATTAAATCCACCAGAATGTATTCCCGTTTCTTCGTAAACAAGTTAACCATTTTAATCTTTTGTTAATAGGTGAAAAAAAAATATGGTGACCCTTCAAAACGTGAAAGGTATTCTGAAGCATTTAAACTGTCGAAGAGAAAAAAGTTTTTGGCTTTTGAATTTTTAGCAAATACCCACGTATTAAAAGATTGAAAGTTTGGAAATAATTTTATAGATAGATTAAAACTATTAACTTAACATAATTAATTAGTTAGATTTATAAAAAAAAAAATTGATCGAATTAGTAATTTAATGGCCAAACGATACCGTAATAATTTAAAAGTCCGTTATTATGATAATTTGGTTTAAAAAAAAAAAAACGACATAATTCATTAAAGCAAAAAAACAAACATGAAAATAAAATGACTCCCGGTCAATGCCGGGTCTGTACAGCTAGAACAGCCCAAATATGGATCTCCTATCTATTAGGCTAGTTATAACAATAGTTTCATCATTCGTCATTTTTATGTAAGTAGTCTTATGTGTATATACGTAGCTTGTCCTTTGATGTCTAGAAATCAATATAAAATGGTGTAAATCTATGTCGGTCACTTGTACCGAATAATTGGGGGTTTTTTTCTCTTACTTTTTGGAATTGACCTATTTCTTTCCTCAGTACATCTACGGTTCATCACAAAGTATTTCCGTGGGAAATTAACCATTTTAATTTTAACCAAATTTAGTTTATTCTTAACTAGGTGTATTTATTTACCTGGTGTTAACCTGGGGGGGGGGTATTGCCGGTTGGAGGCCTCAAAGAAAAAAATTGTATTTATCAAAATTATGTATAAGCAACAAAACACACACACACACACACACACACACACACACAAAGAGCTTGTCTAATAATGTTATTTATACAGAGACGAACCGTTTCTTGTGAGTCGCATTCAATTTAAAGCAGAAATGTAAAAGCTTGCGTTGAATTTTATACAATAAGAAGCTAGTCATACTTTAGACTTTTTTTTTTTAAATAGGATTTTGAAAAAATTTGTTTTAGTTTTCCCTTAATTTTTTTAAATTTCAGGCGACAACAAAGATCATAGTGTGTTATCTGTTCCATTTATTTATTTATATCTTTTTATATTTATACACGTTTGTTCTAATATTTCGGGAATAACACCCCCTTTTCCAAAGGACAAGCGTAGAATTACTCGTTTGTTGGTTTTCAATTTTTCAGCGTTGAAAAATGAACAGATTTTGTATATTATTAATTACTAGATGACCTGTGATCCATTGAGCTAACTTTGGTGGATTGGACATTAAATAGACAGATTAAAAAAAAGAAAAAGAAAAGGTTTGACAAATTCAACATCAACGTTTTAATCAACTGTAACAGAATTAATATACAAAACCCCCACTTTTTTTTTTTGACACATCTAATTTTTACAGTCAAAAGATTTCTGAATACATTGTGATGTCATAATAGACATCCTCTCTTCCCTCACTCTCCCGTCTCTTTTACCTCTTCTGTCTCTTTCCCTCTTTCTTTCGCTTCATTTCCTCTCTCTCTCTCTTTCTCTCTCTCTCTCTCTCTTTGCTCCTCTTTCTTTCTTGCTCTGTCTTCACTCATTTCCCCTCTTAGTTTTCTCTCTCTGTGTCTCTCTCTCTTCCACCTTCTCTGCTCTTTCTCTCTCTCTCTCTCTCTCTCTTAATTATTTACATCATTCCATTTCTCTTATCACTTATCTTATATCATTCATCCTATATTTACGTTATTCACCCATCCTCTCACCATCTAAAATATTCATGTACCGATGAAATTTTCGTTCCGGGGGGGGTTATAATACCAAACAACATTTTCAGTTTTAGTAGTATTAATTGTTTTTTTAAATAAATAAAAATTAACTTTTTTTTTAGTGTTTATGTGAAATAATCAAAATTAATTTGGTATTTTAAATTTAGTTTTTTACTTATTTCATACATTGGCCAAAAAGTGTTCCTTTGAAATAGTAGCTGGTCAAACTGTCTGAGTTTGGGGCCAAAAGTCCCTTTCCCTTTCCTCTACTTAAATGAAGTGAAACATCTAAGGACAAAAAGGACTGTTGTGTTTCTACCAAAATATCATTGTTGATGGGTTACACCAGATTTACCATGTAAACTTCTTTTGTTATTTGTTAGTTTACTGGGCCCATAACCTGTTACGTTAGTGAGGCTGTGTGAACAATTCATGGATTTATTCATTGTAGAATGATGTGGAAGGAAATGAAATGCGAGTTTAAAATCAAGTGAAGGAAAAATATCAAACGTATGAAGCTTTTAGATTTATTTTTGGAACTAACGGAAAACATATTCCCGCGTAAATGCAATAACAAGTTCAATGTTGCTACTTTTTTTTCTCGTAGTAAACAACAGCTTACACACACACACATGTACTTACACGCCAATATATATTAACGTTATTTATTTCCGCATGATTGTGATTAGTCAACATTGTTGTATAGCTTAAATTCTTTTCTTTTTTATTATTTTTTATTATTTTTCTTATCTATTTTTTAGTAGGAATAAATAAGGAAAGTGGATTTTTTTTAAAAACGGAGGGAGGGGGGCGTTTTTAGAAGTTCATGTGAAAGTGAGAATTTGTTTTTTTTTTCCTTTTTGTTTACTTTTTTTTCTTTTGTTTTCTTTGTTAAAAGTAGAAAAAAATTAAGGCACTTTCTGAAACTAATTGTAAATAAAAAGTCGAAAAGAAAAGAAAATCATTGTGAAGTTCATTTGAAAATAGTCCATTATTATCCCCAATCTTGAGCGATTTATCTTTCATTCCTTTCAACACCTATCTCTGTTCCACCATCTTCCATTTTTAAGCTGCTTGAAAGTTTAATTTCTCTACTTTCAACCGCCCTCAAACCACCAACAGAATTCTCAGTGTTTTTCGTTAGAATCTTTGGAAACAAAACTTCCGACTTACCAGTTCTTTATTTATATCTTTACTTTTATCCATTTTTTACTGTTTCTGGGACCAAGTAAGTTTGTTTTTTTGCTATAAGAAGTGAAGAAGTCTTTAATATTTTAATTATAGTTGACAAAGTCGTTTCTTAATCAAATCTTAACAATAGGAGTGGAACGTAATGGGTGAAAATTTCAGATTCATGCGAGTAGTATTTTTTTGTGTTCATTTGTACATAAATAGCACTAAACAATCAAACATTTTGAAAATTTTGCAAAATTCAGAAGGTGCAGGCCACTAGTTTTTGGCTATTTTACATTCATTTAAACCCTTTCACAGCCTGAAAATGGTCTTAAATTACAGTACTATATCAGATTTAACCATCTATATCCATTCATAGCTTTTGAAGATGTTTTAGGACCTGCAATGTCGCATAAAACCACTTTTTCACCGAAAAATGATGGATTTTGAGTCCCGTGGAGCCCTAACGGCTATTTTTGGCCTGCATCTTCTGAATTTTGCAAAATTTTCAAAATGTTTGATTGTTTAGTGTTATTTATGTATAAATGAACACAAAAAAATAATACTCGCGTGAATCTGAAATTTTCACCCATTACGTCCCACCCCTATTAACAATGTTTTTTCTCCTCATAATTACCCAAGTTTAATCTCTTCGATCATGTTTTTCTTATTAACACTCCTCTTAAATTGAATTAAAGAAACATGATTTTATGGTACTTTAATAAATCTTGGGGTTCGCGTTTTTACCAGCATTGGATGACATGTGGAAATTGAAAGAAACATCAAACGAATCTGTTGAAAATGCAGATTTTCTAAAGGATTCCTTAAAACGGAGAACAGTAGAATATTTGCTGAACTATAATCTTTACAACGATTTATTTATTTTTAAAAATTTTCTCACTCTTTTTTAAAACTGTTACAAAAAGATAAAATCTCGCCAAGAAAAATCCGTCGAAAGAGTTAGGGTTAGCGATAGATACTTTCGCTCATTTATTACATGACATTCGTACCAAAACTTTTCAACACAATTTCTTTCCAATTAATTCTTTTAATACTCGGTATTTGATTGAATTTTAAATATATATGTAAAAGGGTTTGGTACATGGCCATCCCTACTACAGGCCAGGCAATCGTGCAACTGGGGTCTTTTACTGGGGGCCATGTGAACTTTCTTAAATATTCGATATAGAAGTTGCAAACTATATCATCAACTGTTGCGGATCCTTTTTTTCTTTTTAACCACAATATACAAGTAATGATCTTTTGATATAAGTACAAAATCTCTAAAAAAAATCCAACATTGAAATAAAAATTCTTCATTGAAATATGCATTTGCCTTTGTTTATTCAAAATTACCTGTCTCTTAATTTATAGGAATTTGTCAATTGTAAAATTTATCAATTAGCTCATTGTTGTTCTTATTATTTGGTATGTAAAACACATAAAAACATCAAACTAATCTCACAGAGGAATTTTACCTTTGTTTGCAACTTCTATATCGAATATTTAAGAAAATTCACATGGTCCCCAGTAAAAGACCCCAGTTGCACGATTGCCTGGCCTGTAGTAGGGATGGCCATGGTTTGGTAGTTTTTCTGAAGCATTGCTAGTAAATAAGTATATAGGTATTTAATAAGGCTGTATGCAATGCAGAAATTATTTGTTTTTGGTTCATATCCTGTTTCACCATTCCATCTTTTTCCGCATTGCATACAGCCTTATTAAATACCTATATTCTTAAATATATATGTATTTTTTCGGGAATCCATTACTTTTTAAGTGTTCAGCTTTGGCCTGTGTCTGAAACTTTACCATTTTGCATAGGTGTCAAATTCTGCATCTTGAACTGAAGGTCCTTACCATTTTATATGAATTCTCGTACACACTATTTTATGAAGCTTGGGATTAACGTGTCTACCTCCAGGAATCATCTACACTCATCAATCAAAAGATTTTTCCAACTATTTGACCCTTAAAATCCATTGCCAAGTTTTGCCATGGCCGCTGCCAAGCAAACTTAACAACTGCCGACACATTCTTTGGGCATTGCGTACAGGTTGGAGAACGCGAACGTGCTTCTCAAATTGTTACGCTTTAGTTGGTGACTGCTGATTCTTCACGGGACAAAGCTGTAACATCTGTTTGCAGAGATTTAGACATGCCGCTTTGGACTCGCTGTAAAACGAACACTTTTTCAATAGTAACTTCATGGAGAAAGTACCTACATTGTTAGACAGCTAATTGCTTGAAAAGTTTACATTTGAGTATATCGACTTTTAACATGGTTAGTGTGATGCCGTTGTTGCTTTCACGCTGTAGCATCTCAATAGTCATAACGTCTGCCAAATCATTGAAGATGGCAGCGTTAATATAGTATTTACTGCGGTCTTATATTATTCCCTCATCTTCCTAATCGGTCTCCAGATACTTCAGTTTTTTGTCAGGTGGTACCATCCATCTGTCAGCATCCAAAGATTTCTGAGATTCCTTTTAATTGTAACCTTGTATGTGAGTTTAAGTCAGCCACGATTTTGGTATCCACTTGTCAATCGATAAAATAGGATTTATTTCGAGATTGTGTCGTTTAACATCTGTATCACATGTCCAATCCATCTGAGGTTTCACCGAAAGAGAAGTGCCTTACATGCTTTCCAAGTCGGCTCTCCTCAGGACGTCCTCATTTGAGACCTTGAATTGCACCAACCAGGTTCCTATTTCATGGTCAAATCAAATCCCTGCAGATTGACTGGGTGGGTTATTTATTCAAGCTTGTCCATTTAGGAGTGTGATACAGCAGCAGAAAGGGGGTCATGGTCTGTGATGATGACTATAAATGAGATTCCATACACAGAAATCTTGTTTGCCAATATTCTAGCCATGACAAGAATCTCTGTCGACTGGGGAGTAATTCTTCTGGAACATAATTAGTTGGTCTCCATTCACTAATTTTTATATACATCATGTGGCATTATATACATCATGTGGCATTATATACATCATGTGGCATATATACATCATGTGGCATATATACATCATGTGGCATATATACATCATGTGGCATATATACATCATGTGACATTATATATTAGTGACTGTCATCGGTTTCTCTATAAACGACCAGCTGGGTTTCTCATTTCAAAGAAAAAGATCCCATTACGCTTTCATTTGACAGTGCAGATATCAATTTTCTCACTTCCTGCACACTTTTGTCATTTCACATAAACATTTTTGTTCGTACTGGTGTAGTAATGACATTAAAGTTTCTCACCATTTTTGCTAATAAAATAGGAGTTATACTTTCACATTTGCAAAAGACTCTCCGTCATGATGAAATATCTAGAGCAAGAAACTTTTTCTATTGCCTCTACTTTGCCAGAATCTGATGATCTTCTCTTTTCAGAGAGAATATACCCAAAATAGAGAACTTATTCAATTCGTACTTGTCCTCCGCTGTCTCTAAAACTTGGAAGCAGTCTCGAAAGGTGTCTGTTGTGTTCGCGTTGCGCTATTCCATGGACGATTGTAGATAACAAATAACATGTAGCAGGTGTTGATCGTAACAGAATCGCCTCCCATGTTTTTGTCACGTTATGATAAGAGAACTCGGCAACGAGACATAAATGACGTAAGGGAATGAGCTTCTAAAAATAACCTCAAAATGTCGTCTAGGTCAGTGGTCCCCAACCGGTGGGCCGCGGACCGGTGCTGGTCCGTAGACCAATTGGTACCGGGCCGCGTAAGAAATACAGTTTAGAAATATAGTTTGCATACATGTGCGCAGTTTTTAAAGCTCTTTATCTCAGTTTGTACGCTTTGTCATAAGATTTGTCATACGCTTTGTAAGCTTAGTCACTAGTGTTGTAAGTGTGTTTGTGTGTCTTGTGACTCGTGTTGTTGGTACGATGCTACATGTAAGTTGCAAGTAAACAATCTACCCCCGGGCCGCGGTAAAATTGTCTAACGCTTACCGGTCCGCGGCAACAAAAAGGTTGAGGACCACTGGTCTAGGTTACACAATGAACTGGTACAATTATGATAATTGGATAAAAAAAAGTGTAACGGGTATGTCACATTATTATGTGCCCTATTCTTATAAAGAAGTAAATAAATTTTTAACTTATAAAAAAAAATAAGTAGTTGCGTCTTTCATTTCTGAGGAGGAAATAGAGAGAAGACTAGTGAATCTATTTGTCTATTGCGTGAGGACCGGATTATTTCCTTTATCTGAACAGGTAAATCATCTAGCCTTCGCTTTACTATTTCACTGTATAGGAATATCTCCTCCAACTAAAAACATGTCAGAAATTCTTGTGAAATTCTACACTAACCGGTAAAGCTTCCAGCATTAACTCTTTGAAGCGGAAAATCCCTCTGGGTTTGGAAATTGCTTAAATTCTTGGACTTCCTACTAAGGGGCAATTTGGTGAATAGCACAGTTGAGAATCAGTTTAGTATATGGTGTCGACTTGTTTATGTAGCTCTTGCATGGAGGTTTTGAATTGCAGGAAGATTGGCCAGCCAAGGAAGACATGGAAGTAAGTGATTGGACAAGACCATACAGAGTTGAATTTGGAGAGTTGATCTGTTGAATAATGAAGAATTATTAAGAAAAATGGAGGAAATCTTTTTCTTTACTTTTTTTTTTCCACATGCATTTCTAAGTTAGTAAATATTTCCATAAAGAAGAGCCTAACCCTAACCCTAACCCTAAGCCTGTGGCTAGTATTGGTGATATTACTTACTTTTATTTATTTATTTTTTTTTTTTTTTAGGTATTCAAACCTCATTTTTGACGGAACCTGACCCTCTAGTGGCTTACGTTGGCGGAGTTGCCAGCTTCCAATGTGACATAAAGGCTGTTCCTCCGGCGGTGTACATTTGGGAAAAGGACAAAGTGCAACTGCCTCAACATGTTGACAGGTATGTGGTCATCTTACAGCATAAACTAACACTGGCTTTACCTTCCTGGCGTTGCCCGCCCTACAATGAAGTCATTTCATTTCTGCTTGTTTGCACATTTTTAAATTTAAGAAATCTGGACACGTACCAAAAGAACTACGTGTTGACGTTACATTTCTGTGAAACGGCAAATGGCTTCGAAGAATTAATTATTTAAATGTTTAAACTTTTTTTAAAATACATTCTTCACTGAGATATTCTTTGTTTCATAAGACAGAAATAAATTAAAGAAGCACAGAAAAACAAATGAATTTTGTTTCTTTATGTTCGAATATATTTCAGTTATTTTATGGACTGAACAGATAATTGCCCCTAGTGACCCCAGATTGAATCGAAGAAAAAAATTTTAATGATGTCTTTAGATTCCTTGTAAAAATTTAACTCTTATTGAAACTCATTTGAGTGTTCTAACTCTTAACAAATTGATTTCTATCACACAAAAACATATTGGATAGAATGCAATATTAAATCATCGATCGGTCAAACAAGGGTGATATGAAACCCTTTTTCATTTCCTTATATTACCCTTGTTTGAACAATTGATGATTTAATAAATATTGCATTTTATCCAATTTTTATTCTCATCTACTCATACTATAGCTCTATTGTATATCGAGCTTTTACTATTCAAAATAGGATATAATTTAGAGATATAAACTTTATTTTCATATTTCGCATTATATATATATATATATATATATATATATATATAAACAAAACTTAGATTTAGTATACGGAACGTTTATGTTTTTGCCTTTTAAGGGAAGTGGGGTCTGATCAACTCTGCTGAGAAGCCATGAAATTAAATACTGTCTTGTTTTTAAATTCCCGAAACAGTTTTTCATGGTAAACAACTGATGATCCCTTAAATAATGTTAGAAGCAAACTAATATAATAACTGTAAAAACTAAATTGACTTACATGAGTGATTTTCTACTGAACGACTTGGGACTTAAGGGTTTTTTTTTTATGGTTAAGAAACTTCCGAGACTATATATATATGATTATTTTTATTCACACAGACATGTACAAAATCTGTGACACTGGCATGTCGATGTTATCGATCAACAGTTTGTATAAACTGAGATCTCATCAGGCAGAGTTAGAATACGATCTTAACCTTAGATCATATTTGGAGAGAATGCGAATATGATCTAAGGTTAAGATCGGATTCTAACTCTGCCTGATGAGATCTCAGTTTATAATAGCTGTTGATCGATAACATCGACATGCCAGTGTCGCAGATTTTGTACATGTCTGTGTAAATAAAAATAATCCTATATAAAGCTCTATTTGATATTGACCACTTTTTATAAACCCGGTTGAAATTCTTCGGATTACTACCCTGTGGATGTTCTACCTGGGTTATTATCATTATTATATATATATATATATATATATATATATAAGATGGAAGAAGAGGGATAAACATGTACGAATGACAAATTTATTTCAACTTCGATTGTTCAATGCAAGGTGTACTCGGTAAAAACATGTTTATTATTCTTTCCTTAAGCCAATGCTTTTCAAAGATTAAAATCTTATCATCAAAGGAATTACATAGATGGATAAGTTGGCAGTGGAAAAGCCAAAATTCAAAATTTGAAAAAATATTAAGTAATGGAGAGTGAGAATGTCCAGTTGGTAAATGTCCATTGATAAGGTGTCTAGTGAAAGGAGATTTAAAGATGGAAAAGAAGGGTTTTCGTGAAGGCAGCATGGAAAAAGTTCAAGAATGAAGTAAATCCAATAGAAAGGTGTTTAGTTTAGTCGTAGGTGGAACGCACTTATTCGGAAGTAATTTTAAGAATTCGGGCCATTTTAAAATACTTCCATGGGCCGAGAATGAGAGTTGTTTTTTTTTAAGTTGAACTGTGTATGTTAAACGTAGGCAGTCGGAAATTTAAGTAGTGACTTTGGTCAAGTCTAAGAAGAGCTCGTATATTGAGCTTAAACCATTTCACTATAGGTTCTATCTACTAAAAGTATACTTTTAGTTTCATATTTTATACAGGGTGGGCCAAAATAAGGGTCCTATCTTTAAATTTGAATAACTTGAATTTGAATAACTTCCACAAAATAAAAGTTAAACTCACCAAACTTTATGTGTGTGTAGACTGACCCTTCCGAGATTTTTTGAAATAAACAAAACAAATTTTAGCCAAAAAACACTTCTTAAAACTTACAAAAACTAAAGTATTGTTTTTTACACTGTTTTGAGTTTTTTAAGCAAAAATAATGTTTTCTAAATGAGGGTACGTTCCTTAGGGCTAATACGGCTCATGCTTGCTTCGGAAGGGGTCCTTTACTTATTCTAAAAAAAAAAAAAAAAAATTAAAAAAAAAAATCAATAAATAAAAAAGTTATGAATTTTTAAAAATAGGACCCTTATTTTTGCCCACCCTATATATTTCTAACCATTTCTAGCATCAACAATATTAGTGGCTTCTTGTTTTTCATATTTATATCACAGATGATTTTTTTTTAAAATAAAATTTCATATTGGACAAAGTTTTCATTAACTGACTATCATTCACACTTACATCTACCAAAATGGTCCTGTGAGCACTTCTGAATGGTAATGTCTCTTGACATTCCTAAGCCTATTGAAGAAAAGAATATTCCTTTCCACCTACGCCAACATTCTAAATATGCCCTTGTGCCAGAAATCTTTTCATTGAAATAAATGTCCATCCTAGTTTTAGACGCTTTCGTTTTATAGAAGTGCATTATCTTGTGTTAGTGACCTTTTAACGAAGTGAGCAGAAATTGGGTAAACAGTCCTTCGTAGTTGCTAGGTGCTTGCAAACTAAGCATATTCAGGTCATATACTAGTGGTTTCTTGTGATCCTTTCAAAAGATTCTGTATTAGTTAGAAATAATGAGTGTGTGTGGGGGGGTATCATTTTTCCAGTTTTCAGCTTTTAAGTAGTATGTTAAATGCTGTAAATTAATCTGCCATAAAGAAAAAATATTTTCTGATGACTTTTGATGAATACTTTGTGAGGTAAAAATAATTTTTCATATTCTATTAGCTGTATCTTACACGGCGTTGCATTGGAGTTTTTTTTTACTTCCACTTTGGTTGAGTTTTTTTTATTATTATTATTATTATTATTATTTTTAACCAAATTATTATTTTACTAACTAGGATTTTGAAAGTTAAATTTAATTATGAATGTATCGTCTGGTCATTAAATTATTGATTGATTAAATTGTTATGAAGCAATAACTAATTTTATGTTATTTTAATCTTTATTTATAAATTTTTAGATGTAAATAATGTCCAAAACTTTCAATCTTGTACATGAGGATTTGCTAAAAAATTTAAAGCCAGAAAATGACTTTCTATTTGACAGTTTGAAGGCTTTTTAATTCCTTTCAAATTTCAAAGTGCCAAAAAGTAATTTTTTTTTTTTTTTTTTTTAACTATTTACAAAAAATTAAAATGGCTGATTTGTTTGAAAAAAAATACTAAATGCATTCTGGTGGATTTAATATCATAATTAAATTAAGTTTTAAATAGTTATTTTTTGTTTTAGTACTTCACGCTATGACTTTTTATTTCAATAAATGATTAATAGTAAATAAAAATAAGTTACGCTAATACGAGAAAAACACATGTGAAGTTATCTTGTGATTTTATTAATATAGATAATCAGAAAGAGTATAAAGTAATGTTCTTTCCCTTGCATCCATGTTTTATGATGACTATCTATGCAGTATATGTTTATGTAACTTGTCATATCATTTTGGAGTTCTTAAACAAACATGTTAAACCTTTCATTCTATCAAATGATTTCCTTTCTAGTGACACCAACATCTCTGGTTGTTAGAAATAAGATTAAAAGAGAAAAATAAAATAGGGCCGACCGTTTGTAAGATGCGTCCGTTCAATCTTTTACAAAAGGGGACGCTATGGTGCAGATAGCAAAATAGCAAAAGTTTGTAGAATTGGAGAAAGTTTTTAACAATTTTTACAGGGGTTCAAGTAAAAGGTAGAGGGTTAAAAAATATCTCACTTGGTCCGTATGGATTCGTACTCCGTTATGTGTATAGTTCCGTAGAGTTACAAGTAAAAATCCTGGACTGGTATTTTAAATATCCAATTTTTCTTCAAAAATGGCTACTCAATACAGCTAACTTTTTTCCCTCCCGGCCATTTATTTCTTTATGCCCAACCTTTTTATTTTTATTCTTCAATTTTTCAAAGTGAAATGGAACTAGGTAATATTTATTTATTATAAATACCACATTATCAAATTTTATCCTCTGGCGAGAAGAGTTTTATCTTTGAAAAACCATGGTTTAAGGATTAATATAACTCCTTGCATCTGAACTTTCGATGTAATAAAATTTGTACTAATTTTATGTAATTTTATGTAAATTTATGCAATTTTTTATCTTCATCTTTCCTTCTTTAAAATATATATGTGTGTGTGTGTAGTGTGATGATGTATGGAAGTGAAATCTGGCCAGTGAGAGTTAAAGACATGCATTGCATGGAGAGAAACGGTATAAGAATGATATGATGGATGTGTAATGTGAGCTTAGATCTGATGACCTCAGAGGAAGATTAAATCTGGACAGTATAGAGAGATGCATGCTGAACAGGAGACTTCGATGGTATGACTGTGCTGAAAGAATGGATGAGAATTCTTGGGTTAGTAGATGTAGGTTCAGTTCACAGGGGAAGGCCAAGGAAAACATGTGAGAAAGTGCTAAAAATGGACTTTAGAGAAAGAGGAATGAATAAAAACCTGGCCAGAGATAGGTCAGTTTGAAAGTCAATTTCTTAAAGACGTCCAATTGCATGTCAGCATGTAAACAGAATGTGGTGGTGGTGGTGGTGGTGGTGAATTCTAATCATTACAATTTCTAGCCATTCAGATATTGCTAAATAACATTTTACTTGTTATAATCGGTAAGTTTAGCTGGAATGACTTTTATGTAAAGATGTTGTCTATTGAATATTGTGGATTAATTCTTCAGAGGTTTAAGTCTTCTGATAAAATGTTATCATATTCAGTTTAGCATCCGTTTTGCATGCTGGCATGCGTTGGGACGTCTTTTAGAAATTGACTTCCAAACTAACCTACGTCTACTAACCAGTGAACTCTCATTCATTCTTTCAATGTAGCCATGCCATCAAAGTCTCCTGTTCTGTGTTTCGGAATTTTTGAGATGAGGATTGATAATTTGTATTATTTGTATTTTTCTCACTACTTTTCTCATCTTGGATGTTATTCTCACAACATTACAGAGGTCACATCGGCTGAAACGTTCTGAGAATAGCATCCAAGATTAGAATGGTAGTCCGAATAATACAAAGTCTCCTGTTCTGATGAGATAAAAAATATCAGTGCGTTTATTATTACAGGACAACCTTCCAACTAAAGCTAACGTCATAAGTCAATATATTGAGGAAGGTTGTAGAGGTGGGGCCCAAAACATGAGTAGAAATCTATGTACAATCAAACAGTGGCGGCCTGCCTTGTTTGGGGTGAACCATGTTAAAAAACAAAAAACAAAAAAAAAAACAGTTGCATTAAAACTTTTAAAGACATTTTGTCAAATGTGATTGAGTAAGAAACTAGAATTATTAATAGATTACTTAGTTGCTGTACAAAGAGCTTCATGCTTTTTAGGAAAATATTTAACAAATTATTTATTTTTGATTTTATTTGATAAATAAAACTGGGCTGTCAATTTTATTTTCGAATTCAATATCAGAATCAGTGTAAGATTATAACCATTGATATCAAGAGTTCAAATTCTGGTAAATCAAGAGTTCAAATTCTGGTAAATCAAGAGTTCAAATTCTGGTAAATCAAGAGTTCAAATTCTGGTAAATCAAGAGTTCAAATTCTGGTAAATCAAGAGTTCAAATTCTGGTAAATCAAGAGTTCAAATTCTGGTAAATCGAGTTAAAAAATCTCATTCTCTTGAAAGGTGAAAAGGGGAGAAAACTGAATGAGACGAAAAGGAAAAGTCATTTAGTGAAAGTGAAGGAATACAAGAAATATGAACAACAAAAAAATATTCTTAAGATACATCCATTCCATCAGAAATTTTAGCAATGAAAATGCTATTTCAAACTTAAGCATGACAGACTAAAAAAAATACTATTCCAAACTTACGTACGACAGACCAACAAAAATACTATCTCAAACTTAAAAGACAAACTTTTAGTGACAAAAATTATTTTTTGTTTTGCCCAGGACTGAAAGTAATACTTATATTATAGACTAGCGCTGATACCCGGTGTTGCCCAGGAACATGGATAACAAAATAGAACCGTTTAAAAAGTGTGTAAAATCATTTTAAACTTCTCTCTCTACAAATTACTTTTTATCGCCCCCTCCCGCATCCCCCTCCCTCTCTCTCTTTCTCTCTCTAGCTGTCTTTGACAACTGGTTCAATATAATAGAAAGAAAGAAAAAGTCAGCAACTGACTGACTGTTTGACCTATTTTCAGTGTTTTGGAAACAACTACCAGTAAAAATGCACGCGCAAATTTGGTCCCTAGTGATCCCCAGTTAATGAGTATTATTATTGTTGTTATTATTATATATAGAGATAGATAGATAGATATTTATTTATTTATTTTTACCATATCTAACTTGGAGTCATACTGAATCAGACTATTTAAGTTTCTAAGTGTATCTTTGGTAGTTTCTGAGTTTTAGCTGGACACATACAGATGGAAACTGACATCAAGGACTAAATTGCTTATTTTATGAAGCTTGAAATCTTATTGAAAGGTCATATTTTATTTATAGATTGGAAATTATTTTGATCATCAAATTCTTTGTCATTAAGAGAAGTAGGAAATAATTGTTTTCTTAGTTTTTTCATAGAACAGAGATATTTTGGTTCAAACAGACTTGTTTGATTCTTTTTTTTTTACTGTTTAAAATTCAATAAATTCAACCATTTTTTTTTTATATAAATCTAAAACCCTATGCTTAATTGACATTTATACTTTATTTTATTTCCATTTGCAATTATTTCTATTCTTAATTTTTCATAAACTAGCTGCACATACCCGACATTGCCAGGGAGCATTTTTACTCTCATTTTTGTTCGCTTTTTTCTTTTTTTTTTTTTTTTTAATAGGATTTTGAAACTTAAATTTAATTATGGTATCGTTTGATCATTAACTTTTTAATTATACCAAATTATAAAATTATGGCTAATTGTGTTGTAATGTTTTAATCTACATTTATAAAATTATTGGCGGTAAATAGTTTCCAACTCTTTAAATCATAGTACATAAGAATTTGCTAAGAATTTTTAAGCCAGTTTAAATGACTTCCTATTCAACGGTTTTAAATGCTTCAAAACTTCTTTCATACTTCGAAAGTTCACATAGTTATTTTTTTCTTTATTTTTTTCAATTATTAAAAAAAGATTCAAATGACTGACTTTGTTTATGAAGAAATGAATATGCGTTGTGGTGTATTTAATTTCGTAATTAAATTATTTTTTAAGATTTTTTAAAAAATTGTTTTACTACTTTTATGCTATTGCATTTTTTTATTTCAATAAATAATCAACTAATAGAAATTTGTTAAAAATAACGATTAAGTCACGTAGAAGCAAGAAACACATAATTTTATAAATAGTTTATTAATAATAATTTTAATAATTTTATTAAAACATAAAATAACTAATTTAGTAACTAAACAATACTGTAATATGTGAATTTAACTTCTAAAGTCCTGTTTAAAAGAAATGATTTGGTAAAATAAAAAACGATATACTTAATTATTTTAATTAAAAAAAAAAAAAATACAAAGACTCCATGATAACAGTAAGTAGGTACAAGTAGTCTTCTTTTTTTTTTTTTAAGTTGTAAAATATGATATTACATTTTATTTTCTGTCTCTCTCTTTTGAAAATTGAGGTAAGTGCTTTTGTTGCATGCATCTCAATTCAATGAACAAAAGTCAACCATGAAATTTATTTGGTAACATTTTTATTTATTGGGTACTTCTTCAGATTAGAACCCGAGCTAACCCTGACCCTAACGACGCCAAGTCGATTTTAGCTCTGGTCCTAATCTGGAGAAGCATCATTTATTGTTATAAATCTCAATTATTTTCTCTCTTTTTTTTTTTCTTTCTTTCTTGCGTGAAGGTATACTAGCCTATCAAGTGGGACCCTCCAAATTTCCAATGTCACTCAATCGGATGCCGGTCTCTACAGATGCCGCAGTTACCACGGTGCCCTTCAGCTACTTCCAGATCAGGTTGATGAGTTTCAATGGAGAATCAGCTCAGAGGCTCAACTTACCGTAAAAGAAGGTAAAAACAGCAATCAGCTAAATCGTAAATAATTCTTAGACACCCCAAACTGGTTCATATATTTCTTCTACAGGGTGGGCCAAAATAAGGGTCCTATCTTTAAATTTGAATAACTTGAATTTGAATAACTTCCACAAAATAAAAGTTAAACTCACCAAACTTTATGTGTGTGTAGACCGACCCTTCCGAAATTTTTTGAAATAAACAAAACAAATTTTAGCCGAAAAACACTTCTTAAAACTTAAAAAAACTAAAGTATTGTTTTTTACACTGTTTTGAGTTTTTTAAGCAAAAATAATGTTTTCTAAATGAGGGTACGTTCCTTAGGGCTAATACGGCTCATGCTTGCTTCGGAAGGGGTCCTTTACTTATTCTAAAAAAAAAATTTTTTTAAATCAATAAATAAAAAAGTTATGAATTTTTAAAAATAGGACCCTTATTTTTGCCCACCCTGTAGATCATTTTTGGATTAAAAACTAAATGACACCTTATTAAATAACAAGTTATACAAAACTAAAATCGTTACATGCACTACATTTTATTTTGTTTCATTCTACCAAAGAAACTTAGTAATTTATCTATAACAAAGTAGGGGGGGGGGGGCTGATTTTCAGTAAAAAAAAATTCGTTGAAATGTTATAAGTTGTCTCCCTTGGTCTAATCGGTTATCTCCCTTTAAATATAATAAATAATATATATATATATATATATATATATAAAAAAATTTCAGTTATCTCACACAGGAAATAAGAAAGTTTCTTTTACGATGGCTGCCATAGTGTTTGAACATGCATCTAATAAAAGCCTGCAGTAAACTTTTCCTTTTTAATTCTTAACTTTGGCTTTTATCTCAGTAGGTTACACCGTGAGTGTAACATTGTCACAGATAGATATCGCAATTCAATGAGAAGGACTTATTCAATCTTTGTTATTCTGCATAGTCAGAATCGAGTTCTACACTCTAAATCCACTTGACCATTTGTTCAAGAGTCATATGAGTATGAAATTGAGTGCACATTCCCGAAAATGCAGGGGCGTAAAACTGTCAGAAGTATCCAGTCAAAAGTGCAAGATAAAAATGTCAGAAACCGGTATTGCAAGTAAAAACAAAACAACAAAATTTTTACGGCTGTTCTTTCTTGTTTTTTAGGTCTACTAAAATCACTTCATTTTCCATTTCACTTTTCTTTTTCAATAAACCGCTCACAGCACACACATATCCCTTTTCTCTTATTTTTGTTTAATGTTATTTTAAATTTAGACCTTTTTGTGGAGAAATGTTTTAAATTTTAAAAGCCTTTACTTTGAAATTGTTAAAAATATGAACAAAACAATTATAGCTTTATCAGTGTTTAATTGAGACCTTCAGAATAATTAATGGGATTTCCATCAGTATTTAATTGATACCTTCAGAATAATTAATGGGATTTCCATCAGTATTTAATTGATACCTTCAGAATAATTAATGGGATTTCCATCAGTATTTAATTGATACCTTCAGAATAATTAATGGGATTTCTATCAGTATTTAATTGATACCTTCAGAATAATTAATGGGATTTCTATCAGTATTTAATTGATACCTTCAGAATAATTCGATTTCCATCAGTATTTAATTGATACCTTCAGAATAATTAATGGGATATCTATCAGTATTTAATTGATACCTTCAGAATAATTAATGGGATTTCTATCAGTATTTAATTGATACCTTCAGAATAATTAATGGGATTTCCATCAGTATTTAATTGATACCTTCAGAATAATTAATGGGATTTCCATCAGTATTTAATTGATACCTTCAGAATAATTAATGGGATTTCTAAATATAGAACGCACTTTTGATATCTCCTGACATGCAGGTAATTTATTGATAAGAAAGATTTCAAAAACTCAATTCTACTACAAAATTAGATGTTTTTCTAATAGAGTAATATATTTTTGGAACAAATTGTCTAATCAGATTAAAAATAATTCTAATATGAATCATTTTAAGAATAAATTGAATGATTTCAGAAATAATAAAAATTAATTTACACAGACACTGGAGAGGGGGGGTGGAGTTATATCTGATGTAATACAGGAATGGAATCATTAATAAAATTCACAATAGTTTCTGCACTTCAACCCAATTTGTTTTTAAAAAAAACAAACATTCAGTCTATGCCTGACTTGTCCACCAACTTTCAGTCATGAATGTTCAACAGTCTTTGTTTTATTTCCATTCAAACTATTCATGGATACGACTTGCAAAATTGTCAATAACTCTGACGTCACTATCTTCTCTTGGCACTGCCCTGATTTTGGCTTCAGTTCAGGAATAGTCTGAGGATTATTTTGAAAGACATTATCTTTGAGATTATGCTACAGTTAAAAATGGGGGTCAGGGATATGGTCCGGTGTGTATGAACTATAGGGTATAGTTGGGAGGAAAGCTGAGTATCAATTTTTGTTTGTTTGTTTGTTTGTAATCTGTGTACACAGCATAATCATGTTGACATACCGGTTGTCATTAGATCACTAAAGTTAAGCGACGTTGAACCTGGTCAGAACCAGAAAGATGACCATCTGGGAATACCAAGCAGTGTATGTGAGAAGACGGCGACAGCTTCCCTAAAAAGAAAACGTCATCTCCCTTGACCGGGATATGCATGCGATTGGAGACCATTTATGAATTTCATTCCTTAGAAACTTCCTTCTTCGGAGAAAGTCGGCTCAACCTGACCGGGGTGTATGCCACACCAGATACACTTTTGAAGTTAACAGTTTATCTTCTGCTCGAAAAATGTTATCAACTTTTGTAGCTGCTGTATCTGGTCGCTAAATATTGGACTATGCAAAAATTGGCATCCTGACTTTCTAGAATGCACTTAACAAATGAGTAAAGTCTCTTGGCAACAACTTAAAAGCATAAATCATGCTTTCTTCAATCTAATAAGAGTTGCTAGTCAAATACAGTAGTAATTATTGATTCCATGTTTTTTTCATATTTACTGTGTCACACACACACACACACACACACACATATATATATATATGATAATTTTATTTACACAGACATGTACAAAATCTGCGACACTGGCATGTCGATGTTATCGATCAACAGTTACTATAAACTGAGATCTCATCAGGCAGAGTTAGAATCCGATCTTAACCTCAGATCATATTTGGAGGGAATGAAATGGAGGGATAGAAAAAGAGAAGAAGAAGAAGAAAAGAAATTTAACATTTCAAAAATTGAGGCCGTTAAAAATATATATATATATATATATATGCATCCACAGATAATTGTACAATGGCTTCTTCTATTCATTTCCTTTGTTCAGGGTTCAGACGTTTTCTGATAGTTTGCAATCTCATTCTCACGGTTCAGCAGATCGACTGTCTCCAAATTCCACTCTGTACGGTCTGTCTAATCAGTTGCTTCCAAGTTTTCCTTGGCTGGCCAACCTTCCTGCAATTCAAGACACCTATGCTTCTGTAACGGTGTATCCAAGCGGATGAACATGACCATACCAGCATAACCAATTCGTCTTTAGGATAACCTCTATGCTGGGCAAATGTAGTGCCTTCAGCAAATCCTCTGATATGACAAGTGTCTTCATGCTGAGATTCAAAACCTGATCGTCTGATCACTTCCAACTGTGATCAGCAGTCAGAACTCTTACCTCTGCTCCACCAAAAACTGCTCCGAAAAGAAGTGATATTATGTCTCTTTTGTTTACACTCATGATACTGGTTACCTAGAGGACTCTATTCCACATAAAAGAATGTTTTACGCTAATTAGAAACCGTTATGTCCCCTACCAGAGAGCTGAATCCATAAATGGGGAGCATAACGTAATGTCATGATCCTCATAATCAGGTAATCATATGATTTGTGTATTCTGTTTATTTACTTCCTTTGCGGGAGGTTAGACACAAGGCAAGGTGAGGTTTTGAAAAGCCAACACACTAAAAGTGCACTCTGGCCTACAAAAAAAATGCCTGATCAGCTTTGTCGGCATTCCCCGGTAGGGGCGCCTCAAGCGATTAGCAATTAACTAACCCCTTTCTAAAAAGAGAAGGTCAAGCCTGGGAGGGTGGACCTCCTAGGACTGAACAGAACGATACCTCAGCATGGGAGAAGCCAGTCCACTGTCAGACTGATTGTCGGGGACGTATCCAGTTTTTGTCCGCTGCCAAATTTAACCTTGCTCATCGTCTTGGAAACTCTTTATTTACTCACAAATCACGATTCAACTATAAAGCCGAAGTTGTTCACTAGAAATAAGTTTAAGAGAAAAAGATGAAAATGTGAAACTTCTTCTTCTTCTTCTTCTATGGAAAGCAGGGATGCGAGATCTCCGCCTTTTAGCAAAATTCCGCCTTTTTTTTTTTTTTTTTTTTTTTTTTTTTTATTTTGTAAATCAGAAAAAGACTGATTTCTGCCGAATCACTAACTAATTTAAGTTTGATTTTGACATAAAGCTTCAGTGTAGGTAATTTTAGAACTCATTACATATTTAAAGGTAATGAATGTTTCATCGTGTGTTCATTTCTGTCTTCGTAGATGCAGTTTTAGTATCAATACTTTGTTAACCCTCTCCATACGGGCATTTGGAGAATCCATTGCATAACTTTGCGATTATGTTCTATATGTGTAAAAGAGCCTCTTTGTGTAGTGATTGCTTTGGTAATAGCACTCTTTTCGTTGTCTAATTTCCTTTGCGGTCAATTTCTTACTCTGCGTGGTCTTCAGTTTGTGTTTGTCATATTTATTTACCTGTACGTCCTTATTTTTTCGTCATTTGGCTTGGTTTTCTTTCTTTCTCTTTTTCTTTTTCTTCCTCTCTCTCGCAGTATCTCTCTTTCTCTTTTCCTATTTTTTCTCTCTTTATCGTCCTATCTCCCTCTGCCTCACACATACATCAAACGATTCATGATGCGGATGGGGGGGGGGGGTAGAAGACTTGTTTCATCAAGGCTTGACTTCGGTCTTTTTTTCTCCTTTCCCTCCTCCCACATACGCACTTGGGGGTCTTTCTCTTGCTAACGGCCATGTTTATTTCTTGGAATATTTTTTTTAATATTTTTAACTTTTATTACGCACAAAAACTTTTAATCTATATACTACTAAAACTGTGATGCTTGCTTGTCACTGTGCACACTGAATGATGTCATATATAATATTAAAAGTGTGTGGACGTTTGTTTGTTTGAATGCAGCAGCAACAACTGTAACTATGTATTTCCAAATATTTATCAATCAACATATAACAAAGAATACTTATCTTGTATATAGACTTAAAAGAGTGATGAAAGATGCATATAGAAATCAATATTTCCTGTAGTGAAAATTTTTAAGAGTAAAATAAGAATTCATAGGATTGTCCCAGATATGAAAGTCACTTGAATGTTCATGAATTTGCAGAATGAATCTGTCTTTGGGTTGTCACAAAATAGGATGAAAACATTGGCTGCGCCATAGAACGATGAAGAACTCTGGTTTCGACTTGGTTAAATTGCTCTACCTTTTTGAATGTCAGAATAAATCTCTTGGTGAAAATTGCGTCAAAATAAATCTGTCTGGTTCAGCAGAGATGTGACCATCTGATCAGTGAAGGAATCTCTTGATAAAACTGCGATGAAGATTTGAAGATAAGAGCAATTGGAAGTTAGCTTTTCGTGGAGAGGTGTTCGGCTTGAAAGGATAAAAGGCGATAGTGGCGGACTAATTACCGAGATGACGCAAAAGAAGGCGTGCTCAACTGGGAACTTGGTTCGCAATAGTCACGGTTGACTTGGAAGTTGTAGCTGACCTGCACTTCTTCAGCATTCGACACTGGAACTGTGACTGGCTGCAGTATGCTGAAGAGTCAGCTGTGAACGGACATGGATGGGTCGCTTTGATTCATGACGATGCAAATTCACTTGGAGCCGGTTCAAACCACCCCTGGGTGAATGCTTTCACATATCTAGAATGCTGATATTTGCTTTTAATAGGAAATGTATGTGTATATTATGGGATATCAAACTGAATTATCATTTGCACTGCCATTTTCTTTTCTTTTTTTTTTTTTTCTATTTTTCTTTAATTGAGGATATTTATTCAATATATCAATTTAACTTAATTTTTCTTTTTCTGATTACAGCAACTTCTTCACGGCCACCCATATTTATCAAGAAGCCAAGTAATATAACAGCCATTGCAGGCACCACTGCGGCTCTGATATGCATTGTGGACGGAAAGCCGATGCCTAAAATTACCTGGAGTAGAAAAGGTAACTTTTTTCTCATTATTTCACAAAAGTTCTAAGTTGATTAAATGTGTACGCATGTTTTTTGAGACGGAATTAAAGATAAACATATTACAACCTTTTAAGCGGTATTTTTCTCTGATTTTTTTCATCTACTACATTAAACATGTAGGTTATTCCTGAAAAAAAAAAACGATCTTTTTACATTATGTAAGAGACATTAACTGTTTCGCTATTGGTAGAATATATTTCATGTAAACTAATCGGTGCATGTGCTGTTCAGCGGCCGTATGAAAAAATTATTTTTTTATAAAAACAATATTATATACTTATTCGGCGTTATATTCTTTACTCACTGTACAAAAAAGTAGAAAAAATTATCCACTAGAACTTTAATTACAAGTATTTTTTTTATTCTGCGTATCATAACAGTGATTCGTTCACTAAGCCTCCATCTTCTTTCTTAAGAAGATTTCAAGGGCAGATAATTCGAAATCTTCTTAAGAAAGAAGATGGAGGCTTAGTGAACGAATCGCTTTTATGATACGCAGAATGGAAAAATACTTGTAATTAAAGTTCTAGTGGATAATTTGTTCTACTTTTTTGTACAGTGAGTAAGAATATAACACCGAATAAGTATATAATGTTGTTTTTATAAAAAAAAACAAATTTTTAATACGGCGGCTGAACAGCACAAGCACCAACTAATCTTTTAATGTTGGTTTATTGATTAAAAGCAAATTTCTAATAAATTTGACTTTAAGAAAAATCATCTAAAGTTCATCTGTGCACAGATATCAGTTTTTAACAAATTCTGGTGGTGGTTGTCATCACTGCTCGCTATTGTATTACTTAAGAAGATTTCAAGGGCAGATAATTCGAAATCTTCTTTTGCTCGCTATTGCATTACTTAAGAAGATTTCAAGGGCAGATAATTCGAAATCTTCTTTTGCTCGCTATTGCATTACTTAAGAAGATTTCAAGGGCAGATAATTCGAAATCTTCTTTTGCTCGCTATTGTATTACTTAAGAAGATTTCAAGGGCAGATAATTCGAAATCTTCTTTTGCTCGCTATTGCATTACTTAAGAAGATTTCAAGGGCAGATAATTCGAAATCTTCTTTTGCTCGCTATTGTATTACTTAAGAAGATTTCAAGGGCAGATAATTCGAAATCTTCTTTTGCTCGCTATTGTATTACTTAAGAAGATTTCAAGGGCAGATAATTCGAAATCTTCTTTTGCTCGCTATTGTATTACTTAAGAAGATTTCAAGGGCAGATAATTCGAAATCTTCTTTTGCTCGCTATTGCATTACTTAAGAAGATTTCAAGGGCAGATAATTCGAAATCTTCTTTTGCTCGCTATTGTATTACTTAAGAAGATTTCAAGGGCAGATAATTCGAAATCTTCTTTTGCTCGCTATTGCATTACTTAAGAAGATTTCAAGGGCAGATAATTCGAAATCTTCTTTTGCTCGCTATTGTATTACTTAAGAAGATTTCAAGGGCAGATAATTCGAAATCTTCTTTTGCTCGCTATTGTATTACTTAAGAAGATTTCAAGGGCAGATAATTCGAAATCTTCTTCGCTATTGTATTGCTTGAAAAAATTTCAGGAAGCGGCTGCCAGTCCTTACATCGAGGTACATTTTCTTCGAGGTTCGGGGATTGCCTGAAAAAATTTCAGGAAGCGGCTGCCAGTCCTTACATCGAGGTACATTTCCTTCGAGGTTCGGGGATTGCCTGAAAAAATTTCAGGAAGCGGCTGCCAGTCCTTACATCGAGGTACATTTTCTTCGAGGTTCGGGGCAAAATCTTTTCAGTCTGTGTCCGCTCTGCCATCTTGCATGGTGGTTCAACATGGGCCCCAAACACTTCTGATCTGCTTTAGCGTAATGATCGTACCATGATCAGGTGGATGTGCGGCTGCAAACTGAAGGAAAGGATCCCTTCAACCGTTATTCATCAGAAACTTTATAGCGTTGGGATCATGGATTCCATGCGGGCTCAGCATCTCAGGTGGTTCAACAATGTACATCATGTCAGCTTTTGCATCAACTCCACAACACGCCTGGATATACCAGGCACGAGGGAGCGTGGTAGATCGAAGAAATGATGTGACTGCATGCAACCCGACTGATGTTGAATCGGACCGCATGGAGAGCAGGTGTCAGATGTTGCCTGGTGTTGCCCACCACACAGTCCGAGACATCCACAGAACGCTAAATATAAAAATCGGATGAAGAAACATATATTTTCGAAAAATGATACGCGAGATAAAAAGAAAAAGACAAATATTGATTTTAATTACTTGACATGTTTTTTGATATTATTTTTGTTATTTATCATTTGTTGTGAAGCAATTTATCATTTGTTGTGAAGCAATTTATCATTTGTTGTGAAGCAATTTATCATTTGTTGTGAAGCAATTTATCATTTGTTGTGAAGCATATGGATCTAAAATCTCATTGATGGTGTATATTGTCCTCATGACCAACCTAGAAGGGAAATTTCCCGGTCTTGAATTCTAAGGGGGAGGGGGGGGGGGCGATTGGTGAGGGATTGAATAAAATTAACTTGTGAATATTTAGTGTGTCCCTATTTACTTTCCTTCCCACGAGGGCAGAGTTAGACGCAAGGTCAGGTTTAATGTAGGGAAAATCCAGCTTGCCAAAAAAAGGGGCACTATGGATTTGAACAAAAATAAAATTGCCTCAATCTAGAAGGAGAGAAAAGATACAGTGTAGTATCAAAACAGATACTACACTTTACTCCTAGCCAAAAGACCAAGGGTGTGTCCATGTTTTCTAATCCATCTCAAGTCAATCTTCCAGCCACAAGAAACAAATTCTTAGAATTGTACATGGATAAAAGCGCTAGACATTCACAAAGAAATATCAACAAATAGTTTTGCATTGGTTCTATCTTTTAAAATCATCTCGATGGAACGGCCACGTTGAAAGAATGGATGAGATTTTGGGGATTAGTAGGTGTAGAACAATTGAGATAGCAGGGTCAGTTCACAGTGAAAGGCTAAGGAAAACCCGGGAGGACGTGATAAGGCGGAACTTGAGAGAAGAAGGATAATTAAAGACCTGGTCAGAGATAGGTTAGTTTGGGAGTAAATTTTTAAAAGCTGTCCAACACATGCCAGCATGTAAAACTGACTTCAAACCAATAATGATGATGATGATGATGATGATTAAAAAAAAATGTATGTATGGATTTGGAAATTTAATTTCTTTGTTATATATCTTAGAAAAGAAATTATAATAATTGCAAAAGTCAATTTATACAAACCGTCCAACATATGCGACGGACGTTAAACCAATGATGATGATGATGATGATGATCTTTAAATTCTGTGGGTGTGGGTGTGGGAGGGGGGTGTAAGCTACTATTTCTGTGACTGTAAAGTTAGTTTACTTCAAATTGAACTACTCGGGGTGAGCCAACGCTGTTGAGTGAAAAGTAATAAGTGGCGACCGCATCAGTATTCCAAAATGTCTATGGAAACTTAAAGAGATTCCAAGGAAACCAGTCAGTCTATATTGAACATATGGCACGTCTTAATTCTACTTGACTGGCTTCTATTAGTGTTAGACACCAAATAGAGAGAAAGGAAGCAGCAATTTAACACATCTTTTCTATTTAAAGTTGGGTCTCTCTCTTTCTCTCTCTCTCTAGATCAGGGGTGGGCAACCTCCGGCCCGCGGGCCACATCCGGCCCACGAAGGCTTAGCGTCCGGCCCACCACCCTGCTATGCTTTATTATTGCAATCCGGCCCCAGTAAAACTCATATCATTTTGTGACATAGACGTAAAAGTGTGTTTCAATTAAGATTTACAGTGGGATGAAAATGTATAAATATCAGCAAGTGATGATGCATGTATATTTCATTTTTCTTTAACTATTAATTTCAAATCGTTGGCCTGAGATAAAAATAGAAAAAGAGAAAGAGAGAGGCAAAGAGGAAACGAGAGACGAGGAAAGGGCATGAAACAGAACTTATGTGAGGTGTGTCAAAACGAATGCTGGATCAACTTGCTACTTCCTCCGTCATTATTTTTTATGATTCCAAAATGGCTCTTCGTCGGCGCCTTTTATAACATCACACACAGAAGTCTCTTGAGAAAAAATATCAGATTTGTAGAGTGTTCAATGCAATTTTTGTACAATTTATTCATGTAAACAAAATATAGTAATTCTAAGATTTCCTTTTTCACTCCAGCCCACGATCTTCTTCCAAAAGTCTCATCTGGCCCTCACTCTGAAAAGGTTGCCCGCCCCTGCTTTAGATATATGTAGATACTCGTATAAAAGCAAATTTATATAGTTCAGATCAATTTGACTAGGGATCAATTTTCAAAAGAAGAAAATGGAGCTCAATATTTAGTATCTAAATTTTTAAATATCCAATAGAGCTATTAATAAAGTATTAAATTCAAGATTATAATATATCATTCTATTGATAACAATCGAGGAACAAAATAACTTTTATAATATATATATATATATATATATATATATATATATAAGATATATACAGTGGGCTCACCATTCGTGGATTTTCATCATAAGCATTGACTTAATATTTTCTTCATAAATTTGGTAGAACTTGATAAAGAAAACGCTAATTATTCTATAGGATTAAGATTAAATGCGGCTCATACAAAAACGTTGGTATTTCAAATTCTTGCAGATTTTATACGAAACTGAAATATTTAAAAAAAAAAAAAAAAAAAAATCAACCAACTTGCAAGCAGAAAGGGCTAATTTGGTGACTTTCGCGCAAAAAAAGAACACATGCTAATGTACAAAAACCTGATTTTTAGTGAACTTTGAGGCATCAAAAGCTATTTTTAGTGAACTTTGAGGCATCAAAATCTATTTTTAGTGAACTGTGAGGCATCAAAAGCTATTTTTAGTGAACTTTGAGGCATCAAAAGCTATTTTTAGTGAACTTTGAGGCATCAAAAGCTACTTTTAGTGAACTTTGAGGCATCAAAATCTATTTTAGTGAACTTTGAGGCATCAAAATCTATTTTTAGTGAACTTTGAGGCATCAAAAGCTACTTTTAGTGAACTTTGAGGCATCAAAAGCTACTTTTAGTGAACTTTGAGGCATCAAAATCTATTTTTAGTGAACTGAGGCATCAAAAGCTATTTTTAGTGAACTTTGAGGCATCAAAAGCTATTTTTAGTGAACTTTGAGGCATCAAAAGCTACTTTTAGTGAACTTTGAGGCATCAAAATCTATTTTTAGTGAACTGAGGCATCAAAAGCTATTTTTAGTGAACTTTGAGGCATCAAAATCTATTTTTAGTGAACTTTGAGGCATCAAAATCTATTTTTAGTGAACTTTGAGGCATCAAAATCTATTTTTAGTGAACTTTGAGGCATCAAAATCTATTTTTAGTGAACTTTGAGGCATCAAAAGCTATTTTTAGTGAACTTTGAGGCATCAAAATCTATTTTTAGTGAACTTTGAGGCATCAAAATCTATTTTTAGTGAACTTTGAAGCATCAAAATCTATTTTTAGTGAACTTTGAGGCATCAAAATCTATTTTTAGTGAACTGAGGCATCAAAAGCTATTTTTAGTGAACTGAGGCATCAAAATCTATTTTTAGTGAACTTTGAGGCATCAAAATCTATTTTTAGTGAACTTTGAGGCATCAAAATCTATTTTTAGTGAACTTTGAGGCATCAAAATCTATTTTTAGTGAACTTTGAGGCATCAAAATCTATTTTTAGTGAACTTTGAGGCATCAAAATCTATTTTTAGTGAACTTTGAGGCATCAAAATCTATTTTTCGTGAACTTTGAGGCATCAAAAGCTATTTTTAGTGAACTGTGAGGCATCAAAATCTATTTTTAGTGAACTTTGAGGCATCAAAATCTATTTTTAGTGAACTTTGAGGCATCAAAATCTATTTTTAGTGAACTTTGAGGCATCAAAATCTATTTTTAGTGAACTTTGAGGCATCAAAATCTATTTTTAGTGAACTGTGAGGCATCAAAATCTATTTTTAGTGAACTTTGAGGCATCAAAATCTATTTTTAGTGAACTTTGAGGCATCAAAATCTATTTTTAGTGAACTTTGAGGCATCAAAATCTATTTTTAGTGAACTTTTAGGCATCAAAAGCTATTTTTAGTGAACTGAGGCATCAAAATCTATTTTTAGTGAACTTTGAGGCATCAAAATCTATTTTTAGTGAACTTTGAGGCATCAAAATCTGATTTTTAGTGAACTTTGAGGCATCAAAATCTATTTTTAGTGAACTGTGAGGCATCAAAAGCTATTTTTAGTGAACTGTGAGGCATCAAAATCTATTTTTAGTGAACTTTGAGGCATCAAAATCTATTTTTAGTGAACTTTGAGGCATCAAAATCTATTTTTAGTGAACTTTGAGGCATCAAAATCTATTTTTAGTGAACTTTGAGGCATCAAAAGCTACTTTTAGTGAACTTTGAGGCATCAAAAGCTACTTTTAGTGAACTTTGAGGCATCAAAATCTATTTTTAGTGAACTTTGAGGCATCAAAATCTATTTTTAGTGAACTTTGAGGCATCAAAAGCTACGTTTAGTGAACTTTGAGGCATCAAAATCTATTTTTAGTGAACTGAGGCATCAAAAGCTATTTTTAGTGAACTTTGAGGCATCAAAAGCTACTTTTAGTGAACTTTGAGGCATCAAAAGCTATTTTTAGTGAACTTTGAGGCATCAAAATCTATTTTTAGTGAACTTTGAGGCATCAAAATCTATTTTTAGTGAACTTTGAGGCATCAAAAGCTATTTTTAGTGAACTGAGGCATAAAAATCTATTTTTAGTGAACTTTGAGGCATCAAAATCTATTTTTAGTGAACTTTTAGGCATCAAAAGCTATTTTTAGTGAACTTTGAGGCATCAAAATCTATTTTTAGTGAACTTTGAGGCATCAAAATCTATTTTTAGTATACTTTGAGGCATCAAAAGCTACTTTTAGTGAACTTTGAGGCATCAAAATCTATTTTTAGTGAACTGAGGCATCAAAAGCTATTTTTAGTGAACTTTGAGGCATCAAAATCTATTTTTAGTGAACTTTGAGGCATCAAAATCTATTTTTAGTGAATTGAGGCATCAAAAGCTATTTTTAGTGAACTTTGAGGCATCAAAAGCTACTTTTAGTGAACTTTGAGGCATCAAAATCTATTTTTAGTGAACTTTGAGGCATCAAAATCTATTTTTAGTGAACTTTGAGGCATCAAAAGCTATTTTTAGTGAACTTTGAGGCATCAAAAGCTACTTTTAGTGAACTTTGAGGCATCAAAATCTATTTTTAGTGAACTTTGAGGCATCAAAATCTATTTTTAGTGAACTTTGAGGCATCAAAAGCTATTTTTAGTGAACTTTGAGGCATCAAAATCTATTTTTAGTGAACTTTTAGGCTTCAAAAGCTATTTTTAGTGACCTGAGGCATCAAAAGCTATTTTTAGTGAACTGAGGCATCAAAATCTATTTTTAGTGAACTGTGAGGCATCAAAATCTATTTTTAGTGAACTGTGAGGCATCAAAATCTATTTTTAGTGAACTTTGAGGCATCAAAATCTATTTTTAGTGAACTTTGAGGCATCAAAATCTATTTTTAGTGAACTTTGAGGCATCAAAAGCTATTTTTAGTGAACTTTGAGGCATCAAAAGCTATTTTTAGTGAACTGAGGCATCAAAATCTATTTTTAGTGAACTTTGAGGCATCAAAATCTATTTTTAGTGAACTTTTAGGCATCAAAAGCTATTTTTAGTGAACTGAGGCATCAAAATCTATTTTTAGTGAACTTTGAGGCATCAAAATCTATTTTTAGTGAACTTTGAGGCATCAAAACCTGATTTTTAGTGAACTTTGAGGCATCAAAATCTATTTTTAGTGAACTGTGAGGCATCAAAATCTATTTTTAGTGAACTGTGAGGCATCAAAATCTATTTTTAGTGAACTGTGAGGCATCAAAACCTGATTTTTAGTGAACTTTGAGGCATCAAAACCTATTTTTAGTGAACTTTGAGGCATCAAAACCTATTTTTAGTGAACTTTGAGGCATCAAAACCTATTTTTAGTGAACTTTGAGGCATCAAAACCTATTTTTAGTGAACTTTGAGGCATCAAAATCTATTTTTAGTGAACTTTGAGGCATCAAAATCTATTCCCGGATTTTCACTATTCATGGGTGTGTCTGGAACGTAACCCCCGCGAATAGCAGGCGCCTACTAAATCGTGCGCACTTGTTAACCCAACAGTTCTTCGCATAAAAATATTTTATATTTTTATGCTTATATTTTCGCAGCCACTATCACTAAACAACGGATTTATTTAGACCACAGGGCTGGGGATAAACAAAAAATACTACAAAATGAGATTCATACAGGATTCGAACCTGTGTCTCAAAAGCGGGACTGCCTAACGCAGATGTTATCTTAGACCGCTCGATTAACGAGCCAGTTCTTTCTAGAGACGGTTGAAATCGTACAAATAACTCATCTCTGCGGCACCTTAACAAAATTAGTTCTAGTTTTAAAGCAATTTTGTCCGATTAATAATTTAATGACTAAATAATACTGTAATAATTAAATTTAGCTTTAAAAATTTTGCCAAAAAAAAAAAAACGTTGGTTAAAAAAAAAAATAATGGGCATAGTTAAAAAAAAAGAAAGAAAGAAAAGCGGAATGAAAGTAAGAAAGCTTCCCGGGCAACGCCAGGTAAGTAGAACTAGTTAATAAATAAAATGATATTACTCATGTTTATGATAAACTGAGGGATTGTATCATTCATTAGTGTCTAACTTAAATCCATTAATAATTCACTCTTATATATATATATATGGGGTACTTTATTAGATTAGGACCCGAGCTAACTTGGACCCTAACCCTAACGACTGGGTCAAAGTTAGTTAGTTTTTTTGTTTTTTTTCTTTTAATCAGTAAAGTTGTACAGAACATGGAGATTTTATGGACGGACTATGATATTTGAACCCTGCTAAGCTTTACTTAACTGGCATTTATTTGATTCTAAAACATTAAATTCGATACTAAGAGTAATAGTCACGCAAATACGTTAACTAGCATTCGGTTAGTTTTCAAACATTGAAAGTTAAGATGAAATTATTTTATTTGATGTATTTGCAATTCAAAACTTATTGAGTAAAACAAAAAAAAAACTTCTACCACAATATTTTCTACTCGGCCTTTTGGCTAAGATCAAAGTGTAGTATCTGTTCCGATGGATACTGCATCCCATACTGGTATTGTCTTGTCCTTCGGGGCTTGACTTACGCCGGTCAATGGGTCTGTCCTGTGCAGTTCTAGGAGGTGCACCCTCCCAGGCTTTGCCTCCCCTCTTTGGGGAGTAGTAAGTTTATTGCTTACTGTCTGAGGCGCCCCTACCGGGGAATGCCGACGGGGCTGCCCAGGCAATTTTTAAAATGGCCAGAGTGCTCACCTCTCGGGCGCTGGCTTTTCAAACCCCACTTTCCCGACCCGGGTCACATCTTACTTGTGGGAGTAGGATAAAAACTGGCCTTGTGCCTAACTCCTGGAGAGGAGTAAATCAATACTCGATAATATTAACTCAAATACTTAGGGCTCCCACCTCTTTTGCCATTTTCAATATGACGGCTGACATTGGTAATGGTCGACTGCACTATGACAAAGTCCCAACGGCTGTTGCAAGCAAAACCTTCATCCTACAACTGAAGAGTCAATAACTGCATGAACTCTAAATCATGCACACTTGAACAATCTTCACATAAGATAAGTTCCACAGATGTACAAATTCGCAAACCGTCATTCTGTATATTTACCTTCTACTGTATATCATTCTTTATTACTTGCCTAAGTAAAATTGTTTGATTAATATACACGGTTGTTGTTCCTTTTCTTCAAAAGCTGTCGCCCCGATTCAACTTTCTGCACTTACCTCTGAGTACAATTCTTATTTTCTCATGCAAAAACTGAACTTTCTCTCGGGGATAGAAATCCCAACAGTTTTTTTTTTTCTTATAAATAACAAGATATTTTTAAGATCAGTCCATTTAATCTGTGTTTAATGATGAAAATATTATTGCAGACGTAAGCGTGACTGACAAACCGACGAAAATTATATTTCAAAGATGACTGGCAGACAAAGCCTCTTAAAGAGATACTTAGACGCATATAAAATTATTTTCATGTTTTTCATATGTCATGAAAAAGTGTTGGAAAATTTTAATTATTTCTGTTTTCTTTTTTCGTCGACTACAAATGTCAACTTTCTCAAATGATGTACATATAAAACTTAAAATCTTAATACTTTAGGAATTATTTGCGAAGGAAACTCATAACTAATACTTACTAGATTTTTCATCTGTTGAAACCCAATAAAACAAGTTGCTGCACATGTGATGGAAACATTAAGTTTACAAATAAACTACAAAAAAATGTGACCCATTGGGTCACTCATTGAGCTCAAGTTAGATTATTTGACTCAAGAAAAGTGAGTTTGCAAAGCCAGTTAAATATTAAACAACTAAAAAAGACAAGATCCAAAATTACTCTTTTTGCTACGGCTATGGGTTAAATAATATTACTACTTGTGGTGATGTTCCCTTTTGTTGAAATGGACTGTTCAAATCGTTTTATTCTTTCCTTTCTTTATTACCTTTGACTTTTAATAAACAGAGATAATGATAGATGTTGCATAAAATTAGAGGGGGGGTGACGAGTGAGAGAGGGTGAGAGTGATAGATAGAAACTTAGTAGGAGATGGAACACCTGGTGAGTTAATTGCAAATCACTGCAATGCATAGAGAGAAATGATATGAGAATAACACAATGGATGTGTAATGCGAGTCTTAAAGACAGGCTTAGATCTGATGACCTCAGAGGAAGATTAGATCTGGACAGTATAGGGAGATGTGTGTGCAGAACAGGAGATTTCAATGGTATGGCCACGCTGAAAGAATGGATAAGATTTCTTGGGTTAGTAGATATTGAACAATTAAGGTAGAAGGTCCAGTTCACAGGGAAAGGCCAAGGAAAACATGGGAGGAATAGATAAAAATTAACTTGAGAACAAGAGGGATAAATAAAGACCTGGCCAGAGATAGGTTAATTTGGAAGTCAATTTCTTGAAGCCATCCAACACATGCCAGCATGTAAAACAGACATTAAATCGAATATGATGATGGCTATTTAGAATATTTAAAATGTAATTTTGTTTTTGTTTTTTTTGTTTTTAAACATAATTTAATCCTATAACTGAGGAATATTTTAGCATGTATTTTGTGTGACAGGAAAAAAACTTAGCGAAAACAAATTTTGATTCACTCAACTTTAGTAAAATAATAGATACGGCAACATTTTAAGATTCCACGTGCTGTAAAAATTTAAAAAAAGTAAAAATATTAATGTTATTTGCTATGAAGTGTCCCTGTGAAAGATTGTTATCAGACTTAAATAAGATAAAATCTGTTGTTTCTTGACTGAATTCTAATGACTTGAAAAGACAGTTTGTTTTGCCGTCACAGTCAATGAAATGAAGTACATTTCATTCACTTTTTATTTTTATTTTTAGATTTATTTTTATTTTATTTTTAGATTTATTTTTATTTTATTTTTAGATTTATTTTTATTTTTAGATTTATTTTTATTTTTAGATTTATTTTTATTTTTAGATTTATTTTTATTTTTAGATTCATGCTTCAACAGTTTATTGATCTGTAATTAATTTTTCTTGAAATAAAAAAAAAAAAAAAATGATATGCACAGATTTTTATAGTCAGCATTGATACAGAAGGGAAAGGGTTTTTTTTTGTTTCAAATATAATGATGTACAAATAGTGTGCTGACTCAATAAATAATGGGTGTTTAACTGAACGCAAAGAACGTGGAGTCGGACTTACCTTACGCTGTGGAAGAAACTGTCATGATGAAAATAGTCTTTTCATGAAGAATCTCTTATGATAAATGGAAGTGACAAATTATGGGAAAGAAATGGAGAAGGTATAAAACTCAAAGAAAAAAATACAAGTGAGGAATGAGCTTTTTTTGCTTTTAGTGAAGTAAGAAGATTGGCAATAGTTAAGAGAAAGAAGAAAGACAGCTGTGAGAGAGAGACGGATAGACAATGCACGAAATATAACTTGCAATATTTTGTGTATTTCGAACAATAAGCTATTTTGGTATCATGGAATCTGGAAGAGGGAGACTGGGTGGATATGTGATTTTAAAAAAAAAAAAGATTTTTAATACTAATGGGTCAATGCTTATCAGAAGCCGGGGGGGGCACTCAAGGATAACAATTAAAGAGATTGTTGGTTGGACAATGAATGCCACCATAAGAGAATTGGAAACAATGAATGGCATAAGCAGAAGATTACTTAGACATTGATTATCTAAGCGGACAGCTCAACAAGTATTTGTTTACATTAGACTTGAAAGACGGCTATGTTGTAGTCAGTTCGGAAGCAGCTTAGTGGAGATGTGATACAACCCTTTAGTGTATAAAGAATCTGAAATTGTTCACCAAGCTTAAAAATGTGCCAGACCTTGCTAGTTTTCTTCCCGTTTTATGGGAAATAGCTGTGTGTGTTCTCTACCTTGAAATGAGTGACAAGAACCAGTTGAATGAAGACGTGATTAAGACCCGGTTGAAGAAAGCTTTTACCGAAGAATCCTTCGAAGCATATGAAAAGCTTGAGAGAGTGAAGTGGATTGGGTCATTCGTGGACATGGACGTCGATATGTTGGCAGGGCTAGCAGAATATTTAGGGAGAGGGCTAGATCAAGTGACAAAACTAGATTTAAAACAGGCTTCGTGGGCGATATATCTTTAGCATTACAAGAAAAGGGGATCTTTTACGACGCTCAGCAGAGTAAAAACGCTAAAAAAACAAATTTACAACAAATAAAAGTAACTGTAAGCTATAAAAGTTAGTTTCAAACTTGCATGTGCTATTTGTTTGTATTTTAAACCCGTTTGAAGTGCTATTTATTAGAAATTTAAGTTCTACACACGGTCAGCGAAGAAAACAAAATGGCCGATTTACGTGATAATATCGAGGGACTCGCGGCCATTTTTCTTTGAGAAAGTAGATGTTTTAAAAAACAAGAAATTTTTTTTTAACATCTAATAAAAAGCCATTTATACTACGTAAAAATACAAACAAATTACATAGGTAAGTAGAAAAATGTCTATTCTAGACATAAGTCAACTTTACTTGTTGCAAATTTATGTTTTTAAACTCTTTCTCGTTCTTTTTTTGGACCCCGTTCGCCCCTCTGCTGAGCGTCGTAACATATACCCCAAGAAAATTTTTTGTGTTGAAAAGATGGATTTTAGCAAAATAATATCGGCCGCAAGGCTATTAACCAGTAAAAGACTTTGGGAACCCGAGACAGTGGAACCGAGCTCACAAAGTGCGGGACCTAAAGAAAATGATGGACAAATGAGATCATCAAACATTGGATACTGTAGATGTCGGGAATTGCACCGAATTAGATACTGTAAGGAACTGCCGAAATCTAATGTACGGTTAGGTTTACAATTGTTACAAATTCGGACATATTTTGCTTATTAATGGATTTGGATTTGGCTGACAGAAGGAGAGCAATCTACCGCCATATCTAATATATAAAGTAGAGACGTTTTTTCCCCTCTACCTTCTCGGGGTATAGGAAAATAACCACATGCATCACAGGCTACTAAACTCACCACTATACTACACTTATTCACTCGAGCGTGTTTTAGTAAATTTGTTATTATTTTTTTCTACATAACACTAAATATTACATTTGGCCCACCATCCATGTCTCTCTTTTATAGATGGTAGCAAAAACTTTTCTCCCTAACAATTCTGTACTGTCTCTCTACTCATCGACACCGGGAACTAATAAGCACAGTTTAATTTTCACAAAACACCGGTTCTTATTTATTATTAACCTGGTAATTATTTACTACATAATATAAAGCAATACACAAAGACTTAATGACCGCTCCCGTTCACTCCGATGATTTTCCGCGAATATCAGATTACGTTATTTCAGATTCTACCTATGACTTCTACATTTATATTCATTCCGGAATTAAGCGAATGAAATTAACGAACACAGTTCCTGCAACATTTATTCATTCAACATGGCGGCTACAATTTCTTGATCGAATCGACTTCCTATTTAATTCAATAAGCGCCAAGATACTGGTAGACCCCGATACATTTACATTTTCAAAATCATACACGTTTAACACAAATATTATAGAAAACTTGCCCAAATCCAGTCATTTTCATCATCTACAAATGACAAAAACCGTGTCATTGCTGAATCTTAACATAACACGCATGCCCATAATCAAGCTTAAGTTAATTGGCCTATTTTCACATGTGTTTTTAACCCGAACCCGTGGCGCAGTCGTTACGAAGGCAAGTTTCATGATCGCCAGTTTCAGTGTTCGATCCCATTCTACTCTACCACTTTTTAAATTTTTTTTTTTAATTTAAAACATACGCCAACACGGTAGACGTGGGGGGGGGGGGGAGAAAACAATAGGCCGTTTCCTTTTTTTTTTCAACGTTATGCAATAGGTAGTACTTTCTCCCGTGCAACGCCGGGCGACGGGTTCCGCTAGTATTAAATAAAGGGTTCCATTCAAAATTCAATACAGATTCCCGAGTTTGACATAAAACTTCCCAAAATTGAAATGGTGCACCCGAAGAAGGTCGGAGGTTACATCGGCTGAAATGTTGTGATTATAAGTACGGGCGATACTAAGAATACAATTACGGATTCCTTAAGACTTTTACTCGGTCATGGCTGATGAAACAAGAGTAAGCTATCTATGTGGATTAAATATATGGTTCCGTCGGAACTTCCGTACACATTCCCAAATTAGAAATGGTGCACCTGAAGAAGGCTGAAGGTTACATCGGTCGAAACATTGATGAAAACAGTAGTCTGAATAATCCAAGTTATCAATCCTCATCTCAAAAATTCCAAAACATAAACAATACAATTAAAAAAAAAAAAAAAAATTATTTCAGGTTCTTCTGCCTCGTAAATTTAAATCAATATGTGCTATATTAGACAGTTAATCTTGTGTCGAATTATAACAAGTAGGAATTTAGCCGCTCAGAAAGATTTTCTGCAATAGATCTCTAGTATTTTCAGGAAGATATTCCTATTGAGAAATAAAAAGACTACATGATTCAATCTAGTGTTGATATTTAAAATTTACATTTTTTTTTTCCGTTTTGTTTTATTTTTTAAAGAATTTTGACATCATTCTCCCTTGTTAAGCGTTACCTTTTTTCTTTTCTTTTTTTTTCTTTCTTAAATGTGCAACACAAAATCTATTGATTCGAACTCTTAACTTGCTATTTTTTGAAAAAATCAATCAATATTTTTTTAGGTAATGTCAGATCTAACAAAACGTTAAAAAATCTGTTGCTTCCATGCGTATGCATCAACGCACAATTTTTAACTCTAGTAAAACTACTGTCGAATTACGGTTCATAGTTATTTAATGCCCGTAACCGTGTGTTGAGCAGCACGGAGTCTGTCTTCAGTTTTATCTATCCATTTAAACTTCAACAAATTTTAAAAACAAAATATGAATATATGCTTTATGACTATCTGAAAACCATTTTGTACTTAAGAGAAAAAACCCTTAAAGATCGATCTTATCTGAGAGCTGATTTTTTTTTTTTTCCAAGGCAGAAAAAAAATGACCTAAAATGTGTTTGCAGGTCACCTGATACTCTAGAGTGACCAATGGCATCGCTAGTTTCATCAACTGCTCCTTATGTTCTTTTAATAATAAGGTTGAAACTATTTTATCTTTCGTTCGAGTGTACTTTGTTTTAATTTCACTTTTTTGTTATCATTTTCTTAGATACGTCTAAGAGGCTTTGTCTGTTGGGCGATCGGTCTGTCGCATTTAATTTGAAATAGTATTTTCATCATTAAATGTGAAGATTTAATGAACACATATTTTAGATATGTCTCGACTTAAGTTTGAGATGGCATTTTCTTTGGTCTGTCATACTTAAGTTTGTAATAGCATTTTCTTTGGTCTGTCATACTTAAGTTTGTAATAGCATTTTCTTTAGTCTGTCATACTTAAGTTTGTAATAGCATTTTCTTTGGTCTGTCATACTTAAGTTTGTAATAGCATTTTCTTTGGTCTGTCATACTTAAGTTTGTAATAGCATTTTCTTTGGTCTGTCATACTTAAGTTTGTAATAGCATTTTCTTTGGTCTGTCATACTTAAGTTTGTAATAGCATTTTCTTTGGTCTGTCATACTTAAGTTTGTAATAGCATTTTCTTTGGTCTGTCATACTTAAGTTTGTAATAGCATTTTCTTTGGTCTGTCATACTTAAGTTTGTAATAGCATTTTCTTTGGTCTGTCATACTTAAGTTTGTAATAGCATTTTCTTTGGTCTGTCATACTTAAGTTTGTAATAGCATTTTCTTTGGTCTGTCATACTTAAGTTTGTAATAGCATTTTCTTTGGTCTGTCATACTTAAGTTTGTAATAGCATTTTCTTTGGTCTGTCATACTTAAGTTTGTAATAGCATTTTCTTTGGTCTGTCATACTTAAGTTTGTAATAGCATTTTCTTTGGTCTGTCATACTTAAGTTTGTAATAGCATTTTCTTTGGTCTGTCATACTTAAGTTTGTAATAGCATTTTCTTTGGTCTGTCATACTTAAGTTTGTAATAGCATTTTCTTTGGTCTGTCATACTTAAGTTTGTAATAGCATTTTCTTTGGTCTGTCATACTTAAGTTTGTAATAGCATTTTCTTTGGTCTGTCATACTTAAGTTTGTAATAGCATTTTCTTTGGTCTGTCATACTTAAGTTTGTAATAGCATTTTCTTTGGTCTGTCATACTTAAGTTTGTAATAGCATTTTCTTTGGTCTGTCATACTTAAGTTTGTAATAGCATTTTCTTTGGTCTGTCATACTTAAGTTTGTAATAGCATTTTCTTTGGTCTGTCATACTTAAGTTTGTAATAGCATTTTCTTTGGTCTGTCATACTTAAGTTTGTAATAGCATTTTCTTTGGTCTGTCATACTTAAGTTTGTAATAGCATTTTCTTTGGTCTGTCATACTTAAGTTTGTAATAGCATTTTCTTTGGTCTGTCATACTCAAGTTTGTAATAGCATTTTCTTTGGTCTGTCATACTCAAGTTTGTAATAGCATTTTCTTTGGTCTGTCATACTTAAGTTTGTAATAGCATTTTCTTTGGTCTGTCATACTTAAGTTTGTAATAGCATTTTCTTTGGTCTGTCATACTTAAGTTTGTAATAGCATTTTCTTTGGTCTGTCATACTTAAGTTTGTAATAGCATTTTCTTTGGTCTGTCATACTTCAGTTTGTAATAGCATTTTCTTTGGTCTGTCATGATCAAATGTACAGGTTAATGTTCACATCTAAAGAATCTCTTGTATTATTTGAATTATTCAGACTTAACAAATTCTTGTTGAGCTGTCCTCTTATGAATAATCAAATTCTGTCCAGTTTCAACCATCGTTACCAATCATGACGGTGTTGTCTCACCGTCCACCTGACAAACTCATTAACCCTTATCCTCGAGTGGCCTTTGGGCCTTGATAAGCGATAACCCGTTAGTACATATAAAAAAAAGAGTTATTATTATCTTGGTTGTTATATTCACGATGTTTCGGCCATTGTAACTTCTGACATTTTTCGGGTTCATCTTTTCAAACTTTGGAACCTATCTTAATTCAATGACCCTTTCCATCGTACTCAGGAACCAAATTTTTAACTGAAGCCTTTTTATTTAATTCATGGGAGGGGGGGGTAGATTGGTTTCATTCTATCAACCATGACCAGGTAGAAGTGTTAATTTAGTTATTACCGCCTGTAGTAAGGATTGAACCTTCAACCTCCAGAAGACTGTCACTCAAAATTGATTGTGAACCGAGGCTGGCAGAGGTTTTATTTTAAACGATTACACTTTGGGGTTTTGTCTACACCTTAAATCTGTGCATGCTGTATACCTATAATCTGGATAATATAGAAGAAATGCAATTAACAAAATATGGTATCTTAACACATGATAGAATGAAAAAGTATTGTCAGCGCAAGTCTAACGGGGGGGGGGGGGGCCGACTGAGGCTCGAACCGTGAACTGATTCATATCAAAATCACCAGTTGTCGAAAATCAAACGGGGACCGACTTAGAAACGCTTATAATTCTGATTGGCACAACAAATCAAGCTCTATCTTTTGAATTGGCGATGAAAACGCATCAGTAAAGTCTTAGCTCGAGTTTCTTTGTCTAACTCCAGGGATGCAACCACATAATCGCAGCTTTTTTTACGCTGCTTCATTCTTCCTAGTTGTCATAATTTTCTCTTTACGCAGAAGAATCAAAAAGCATGAGAGTCAAGAAAACATTGTAACTGATACATTATTATTCAGGATTCAAGTTGAATAAAGGATTCAAGTTGAATAAAGAAAAATAGAAATTTATAGAATTGAATACTTTGGATTGAGTATGTTATCAAATGGAATACAACCCAGCAATGAAATAATTCATGCAATATTAATGTTATCTGCCCCTACATTAGTCACATCGATAAGAAGAATTTGTAGGTGTGATATAACACTTAGGAAGACTCTTACTGAAAATGGCAGGTATAATGCAGTTGTTACTCAGATTTTGAGACAACTAACGGGTCGGGTAGCTTGGTCTTATTCCGTCAGCCATGACCGTGTAGAAGTCTTAAGTAATTCGTAATTGTATTTTTAGCATCGCCCGCACTGAGCAATCCTCCAGAAAACTGTCACTTAAACTTGATTATTACTTAGCACTTTTATCCATTGCACTAATGGCACAAGAACAATCTACCCCCATAGATTTAATAAAGGCTTACGTTCGAAATTCTGGACAGATTATCAAGTTCGACAAGACACACCTGAAGAAGGTCAGAGGTTACATCGGGCAAAACATTGTGAGAATAACATCCAAGATGAGGACAGTAGTCCAAAAAATACAAATAAATGGCCGACATCTGTTTATATTGTTACCTTATGAATTCAATGTTAATAGCTTGAACAATTACTATTTAACCTCGAACTCTGTGGGTGGTTGATTTATATTCTTCTATGTTCATGACACATGATACTGTCATTCATACGTAACGTGACTGTGTTGTTACATGTGTCCACTACATCTCTATAATAGGTTCTGTCTGTTGGTCCATCACACTTTAGTATGAGATAGCATTTTTATTGCTAAACGTGTAGAAGATACGTCCAAACGCCATAATAAGAGGCTCTGTCTGCCACGTTTTTCTCATCTGTTACGCTTCTGTTTGTTAGAGGTTTTCTTTTTGGTTTGTCATGCTTATGTTGTAAATCACATTTTTTTTCCTCGTCTTCACACTTAGGTTTGTTAGAGGTTTTCTTTTTGGTTTGTCATGCTTATGTTGTAAATCACATTTTTTTTCTCGTCTTCACACTTAGGTTTGTTAGAGGTTTTCTTTTTGGTTTGTCATGCTTATGTTGTAAATCACATTTTTTTTCCTCGTCTTCACACTTAGGTTTGTTAGAGGTTTTCTTTTTGGTTTGTCATGCTTATGTTGTAAATCACATTTTTTTTCTCGTCTTCACACTTAGGTTTGTTAGAGGTTTTCTTTTTGGTTTGTCATGCTTATGTTGTAAATCACATTTTTTTTCCTCGTCTTCACACTTAGGTTTGTTAGAGGTTTTCTTTTTGGTTTGTCATGCTTATGTTGTAAATCACATTTTTTTTCCTCGTCTTCACACTTAGGTTTGTTAGAGGTTTTCTTTTTGGTTTGTCATGCTTATGTTGTAAATCACATTTTTTTTCCTCGTCTTCACACTTAGGTTTGTTAGAGGTTTTCTTTTTGGTTTGTCATGCTTATGTTGTAAATCACATTTTTTTTCCTCGTCTTCACACTTAGGTTTGTTAGAGGTTTTCTTTTTGGTTTGTCATGCTTATGTTGTAAATCACATTTTTTTTCCTCGTCTTCACACTTAGGTTTGTTAGAGGTTTTCTTTTTGGTTTGTCATGCTTATGTTGTAAATCACATTTTTTTTCCTCGTCTTCACACTTAGGTTTGTTAGGTTTTCTTTTTGGTTTGTCATGCTTATGTTGTAAATCACATTTTTTTTCTCGTCTTCACACTTAGGTTTGTTAGGTTTTCTTTTTGGTTTGTCATGCTTATGTTGTAAATCACATTTTATTTCCTCGTCTTCACACTTAGGTTTGTTAGAGGTTTTCTTTTTGGTTTAACATGCTTATGTTTCAAGTAGCATTTCATTTTTTTTTTTTGTCTGTCATACCTATTTTTGTGAGAGGTTTTATTTTTAGTCTGACAATCTTATGCTTGAAATATTTTTTTTGTCTCTCGTACTAAGTTTGTAAGAGGTTTTCTTGTCTGTCATGCTTATGTTTGAAATAGCATTTTTTTTTTTCTCGTCTTTTTTTTTTCTAAGTTTGTAAGAGTTTTTCTTGATGCATATATTTGTAATAGTATTTTCTTTGCTCTGAATTTTCCGCACAACCGAAACAAATCTTTAGCTTTTAGCGCAGGTAAAACTCAAATTTGTTACTCTGTTTTTTAAAAGGTCAGTGTAGATAGAAAAAGCTGCAGAATAAGGCACTTTTGTATTGTAAAAAAAAAAAAAAAAAAAAAAAAAATACCCCGCCTGATTTTCGTTGGGTGTCGGGTTTTACCTGTCCACATTTGATCAATGAAAAGCTGATATCATTGAACTATAAATATTCTACAATAACAAGCTTGGTGCAAAAATACTTGCGTAACGCCCATTTTCCATTAAGAATTTCCACTACAACCAACCCTCTTTTATTTAATGCACATACATTGATGTTTTTAATGTATATATTTGCTTACTTATTTATCAACGCCTCACCCACATCTCATCAACATTTCTCCTGTACGCCTACACCACCTACATTATAAAAATAGTTGGCTAAAAGTCGGTTTTTCTATCAAATTAAGGATTGTCAGCTAAATATTCTCCAAATTGCAATCTACTGCCCTTAATTATAAGTTAAAATGTATGTTGCTTTTCACAGGTATTTCTTAACCCCTCCCCCCACACCCACCTTTCTCGGCCCTGTTTTGCCTCTTCCTTCCCTTCCTTCCAAATATTACTTGAAGTCCAAATATGTCGGCTGTGGGTCATTTTAGTTCATTGTCCTCTACTTGTCTGCCCCTGACACTATAATCTTAGTTCCTTTCCTTTTTCATTAGATTTTCCCTCATAAATATTTTTTTTTCTTCTTTCCCTACCCTTTTTGCCCCCCCTCTCCCCCTTTTTTTATTTATCCTTTTTTTTTTAATCTTTTTCCTTATCTTATCTTTTTCTTTCTTATCTTCTTGCATCTTATTTTTTTTCTTCTTTCTTACCCTTCTTTTCTTGTTTTTTTTTTCTTTTCTTCCTCTTTATCTTTTTCTTCTTTTTTCTTTATCTTTTTCTACTTCTCCTTTCCTTCTTTTTCTTCTTCCTTATCTTTTTCTACTTCTCCTTTTTCTTCCTTTTTTCTTATCTTTTTCTTCTTCCTTATCTTTTTCTTTTCTTCTTCCTTATCTTTTCCTTTTTTCTTCTTCCTTGTCTTTTTCTTCTATTTTTCTTCCTTTTTCCTTTTTTCTTATCTTTTTTTTCTTTCCTTCTTCCTTATCTTTTCCCTTTTTTCTTCTTCCTTGTCTTTTTCTTCCTTCTATTTTTCTTCTTCCTTTTTCCTTTTTTCTTATCTTTTTCTTCTTTCCTTCTTCCTTATCTTTTCCTTTTTTTCTTCTTCCTTCTTGTCTTTTTCTTCCTTCTATTTTTCTTCTTCCTTTTTTCTTTTTTCTTTCCTTCTTCCTTATCTTTTCCCTTTTTTCTTCTTCCTTCTTGTCTTTTTCTTCCTTCTATTTTTCTTCTTCCTTTTTCCTTTTTTCTTTTTTCTTTCCTTCTTCCTTATCTTTTCCCTTTTTTCTTCTTCCTTCTTGTCTTTTTCTTCCTTCTATTTTTCTTCTTCCTACCTTCTCTCAAATTGACATCCCTTTTTCTCCTTATCTTCTCTTATTCTATATTTTCTTTTCAACTTTTTTCTCCTCGTCTTTCTCAATACTAATTTGAGACACCACAAACCCCACTTTTCCAATCACCCACAGTTTCTCACTCCACCATATCGACATGCATTTGTGCTCTCTCGTTTTTTACTCAATCATTTCCAATATCTTTATACAGTTTGTTATTTCATAAAAATAACCAATTAACCTCAACTGAAAGTACATTTTAACGCAAACAACTTAAATAATTTAAAAACTTGCAGTCGACAAAGTTCTTCATTAATTTTTCATTGTTACCATATTTTTTTCATTAGTATTTTTTACATTTTTTGTGTGAGTGATTGAATAAACGAAACCTGTATGAATAAACCTCATTTGATTGGTAACTGGCTGCATTTACCCGGCGTTGCTCGGGTGGAAACATGTTGCTGGGTGGAGGGCTTAGAGAAAAATAATTTAAAATATAGTCATGTTCAGTTTTATTTAATTTTTTTTTTATTTAAATAATTTATTTATATATTTAAAAAATAAAAAACGTTTTAGTTTTCTCTTTTATTTAAGATTTGAATAAATATTGTAAAAAAAAAAAAAAATCATTGCGTATTTATCAAAGTTACATATAGGCAAGAAACGCGACACAATATCTTGTCTAATAATTTTATTAGTATAGAGATTTAAAAAAAGCACTTTTTACGATTTTTTTTCTTGTGAAAGCGTACGGGAGTCTTTTGAAGGGTCGATTGCATATTCATGTAACGATCACCTTAGTTTTTAAATTAAATTAACTTATATGATAATTTCTATATTAATAAAATTTTGTGACCCCTTTTCGTGTTTGTTTGTTTGTTTGTTTCTCACTTCTACGTGACTTTATTTTTCTTTAATTCTATTTGCTACTAGACCTATTGCGAGATGGAGGACATGTTTGTTTTGAGGACATGTTTGTTTTGAGGACATGTTTGTTTTGTAACCAGCATTGCTTGAGGCAAGGAAAAGTCCAAGATGGCTGGAAACAATGCCAGGATAAGCAGAGTTATTTCAGATTTTTCCTTTTCCTAGACGAGTTGCACAACCAGGGATTGAAAGTCTAGTCTGTCCTATTTAATCTATAGTTGGAGAAAGGCTACATGGATTCATATCTCTTTTCAAAGAGTATTAGTGAAAGTGATGCAGTAGCCTTGACAAAACTTGAATCCGGCAGAGAATTATTAAGCAGAGCCCATAGTTCGTGCTTATAACCACCACGCCCCTTACACGGTATGCAACCACAGGAAAGAACTTTTCTTACTCTCTCTCTATACCAAAACCAGAACGAAACTTCCACAAACAAAGTTTCTTTCCTTGAACCTCCCATATGTGGAACAAGATACCACGAGTCTGCTTCCCAACTGACTACAGCATGTTCGTCTTCAAGTCTAATGTAAACAAATACTTGTGGAGTCGCCATCTTAGAAAATCAGTCCTCTTAAGTAATCTTCGGCCCATTCCACCCACAGTTTCCAAGTTTCCAATTCATTTTGTGACGGTGTCCAACCAACCGATCCTTTTAACCCTTATTCTGGAGTCGCCCCAGGGCTTTGATAAGCAGTGATCCATCAATTAAAAGAAAATTTTAAAAAACTATATGAACAATAATAGTATAATATATATATATATATAATATAAATATATATATATATATATATACACAAATTATTCATTATAAAAAGTATACATTACATATATCAGCGACGTAACATGGTTTTATTGCCATGGATTGACCTTTTACTGTTTAGAAAAGGCCGTTACAACCCATCCAAATCATCAGCGAAAATTAAAACAAATTGAAGAATTGAGTTTAACGATCACTGGTAATATCTTCATTTTTCTGGTTTGTTTTCATTTTCGTGAGTCACTGATGATTTGGGTGGATTGTAACGCCTATTCTAAACAGTAAAAGGTGTCAATGAAACCCTGGTATGTCTCTGAAATATGTAAAGTATAGTTTTTAAATAAATAATTTTCATTTTAGCTCTCACATTCTTGCGATCGAGCATTTTATTGACTTCTTTTCAACATACCCAGACGCAATTGTAGTTCTTGTCTGTTTGTTTTCTCATAAACTCCTAAGGTTTTGAAGACCCCCCCCCCCCCCCATATATATTCTGAAAGTACATTTGCTCTTGACATCCATAAAAAGGAAATACAACCTTTTACTTTGTTTTGTTTTATTTATAACTTGAAAGATATAGAAATTAAAAAAAAATAAGAATAGAATCTTAATAAGGGGTTCAGGGCTTGGAGCAGGGGTGCACAGGGGTATGTAGTGGATGTCATGTAGTATTTATTTACTCCTCTCCAGGAGTTAGGCACAAGGCCAGTTTTATCTTACTCCCACAAGATGTGACCCAAGGTCGGGTCGGGAAAGTGGGGCTTGAAAAGCCAGCGCCCGAGAAGTGAGCACTCTGGCCATTAAAAATTGCCTGGGCAGCCCTGTTGGCATTCTCTGGTAGGGGCGCCTCAGGCAGTTTAAGCAATAAACTTACTCCTCCCCAAAGAGGGGAGGCAAAGCCTGAGAGGGTGGACCTCGTAAAACTGCACAGGACTGACCCATAGACCGGCGTAAATCAAGCCCCGAAGGCCAAGACAATACCAGTGCAGTATCCATCGGAACAGATACTACACTTTGATCTCGACCAAAAAGATGTCATGTAGTAATCGGTCTCCATTTGGTTTCAAGAAACCATCGGGATCAACTGTGGTATCACGTGAAACTTTGTTCTTTGTCACCAAACTCGCAAATTCAAACTGAGGGGCTGACTCAAAAACATTGCGCAGAACAGCATTAGCACTTTGTTACTCTGCCGCTGAGTATTCCGCTGCAGTTTCGGTTGGACCGTGCCATACAAAATCAATTTACCCACAAGTAAATAATGCATGCTGCAGAATCACTAGCACACTTTAGACCAACCCCACTACCAGCGGTGTACGGATTGACAAGGTCCAAAAAAGAGTCGCCAACCTAATAGGTCCCTCACTGTCAACCGAGCTCCAGACTGTCCCATCGCCGCAATGTAGCTTCCTTGTGCTTGTTTTACAAATACTTCAATGGATTATGCTCCGATGAATTGGCTACTCTGGTGCCCCCTCGACGTAAATTCAACTCGACAATCAGCTAAATCCCATCCATTCACTGTGGAGATCCCCAGATGCCGGAGAGCTTTCTACTCAAATAGCTTCTTTCCTCATGCTGCTGGCCTCTGGAACTCCCTCCCTGCCCCCTGTTTCCCCGACAGTACTGACATGCAGAAATTTAAAATTAATGTAAACAGACATCTCGCTGCACAGATCCCAGTTTAGGTTGACCCCCCCCCCCCCCCCCCCCCAACCTTCTCCCCTTTTCTTTCTTCTCAGTAGCCCCTTACGTCTACAGTGGCAACCTGCCTTGTTTGGGGTG
>OY744537.1:13112981-13277981 GCA_963556195.1 Sepiola atlantica | reverse complement strand
GTCTGTTTCAGCTTCTGCAACGCTCACTGTTTATAGTAAGTTTTCTTTTTGACACACATGCCCACTTTTCTCTTTTTTGTGTATCAATCATAATATATATATATATATATATATATATATATATATATATATATAAGGAGATTTAGTGAATTATAAGATTCCAATTGCTCAAAGAATTAGAACAACAAGTCTATTATGGCGTACGGTCGTTTCCAAAACATTCTGGAAATACTTTATTTCATTCTTTAATTTTTTTAAAAACCGACAAAAGCTACTCCAAAACGTGTCTTCATCAGCGCCTTTAGCATCACATCTTACTGAAATTCAAGGAAAAAATAACAAGCTCGTCTTAGAGGAACATTCATTGGCAGGAGGGCGTACATAGACCAATATTGGAAAAAGAATAAGTTACAGATATAAAGTAAGAATATAAAGATAAAACTGATAATGATAATAATAAAACCTTTTAGACATTATAAAGATTAGTAAGAAAAAATGACAAAAATAAAAATAAGAACAAAAATAATGAGTAAAAATAAAATAAAATATAAAAATAATAGAATATATTAAGGAAAAATAAAGTCAGGGGATAAGAAGTAAAAAATAAACATAAAATAACGAATAAAAAATACATATAAAAATAAAAATAAAAATACAAATAACAATAAAAATAACAATATAAAAAATATTAAAGTATAAAAAAATACAAGAAAATATAAAAGAATTGAAAAATTAAAAATTAAAATATATATATATATATATATATATATATATATATATATATATATATATATATATATATATATATTACAATGGGCATCCATTATAATCTCCCAATCACACCATAGACAACATCAAATGCATCCTCATAGCCTCCAATTCTAAGACAACAACAGATGCAAACACAAAATAAAACTCATTCTGAGACTCAACACCCACATCTCGGGACTGAATACACAAACGTACAAACTGACCAACTCATTTTTCCACAGGGGAGGTAATGTGTGTGTGCAGTAAGAAAATAGCATATATTTTTCTCTTCAGCATTTTTTCCAATATTTTTATATTTTCCCTTTCTTCATATTCTCATCTGTTTCCGCTATATTATATTTTAGCATTCTTTTCATAGTCATTTATCATCCATTTAATTTCACTGTATTTTATTCTAGTTAATTTCGCTTAATCCTTCATATAACTACTAAATGGTTGTCTCTGCCCAATTGTTATCAACTGACACTCTTAGGATTACAGTGCAAGCGCAATCCGTGATTGCGCTAGCGACACACCCCCCCTCCCAGAGCAATGCAATACTACCTCAAAATGTGTTACATTAAAAATCAAATTCCTTTTTTTCTCCTCCCCCATATCTCCCCCCCCCCTTTCCAAAAAATAAAAGACAATATTTTATAGTTTTCTAGCCACTTAATTCTTTGAAAAATATCTATGATATCTCTGTGCTTTTTTTACCTCTTATGTCTCTTTGCACATAGGTGCAAAAATTGAAGGAGGGAGGGGTTGGGGTCAAAGATATGTGAGCACCTCTTCATCCCATTCGCTCTGCTCCATTTCTCTGGTGCAATCACCTACTGCGCACACACGTCTTTCGTTACACTGAAGACGGTCGTAGGTAGCGGCTAAAAATTCTGGTTTTCTTAAAACATTTTGTATTCCTATATGTCAACGAATAAGAAATAAAATTAAAAATATATAAACACTTATATATATATTTCGGACATTAATCTTTTATACGCATAGATATATTTAAACTATCAAATAGAAAGTCATTTAATCTGGCTTTAAAATTCTTAGCAAATCATCATGTATTAAAAGACTGAAAGTTTTGAAAGCTATTTATATCTAACAATTTTCAGAGAGACTTAAACATTACCTTAACAAAATTAGTTATAGTTTTATAACAATCTGATTCAATTAATAAGTTTAATGACCAAACGATGCAGGAAATATTTTATTAATTGAATGAAATTGTCATAAAATTATGACTAATTATGTTATGGTAATGTTGTCTTCATCTCTCTTTATAAAATTATTTGATGTTATTTACATCAAATAACTTTTAATCTTTTTAAGAATTTTAAAGCCTGTTTAAATGAATTTCTATTCGAGAGTTTAAATATTTATAAGTTCCTTTCAAATTTTGGAGAGTTATGAAGTATTTTTTTTATTTTCAAACATATATATATATATATATATATATATATATACCACATATTCTAATGTAATTACAATGGCTGACTTTTTTTTTTATTCAAGGACAAGAAATACAATTTCAAACCAACAATAAATACACAATCATGGCCGCCATCGTAAAGACAAACCAAAACAAGTCCAATTATTTTATAAACAATAATGTGAGAGAAAGAGAAGCAAAGAGACAGATACAGACATAGGTAGATAGATAGGGGGCTGACTTGTTTATGAATAAACTGAAATGCATTGTGGTGGATTAAATTTTGTAATTATTTTTTTACATGGGATTTTTTAAATTGTTTTATTATGCGTTATTGAATGTTTGCTTTCAATATATATTAGAATAATTGTAAATAAATAACAAAAGTATTAATTCAATAGACAGAGTTGAGGGAGAAACGCACGCAGATATATGTGAAGTTGTCTTCTAATTTTATTAATATAGAGATTGACTGAGTTCTTTCCTCTCTTTCAGCGGAACCAAGCATATTTAACACATTTGAGCACAGATCCTACCCGCGAGCTTATGTGGTCGACTTTGAATGCAAATATACAGGGTCACCATTTCCCACGCTTGACTGGCTCTTTAATGGAAAGAAGGTCGATAAAGGGAGCAGAATTTCGATTCTTGTGAGTAGCTTTTCTTATCTCGCTTTTTCGATCTCTTAAAAGCAAAAACATTTTCTTCTTCGATAATAGAAATTTGGTTAAATAAAAGTGACTTCTATTTGTTTCATCTTTTATAAAAAATAAACTTGCACTAAATCAAAATAAGATTTAGTACAAGTTTATGTTTTAGTTTTTGTGATTCAAAAAATGCAACACGCCATCTACAACATATCGTGGCAAAACCACGTAACAAACAAAATGCTATATAGTTGCCTTCCACACATATCTGCAGTTGTTCAACGCCGACTTTTGCCACTGACTGGACATGTATTTCGACACAATGAACCTGCTAGAAAAGTGCTTCTATGGTCCGCAGAGCTCAAACGACAGGCAGGACTCATATTACAATCAAGACTCTTCTGGAGAAGGACACTGATCTCTCGATGTTAGAGCTTCTAGTCGCAATGAGTGAGCGAGCATCATGGCACACAAACTTTGTATGTTTCACCACCAATTGATGGATGACTCGAGACAAGGCAAGATTATTATTCTGTTTTTTTGTTTTTTGTTTTTTTTTGCAGTCAAAAGAAAAAGGTGTTTCTGTTCTACGGATTGTCCAAAGTCAAGAAAGCGACTCTGGTTATTATCAATGTTTTGCGGAGAATATGGCTGGTTACGCTACCGCTGTTGCCAGGTTCAAGGTCGATGTAAATGGTAAGTCAACATCCATCTGCTTTATAAAACGGGCATAAGTTATTATTTAAAACGTACTGATTAGGTTTTCTCTAAATGACTACTGGTAATTAATTTTCTTTTGTGTTGAAATACTTCAGTTGATTGTCTTGATAATTAAGAGTTATCTGATTTATCTCCCTTGGATTTATTTTCAGCCGAACATTATACAGTATTCTGTACGAGAATTGGTAATCTCATTCTGCCCATGCATGGAAAATTTGGAACAAGACTTTCTCTTTCTGGTGCATTTTTAAGGCACACTTTCTGGGCATAATTTACAAATTCTCACAGGCTTAGCCTGTTAGGTTCGAGTCACTCTACTCTCAAATACGAGTGAAAGAAGCAACGATTTTGTCGTACATTTTCTTGGCACTGTGGGTCATTGCCAGAGACATTCAATGTAACTACAATTTACATATTCAGTGCATTCACACACGTTTCCTTTTTCTAGGCTCTCAAAATGTATGTTTTTTATTGCAATAGGGGCGATTGTATTTGTTTAATACTCATTTTTAAAGTTATTTCTTAGTCTACTGTTTACGTATTATGTGTACATTAACTTCCTGTTATGTTCGTCTTTGACCAGCCCATTTAGCATAATAGTTAGTGTTTGCTAATGGATCGGGAGACTACGGTTCAATCCTCAGTCGAGTCATACCAAAAACTCAAAAAATGGTACTTGATGCCCCTTTGCTAAACACTCATTATTATAAGGTGACGATCAAGGGTAAGTGGAGTAATCCAGGGAAACTAGTGACACCCTCCCCTATATCTCGTTGTAGTAGCTAATGAAAATGGAGCCTTCGAGTCGATGGTCGAGCACTTTACTTTTTACTTACTCTGATAAACAAATAAATGTATATGTTATTGAATCTAACTCTTTCTTCTTCTATTTTTTCTTTCGGCGCCCTTTTGTGTTATTAACAATAATATCCAATCACGTGCACTGAATACATGGTCAGCTAATAATACTAAAAATGATAAAATATTCATGTTTTACAAACTATTAGAATGAATTTGACAAATGTATGTAATTCTCTTTCAGCTCACATATATTGAATATGCATCCTTGGTTTTGATCCAAGATTATAATGAAATTAATTTATACTATCATTCACTGATGACTTTTTTTTTTTCCTTCACTTTAGAGAAAGCTCCGAATTCACCACAGAATATAAGTGTGCAAGGTTCAGGCTTAGAAGATCTGAAGATTACTTGGTCTCCGCCTGTGCCCAAAAGTTGTTGTCCGATAACTACTTATTCTGTACATTGCTCAGAAAAATCAGGTAAATATTTTCCCATTTTTATTTATTTTTTATTTACTTTATTTCTTGATATAAAAATTAAAATAAAACTATTTACATATCAAGTACACTAATTAATATTTTGGTATATTAAAGATAAGAAAAAAAACTGTATATTTGATATTTTTTACTTGACGTATGAAATCATATTCTCAACTTTCTTATTGTTAAGATTAATTTTGAACTTTGGGAAAGAAGAAAAGCACAGATGAAGTTGATAACTGTTGTGGTTATGAATTGAACTTGTACGGTTTTTTTTTTTCGTTTTTTTTTTTTTTAGAATAATCATTTTTCCCTTTTTGTTTTTTAGGTAAAAGAACATTGTTGAAAACTCGATTTATTAAAGAAAAATTGTTTACCTAAAAAATGGGAGGGACGTATTTCTTTAATGAATAATGCTGTCAATGTGAAAATAAAAAGTTTAAAAAAAGATTTATTACATACTTTCTAGAATATGTAAAGCCGAAATTAAATTAATACTTGAAACCGGAGAGACAAAACAATTTTTATTTAACAACTCGAGTTAACAAATATTTTTTTTATTAAAAAAGGGGGGAAATGGTGTTTCTTAAATAAATAACGCTGTCAATATGAAAAGAAAACCTCTAAAAGATTAGGACATGAAACTTTTACAGAAAATATAAAACTAACTAGCAACTGTGGCTGAAGAAATTGAAACAGCATGAACGACTGTTTAACTTTCTTTTTTTTTTTTTTGATTAATAGTAAAAAAAAAAATAGTTGTCAATAAAATTCAATTTTGACTTTTTACAGTATACTCACAAACTTATATAATCCAAATGTAATTTATGATATAATAATACAGAATCTCAGCTGAAATAAATTTGACAGGTTAGAATTCATCTTATGAATGGAATTTTCTCGAAGCAATAAGTGTGAAGTGTTAGTAACTAAACTGACTGACTGGAAAGCTTGCTTGCAGTAAAAAAAAAAAAAAAACCCACGTGTTAGATCTTCCGGCCTGTTATATGGATGACCTTGATTTAAGATAACATTAGCATAACTACTTAGACTAAATTGTAAGTAATGAAAAAGTTAATTTCTAATTTTATTAAGTACAACAAACATATTTGGCAATTCTAATTCATAATGTTCATTTTCTTATTGGAAAAATATTGAACAAACATTTACAGGTATCATGTTTGGGAATTTTTTGAGATGAGGATTGATAATTTGGATTATTCTGACTACTATTCTCATCTTAGTTATTTTCGCAACCTTTCAGCCAATGTAACCCCCGATTTTCTTCAGGTGCATCTTTTTGTGGTGCAATGGATAAAAGCATTAAGTACAATCCGTTTCAAATGACAGTGGTTAAAGGTTCCACCCTCGCTACAGGCGATATTAACTAAGAATAAAATTTTAAAATTGCTTAACACTTCTACCCGGTCATGGCTGACAGAACAAGAACAACCTACCTCCGTTGATTAAATAATGCGTTCAGGTGGAAATTCCATATAGATTCCCAAGTCTGACAATATGCACCTGAAGAAGGTTGGAGATTACAGCGGCTGAAACGTGAAAATAACAACCAAGATGTGAAAAGTAGTCCAAATAATGCACATTTACAGCTATGTACATAAGTTGGTCGTAATGAACACTTTCTACAAATTATTACGTTATGTGCTAGATTAATAAAACAATCGTAGACTTTTAAATGCTTTGCTTTATTTCATATCTTTCGTCTTTGTTCCGCAGGAACGGAAATGGCCAAACTTGTGAAAGTGACTTCTCTGGTACTGCAGCATCTGAAGCCGTTCACCAATTACACATGCTATGTCACAGCTTACAGTGATTTCGGTGCCAGCCAACACTCTAAACAAGTGTCGTATGTCACTCCTGATGACAGTAAGTTTTTCTTTTTTTGTGTCTCCACAATGATTTTCTGAATAATCCTGTTTATTAAAAATTGTATTTCAAGTCAGTGTCTGGTGGGTGCAGATCACAATGAATGCTTCAAAACTGTTGTAATTGCAGATTGGTAGACGTCCCTCTGCTTAGAAGGCTACTCTCATTACTTATCATTATTTCTAGATATTTCTAAGTTAGTATGCTGAATGTTAATGAATATTTGAAGCATAATTACGCTCACAGGTCAATTTCACAGAGATTATAATTACTTAGTCTTTACATGAAGTGATTAGTTTTCTACTACAAAATTATATAATTATTTAATAATAAATATTTTTAAATTTTGATCCACAAACATGTACGTTTCATTCTAATGGAATCATCAGTGTGGAAGATAACTGTTCAATCAGTCGCACGATTCAAACCCGGAACATAAATCACCTTGAACTCATTTTCAGGCGCTCTAACCAAATATATGTGTGGTATGTGAAATCAGCATGAATGCAAAACCCTTTGTGTAAACAAATGGAGCATTTATCGGCAATTGACAGTGCTTATATAAACATTGAGATTTTGCTTACTCATGGCATGCGACTGACAGCCGAAATGATAGGAGCGTTGAATCTCATCTAGACGGTCGATTTTCGATCTCGGCTCGAGACACTTGCCTGTCTAGCCACCCTGAAGATCTGTGATACAGCAAAACTGTCTGTTTGTGGATGACACATGTTTCGTCTTTTTACGACTCATCAGTAGCTTTATTCAACCAGTGCATTAATCACTAAGCTCGAACCCCGGACATCAGTTACTATAGCTGTCTCGGTTGGCTTAGCAAGCCAACCGAGACAGCTATAGTAGAAATATACCGCATTTATTTATGATAATTGTTTTTCGTAGAGTATTCGATTCTGTTCTAGGAGGAATTTTGCATATTAACTAAGTAGAAACCCTCTTTTTTTTTTTTTTTTTATTAATAATGCTTTGAGAGCCTTACCAATACAATACAGATTTTAAATAAAAGAACTCAGATACATCTCCTTATCAAATACAACTGATGGCAGTCTTTTTTTTTTCTATGTATTTGTTATTGTTGGATATCTGGTTTGAAATTTGAAATTTTTTTCTCTGGTTTTTATCAGATGTTGAAATAATGTCTCATAGAAATCAAAACCGTTTTCGCTGAGCATAGGAATAGATAATTTGACTAATACAATGTTAGCTTCATGAAACTAAAACCGGGTACCATTCAATGAAATCTTAATTGTGTAGTATGTAAATAAACCCCCCCACACACACACACATTATATATATATATATATATATATATATATATATATATATATATATATATATATATATATATATATATATATAATGTTTATCTACATACGTTTGTATGTATTCGTTTATCTACATATATTTGTATGTATACGTTCATATGTTTGTTTATCCACATACGTATACGTTTCATCCTTATGGAATCGTCAGTGTAGAGATAATTATTCAAGCCGGTCACAGGATTCGAAACCCCGAAACAAGCCATGTTTATAGCTCAAATTTCGACGTCTTAATCCTCACGGCCATCATGGACAACTGCATAAACAGTGAGAGTTTTAAACCTATTGTAGGCAGCCGACATCAAGTGTTCAACTTATGAAAGAATGTGCATACATGTGTTTTCTGTGTTCGTTAGCATAGGGACGAGGCATTCTTCCAAATGTGTGTGTGTGTGTGCATGTGTACATGTATGTATAATATATATATATATATATATATATTGTGCAAGCAAAATATATGTAGCTGAATATACATTGTGTATATTTATAAAAATTCAATTTTTTCTCGTTACTATTAAACTACAATGGTTTTATTTCGGTCATATTTCTAGTTACCTCCCTTTGTAAACATACGGAGTGAGTTAGAAATAAGTGGGTGATAAACCATTTTTACTTTTCGGCTTTTCAGCACACTCCAAAGAAGAAAAAGATTTTATGTGTGGGGTTACTTCTGACTCACCCTGTATATCAACGTGGCTTAACTGTGATTGTTATAAGTGTGATGAAAATTATTAGGTTAAGTTTTTGAAAGAACTATTAATTATAAGCTCTTAATAGTTAATCTTTTTATTTTTCAGCTCCATTGGCTGCTCCCAAAGTGGAAATAGTCAGTAACACTCAAAACTCCATAAAAATAAAATGGGAAAAAATCCCTCCTGAAGAAAGTCGAGGTACCATAAATCAATATAGATTGTATTACAGTACCGACAAAGGAACCACTATGGAGAAATTTAAGAAACCAGCTATAAGGGAATATCTTATTACAGGTAAATTTAAACTTCTTTTTTTTTTTTAATAATTTGAAAATATATATATATTTAATAATTTGAAAATATATTTTTTGTTTTAATAATCGGAAAAATTTATGTATTTAATAATTTGAAAATATATTTTTTGTTTTAATAATCGAAATGATTTATTTATTTAATAATTTGAAAATATTTTTTTTTGTTTTAATAATCGAAAAGATTGTATTTAATAATTTGAAAATATATTTTTTGTTTTAATAATCGAAAAGATTGATGTATTTAATAATTTGAAAATATTTTTTTTGTTTTAATAATCGAAAAGATTTATTTATTTAATAATTTGAAAATATATTTTTTGTTTTAATAATCGAAAAGATTGATGTATTTAATAATTTGAAAATATATTTTTTGTTTTAATAATCGAAAAGATTGATGTATTTAATAATTTGAAAATATATTTTTTGTTTTAATAATCGAAAAAATTGATGTATTTAATAAATTGAAAATGTATTTATTTTTTGTAATTCAATATGGTTGTTTGTGGCTTTTGCAGAATTGATGCCAAACACAGTCTATCGTATTCGAATGCTAGCTGGTACCATTGCTGGATTCCCACACTTGGATGAGTCAAGTTGGCCATGGATTGTAACAAAAACTCAAAGCTTAACAAAACCAGGTAATACATATATTTTTCACTGAAAGCATTACAATTTGTGGTTGACAAGTTATTTTTTTGTTATCTAGACAAAACAATTTAAAGATTTTCATCGGAATTACTCATTCTTGTCCTTTTGGCTAAGATCAAAGTGTAGTATCTGTTCCGATGGATACTACACCCTATAGACTGGTATTGTCTTGGCCTTCGAGGCTTGATTTACGCCAGTCTATGGGTCTGTCCTGTGCAGTTCTAGGAGGTCCACCCTCCCAGGCTTCGCCTCCCCTCTTTGGAGGAGGAGTAAGTTTATTGCTTACTGTCTGAGGCGCCCCTACGGGGGAATGCCATCGGGACTCCCCAGGTAATTTTTAATGGCCAGAGTGCTCACCTCTCAGGCGCTGGCTTTTCAAACCCCACTTTCCCGACCCGACCTTAGGTCACATCTTACTTGTGGGAGTAAGATAAAACTGGCCTTGTGCCTAACTCCTGGAGAGGAGTAAATAAATACTTATTTCTTATACATTTGCATGTGTGTGTTTTTTTTTCTGTTTTTTTTTTTTTTTTTAAGATGAATCACCAATCAGATGAAATATATTTTTTTGCTTAATCATTTTTTATAATAAAGAATTGAATAAATATTTTTTTTTAAACTAAGCTTTATTTGGTCTATGAAATATTTAAGACAACTTTTGATTATTTAAAAATAAACATTTGTAAATGTGTTTCCTTTGTTCTTGTCATAGGGTGGTTTATATAAGCTTGTTTTTATTTATTTCTTATCTTTTTTTCAGTTCATTTATTCTGTAACTTTCTTAGATTCATTTATTTAAACAAATAGACTTGAAACATTTTCACAAAAACTGAAATAAAATGAAGAGAAACATTAGGTACTTAAATTATTTAACAATTCAATATATTTTCCTAAGATTTCTCTTAGCAATAATTAATTAGAATTAAAAAAACATTTTAACCAATATTTTCTATTTAGTTTCCTGCAGGGCAAAGGTTGTTTTGTTTTCTTTAAACATTCTTAGATTATTGATAATTTATTTCATTACTTTAACTAATTAATTTTTAAAGATTGTTGGTTTAAGTCATAATTTATTTTAACTGAACAAAGAAATGACTAAAATAATAAGTGTCATAGTACTCATAAGTAAAAAATAAAAGTAATGAAAACTAATTTTATATTTAATGAAAATATTTAAATATTTTCATAGAGATCTAATAATTGTGATAATCTTGGAACACTAGTTTTCCATTTTATCTTTGTAAAAATATATCTGGTGCTTATGCTGATTAGCGGCCTATGAAAAAATTATTTTTATATAAAAACAATAATATATACTTATTAAGCATTATATTCTTACTCACTATACGAAAAAGTAGAAAAAATTATCCACTAGAACTTTAATTACAAGTATTTTTCCATTCTGCGTATCATAACAGCGACTCGTTCAGTAAGCCTCCATCTTGTTTTTTTAAGAAGATTTCAGTTATCTGCCCTTCAAATCTTAAAAAAACAAGATGGACGCTTACTGAACGAGTCGCTGTTATGATATGCAGAATGGAAAAATACTTGTAATTAAAGTTCTAGTGGATATTTTCTACTTTTTCGTACAGTGAGTAAGAATATAATGCTTAATAAGTATATATTATTGTTTTTATATAAAAATAATTTTTTCATAGGCCGCTAATCAGCATAAGCACCATATATCTTAATTTTTTTACAAACACTTGTTCTTTTTTTCTAAATGTTTAAAATTTACTTATCTTAATAATTTGTAAATTGATCATTTTGAAAATACCAAATCGGGATGGACAGGTATTTATTCAAATTTTGTATTTAGTGTTATCTACTTTGGGGCAAATATTTTTTATCTGAAAAAAAAAAAAGGTATTGCAAGATCATGTTACTTATTTTATTCACTGATCTTGACATAAATGGTTTATGATAATTATATTCACTGATCTTGACATAAATGGTTTATGATAATTATCTCTATTTAGAAAGTTAAAAAGATCTAAGAATATTCCTTTTATCAAACAAACTCGGTTGGGATTAAAAGATTTTAAATGTATAATGACATAGGGCAGTTTTGCTTAAAATTATTGAGATTTGAGTATTGGAAATGATTATATTTGGGGTTAATAGTTTTAATATTTATTTTTACAGAAAATTATAAATCGGGAATGGCTTGCTTATTCATTATTAGATTTAAAAAAAAAATGAAACTTTTTATTGTTAATCCTGTTTAAATGGATTGTATTTTCATTTTCTAAGACATTGACGGCATATACAGAGAAAAGACTGTTGCGGACTAATGGTACTCTATTCCTGAGAATTGTTAGAAATATTACATCGTTTTTTGGGTTGTTTTTTTTAAATAACCAGTTGACTTGTATGAGAAGAGATTTGCTGTTACTAAATACACAAGAAAGATTCATTCTAATTTCTTGTTTTGTTATGATTATTTTAAAACTATAGAAAAAAGGTTGAAGATGGAGGAAATAAGCTGCTTTCAAATATTACCCCCAGTTCATCAATATCATTTTATGTTGATGCAATACATCAAGTTTCTTTCTTCTGCTGCTGCCGCGATCATTTTATTATCTTTATAAACCGATAGTGAAGACAATCTTTGATATCTTAATATTTATTATTTCTTCAAGCATCGACATTTTTCATATAGGCATTTTCTTAATTGATCATCGAACTGGTAATACCTGGTGTGATATCGGGCTATGCCGGCTTCCTCGAAAGGAGAAGTTTACAGGGAATATCAAACACACAAGCTGTCCCCAGCCGCATGTATATCTCGGTCATGGGAAGATGCCATACAGCGCCTAGCATACCCAAATGGTCACCCATCTGGTACTGGCCAGGCTCCACGTCGCTTAACTTCGGTGATCTAACTAGAACTCATGTGTCAACATTATTATGCCATAATTGATAATCAGAATGTATAATTTTAATATAATTAGAAAAACTAAATTTTCATAATTGAAAGTTTACACACAAATATTAATAACCATAAAATACAAAATTTGATTTAGCTAATTTATCTCAAAATTTGGTATAATTTCTAGAAATCATACTCAAGTAAATACAATCTTAATGTCATTTCTTAATTCTGATAAAAAAAAAAGTATCTGATAATAGTTTACACTGTCATGTGACTGTCATGTGACTGTTACATTATGGATCACGTTTTCAGTATATCAAAATTACCAACAATTTTACCATCTTTCTCGAGTGTGAACAATGGTCAAAAGACCAACGCAAATGTAAACTACGACACACTTTTAATTTTATTTCATGCTACTAACAAAGGAAAGCTGTATTTCTGTGTGTGTGCATCCAGCTAAAAGTCAGAAACTACCTAAGATACACTTACAAACCTAACATGTTCCAACTCAGTATGACCCCGAGATCGCTACAATCAAAATTACTCCAATATTCATTCTCTTCGGGGGCAACATGGTCCAAATTAGTTAATGGGAGATCAGAAAAACAAAATTACTTTCTTTCGTTCCTACCAATAATTGTTCGAAAAAGAACACTGAAACTAAAATTCAATCAGTCGGCTGCTGATGACTTTATCATATTCTTTTTTCTTTCATTCTATTATATTGAACCAGTTGCCAAAGTTTGTACATAAATTAGAGGGGGGGTAGTTGGAGCAAGAATTGTTTAAAAAGAAATATGACTGAGGGTATATATAAGGAGAGATTTTACCCAGACTTTCCTTTTAACTCTTCTATTTTTTATCCAGGATTCCAGGGCAATGCCGGGTTGTCCTCTTAGTTATTAATATATGCAACTTTTTTTTGGGGTGGGGGGGGGGGGGGGCGGGCATTTGTCACATTATTTTGTTTACAGATATGTTTAACCTACATGACATTATTTGCTGCTTATTTTTATTGAGATTCAAGTGAAATAGCAGGAAAATTTCTGGATATACTTATCAGTGAAAAATATTAGTGCACACCAAAATTTATGGAAAATAAACAAGTAGAATTTTAATAAAAAATTAAATTAATTTACTATTCAGAGTGAACAAACTCCTAACTACATTCCCATCAAGTCCAGCTTGTCGTAGATTATCTCCCTTCTAATATGAAGACGACATTCTTGCTTGTCATTCAGAGTTCGCGGATTCTGAAAATTAAATTGATGTAATTTTTTTTTTTAATTCTACTCGCTTATTTTTCATTATTTTTGGTGTACACTAATATTTTTTCACTGATAAGTAAGTATATCCATAAGTTTTCCGTTTATTTTATTTTGAACTTCAGTCTCAATAAAAATAAGCACCCATTATTCTTGCTATAATAATTATAAATACGCGTGTTTGATCAACTTTATAAGCATTTTTAATTTTTGCCAATCTTGAGTTGGACTAGTATTGGAGTTAAAGTTTGATTCTGAACTAATGAATTGTTTTAAATATTACATCAAATTCCTTTTCAAATCACCAGATGAGTTATAGGAGAAGAGATTGGGTGTTAATAAATACCAGAAAGTTTTATTCAAATTTTTTTGTTTTGTTAAGATTATTTTAAAACAATAGGAAAAAGCTTGATCCAGGTTCATGACTATTTCTTGTATGTTTATCCTTTTTAGTTGAAAAGGAAAATATCTAATTTAAGTGCGTGATTTATAAAGACAGGATATTTCATAAAAGACAAACTTAAAATATGCTTAAAAATTAAACAAAGGGAAGTAATTTGTGGGGTTTTTTTTCTCTTTACACAAATATGAATTTTTGGCGTAAAGAAACGCTTGTAAGATTTAGTGACTAAAATTGAAAAACTATTCCTTCATTATTTTACTCAGATTTTATTACTCACATTAATTTTGGCTGGTTTTATCTTAAAAGTTTAAGATTTAGCATTTTTTTTTAACTTCAGGCTCTTTCGTTAGAATTGAGTAGTGTATTTTCCAATATCCAATCAAATTAAACACACACACACATATATAAGTTATGAAAATATATTTATAGCAACTAAGCTACACCGAGGTGTCCGCGTTTCATCCCCGTAGAGAATCGTCAGGCTAAGTGCATGGAATTTGTGTTACTGATTTTAGAGAGATAAACGTTTACTATCAATTAAGCTTCAGTTTGACCATATATACATTATAGATATATATATAGTAATCTACAGACAGTTTCGTTGTATCACAACTCTTCAGTGTGGCTAGACCATATTCAAAAAAAGCTTTTATACATGGAGAAAAAAAACAGTATATATATGTATTCAACATACAGAATATAATGTAAGCCAAGAAATCCACATTTATACAGGCCATCCATAAGAAATGCCATCTACAGAAACATCCCCCAATGCTAACAATACAGAAGCATTCTCCTCTTCTATATTCCTAGTGACAGCAGTACTATCCTAACACTAATCTACGGCCTCCAAGATGTTTGAATCTGTGGGATACTAAATATATAATGCACACAAATAAAATTTTGAGATCAACGGCATAGATTTTTTTTATTAACTCCGGCAACACCGAATAGCTATATTGTTTGTTTTTTACAATTAAAATAACTTAAGAAAATAGTCAACTATCATTTTGTTTTTAAATTTTAAGTCTAAAGTATTATTTCACTCATACAAAAATATGATCCAATAATTAAAATACAAAATGTACTTAATATTATTTTTCTTTTTATTATTAAAATAGCAATTATTATTTTGGTGGTTGGGACCCGCGCTAAAAGCCCCTCGGCATCGGTGCTTTCCGGATGTTTATGTTAAACGGCAGACAGTGCCGAATGAAAAATCCGTTGACTTATCTGCATTCAAAATAAAAACGAGGCTGGATTTACAAGTGTGACAAAACAAGCAAAAAATTTCGAAATTATTGTTTATTTTTTTAACAAAGTTTCAAATAAGTGTTTAAATTAAAAGTTTTTGTTTTTTTTATTATTAAAGATTTGTACGAATAAAAATTTTTTTTTTTTTTTTAAACGAAGAAATAACTGATAATAACAGTGAAAAGTTAATCAAGTGTTTTTTTTTTGTTTTTTTTTGCAAAAAGTATTTTTGTTTATTTCGTTAGGGTTCAGGGTTAGGAATTAGGATTACGGCAGTCATGTTAGGAATTAGAGTTAGGGCAAGGTTGGGGTTACGGCAGTTTCATCGTATTTCAACCAGTTTGCAAGTTGAGCGTTTCATTCAGTTTGAATGCTTAGATGTTGTCTGCTTCTTCGTCTCGCTTCGGGGCTTTCCTGCGTTTACCGTAAACTGCCGGAAAGCACCGACGCCGAAGGACTTTTAGCGTGGGTCCTAATGTAACAAAGTATCATTATTTTATATTTTAAAATTGTTGAATGTTATTAGTTAAATGTTATATTTTATTTTATTTTATGATCAAAACTTTTTATTTTACGATTAAAGATTTTTAAAAAATACTTTAAAAGGAACTGAACAACAACAAAAAAACATTGTCTTGTCAAACGCGTTTTACTTTTGGGACAAACACAGAAATCCAGATAAAAAATTAGTTTATAAAACACTGAAATAAAGTTTATTATGTATTATTTCTATCGGTTAACTTTTACTGACAACATCTGATATCATTTGGACAATGCACGCACTTTTATAAATAACACACTCGGCAGAGTTTCACTTGGGCCTAGGTACCAAATGATTGTGGATATAAAAGTGCATCTGGTGGTGAAGACCCAATCTAGAAGCTGAGTTCAAAGCAAATCAAATTTATTTGGCAAAAAATAGCAAAGTGCAACAAGCCATGTAAAGAAACAGGTAGAAGCTAATCCACATACAGTCTGAATGTTTGTCGAAGGCTGCTTTAAACCTGGATATGGTAGTCATAGACACAGCCTCCTCTGGCAGGTTGTTCCACGGTTACCGTTAATCTCAGGTTGACTTTGATCTGGATTGGTAGTACTTGTTGGGGTCCCGTCCTTGGCACGACACTAAACTGCCTTGGACACCTTTGGGTAAGGTGTTCATCTCTACCCTAACCCAATCACTCTGAAACCCCATTTTTTTTAGTCTTTTCCTTTTACCTTTTTATTTTCTACCTATTTTGCAAACCAAGCAACTATATCGATATTTGCATATGTATTCACAATGTTTAAATGTATAAAATATATTAAATAAAGGTATTAAAAAAATCTTATTTGGTGTAAATTTTCCATAATGATCAGATCTTTCCATTGTTAGTCTTCCAATCGGTTATGTTTCCACCATGACAGATTTTCTATGGGCAAAGTTCCAGGAGCTAAAATCAATTGCAAATGCCAGCGGGACATCCAATGAAACTTCCTGATATTTGTGTTGATATTGAGTTTCGAAAAAGGACATTTTATTAACTATTATTTGTTAATAAAAATAGACTTTGATTTAAATATATTATTAAATAAAAAGAATTTGCAAAATGCTTTTATTCTACAAGTCTCGATATAAAGTTGCACGAGTTATTTGAAAGCTTTCTCATTTTCTGCAGTCATTCTTACATGTTTTAAGACTCAAATATTTATGTAATTTTTTGCAGTTGACATATTTTACACTTGAACTCGATTTTAAAATCAAGGTTTATAAATCAAGGGGATATCTCAAGAGTGTGAGGAGGAGGATGGGGTCATTGGTCATCCTTTGTGTATCCTACTCTGAGCTAAAATGATTGCAGTCACCACAATACCACATTTTCTCTAGGGGCCACCCTACTTAAAATATCCTTAATGTGTTGAAAGTTTTATTGCATATATGACAGATATGGATGTTTTTGTTGTTGTTTTTTTTTGTTTCTTTTTTTTTTTTTTTCCTTTTTTGAAAATACAGTAAAAACTTAGCTTTAAAATATATATTTCCATATGTATTTATATTCACACTGTTTAAATGTATCTCATTTAATAAAAATATGAATGCTAATATTTCAACCAAAAAAAAATTCTTATTCGTTGTAAATTTTCCATAATGATGAACTCTTTTCATGGTTAGTCTTCCACCATAACAGATTTTCAATGGCCAAAGTTACTTGGGTTAAAATTAATTACAAAATAGAAAGTAATAAAAAAAAAAATTTTTTTTAATTAAAAAAAAAATATTTCCCAAACACCCATAATCTTTTTATGCTTGCGCTTTTATTCTCCAAATCTTCATATAAAATTGCATGAGTTATTCGAAAGCTTTCTCATATTCTTCAGTCTTCTTAGATTTTTTAAGACGGGAATATTTATGTAGTTATTTGCAGTTGACATTTTCTAAACTTGAACCTGATTTTGAAATAAAGGTTCATAAATGGATGCATCATCAACTTTGACATATCATCGTAAATATCATCACTCGCCGCTTCCTTCATCCATTCATCTCATCGCTCATGTTAGAAAAAAAAAAAAAATTTTCATTTTCACTTGCGTTTCATTTTATTCACAAAAATCATCTTTTGCAAATTCATGTATGCAATCAAATCAGAACAAAAACCAAAAAAATAATCTCATTTCACCTCTGACTAATAAAAGATTTTTGTCTTTTTTCTTTCCACTTTAGTTGAAACGCCCAAAAACCTGAATGTGGCTCTACAGAACACTAGCTCTGTGATTGTGTCCTGGGACTTTGACAAAACCGTTTCCATTGATTACTTTGTACTGCAACTCTATAAAGTTGACGCCCCTGAAAAGAAACTTGAATTCAAGCTTCCAAGCAACTTGACTGACTTTACCTTAAACAATCTTGGTAAGCTCTTCAAGGGGGTCATTTGTTGCTTCTCAGTAGTCACTGTTCTATAGCTTTTAAGTTTTTATTCAAACTAGCAAGAGAGCCGTTCCAGTGGCATGGTCGAAAACTACTGTTTTTTGGTTATGGATCAAAAAGGAACCAGAATACTTGACTTTGGCACATAAACTTCAATTCTAGCCAGAAATTACTTTCTGATCAATAATATAGCCACATCAAAATCACTTAAATTTCACATGATCATAGAAAAACCTCTGCTATAGCCATTTTTTTGTTTGTTTTTTAATCTATAATTACTAAGCAAAGGAAATAGCTGAGCGGATAAAATATAAAAATCGACAAATTTAAATGAAATTTTTTTTTAAATGTTCTAGAAGCACTTACTAATAAGCGACTAAAGTGCATGAAGCAAAATTCTATTTGTAGCTGTTTTTATGGAGCTATACCGTAAGTTATATACTAGAAGAATACTCGTCCCAGGACGGGTAAAATGAATTTCCCAACCATAAGTTTTGCACCACTTTTATGTCTCCTTATAAAGATTAAAACCTTGTGTCTAGAATTCTTATGGCAAATGTTATTAAACTCCGATTGGAGTTGTTTAGAAAATAAAAATGTTTTTCGCACTGCCCTCTCCATGGACTGTCATACACACGGGATGTGTGTGTGGGGGTGGCTAAGATCAAAGTGTAGTATCTGTTCCGATGGATATTGCACCCCATAGACTGGTATTGTCTTGGCCTTTGGGGCTTGATTTACGCCGGTCTATGGGTCTGTCCTGTGAAGTTCTAGGAGGTCCACCTTCCCAGGCTTCGCCTCCCCTCTTTGGGGAGGAGTAAGTTTATTGTTTACTGCCTGAGGCGCCCCTACCGGGGAATGCCGACGGGGCTGCCCAGGCAATTTTTAAACCCCATTTTCCCGACCCGACCTTGGGTCACATCTTACTTGTGGGAGTAAGATAAAAAAACTGGCCTTGTGCCTAACTCCTGGAGAGGAGTAAATCAATACTCACATCCCTGTCCTACGCCTAGCAGCTGTGTTCCAAAATTCATAATGATAATTAGTTTAGGAATGAATCCTATACATAGAAATATATAAACATACACATTCCTTATTTTGTATAGAGATATAGGAAATTATTTCTGCTTCATGCGCTTTAGTCTCTTATTAGTAGATGCTTCTAGAACCTTTTTTTTTTATTTCATTCAAATTTGCCGATTTTTATATTTTATCCACTCGGCCATTTCCTTGCTTAGTAATTATAGATTAAAAAATGAATAAATGTTATAGCTATAACAGATACGTAGCGTAAAACGTCTGGGAACAGTGTTTACGTTGTAGCCTTTGAGATTCGAAAGTAATTTTTTCAAGCCTTTAGATTGATTGTTAGAAAGTAATTTCTGACTAGAATTAAAGTTTGTAGGCAAAGGTCAAGTATTCTGGTTTATTTGTGTTCCAAGCCAAAGTAAGAAAAAGTATTTTTCAATTGTGCCATTATTGTAACAATGAACCGCAGATGAATTACAAGAACTTAATCTAGTTGCATATTTTACTGGGCGAAAAGAAAACAAATATGTTTTTAATGGTGATTTTCCAGTTGATACCATCTTGCAAAAAGTCGACTTCAGACGTTTCTCAAATCATTCTAATGAGTTTCAGTATTGTTAGACAAATGCAACATAACCACAATCGAAATGAAAATTAATAGAAAATAATTTTTAAGATTTGACACTGACTTGCATTAAATGACAGAGATAGGTTGATATGTAAATAGTCGCTACTGACTTGCATCCCCACAATGTCGGTTTTTAATGTGTGGGGGGGGGGGGGGGGTCATCCAACTCTCCAAAAATGGCCACCCTGCAGTGGGACAATTTTTTTTTTTTTTAAATGTCCCAGTCACAAAAGATTTCTCCTTCACTGACTGAAGGCAGACATATACTACACATTGAGATCTGTGTGGAGTGGTTTTATTACTCAATGGACCCAATCTAAAAAAACATATAAATACCAGCACATGTACAAATATGTATTTTATTTATTTATTTAATTTTTTAAAATTTTGTTTTTGTTGTCATAAAATTATTTTATTTTTAATGTCTGCTTCTTCTGTTGCAATCCGTTTTCACCATCAAGTAATGGAGCGGGAGGGGTTATTCAATTTAAAGAATTACTGACTAAAATCCTACAAGTATTTGTGTAAAATAATGTGTTGTTTCTTTATATCTAACATATAGAGTTATCTTGTCGGATTTTCAAAGTCAGACCCAAAAAGCATTTAAACTGGCAGATCAAACTTTGCTTCTGACAAGACAATTTTCATTTATTGTTGTTGTACCGTGTTATTAGCAATATAATAACATTCTTAGCTACAATTTATTTTTTTTAAATACTTAGTCCCACCCAAACAGCTTCTAATATGAAACATTTTTAAATAATCACCTAAAAATAAAAAATCAGCAATGGGATAACTCATTTTAAATTGAAGAATATAATAAAAGTTGTTTACCATAAGTTTCAAAATGTGCAAAAAAATAAAAATAAAAAAAAATAAAATGATTTCACTGCATCTTGGGCAATGCCGGGTAATTACAGCTAAAAAATAAACAATAAAACCAAGATTTAAATTACATAAAAATGTATTACTTGAATTTGATGACTTTGTGAATGTCATTTTTTTTTTTTAGCTGTCATGTCTGTGAAGGTCAATGATTTCAAATTTTTCAAAGCTCAAACAGAAACAAAAAAAAATGATAATGGCTTACATGTAATATGGCATAAACTGGAAAGTAACCAAACATCTTTCAAAATTCACTGATAGTTCTCTAATAATTTCTTGGATTTAAACTGTTAAAAGATTTAACTTTTTTTAACATTTGATAAAAAATAATGTGGAATTTAAAAAATGTTTAAATAAAACTTTATTAAAGATTTAAGCTATAAAACAATTTTAATTTAGCCTAACTACTAAGAGTTGATTAGTTTATAAGATTGTCTCTGTTTTCTTAATAATCTCTTTGCACAAGCTGTAATATTTGCTTCTGCTTATTATAATGTATATAATAGGAAAAGGCCAACAGCTATTCTTTTTTTATTAAAACATTTTTTTTTGTTCTTTTACTTTTTTATTCAGGAATTTTGATTTAAAATTTGCATAATAAACTTTTTAATTTGAGGAAAAATGATTTGCCGATAAATTGTTAGCAACATTCTTTATTTCGAACTGTAAATTATGTTGAATATCTGAACAATTAATTATTCATTTTTCCTTTCAGAGATTTTTTTTAACCCCTCCAACTTTTTGTTTGCTTTAAATGTCATTCTTGCCTCACCCACCAAGATTTTAAATCATCAAAAATATCAAATTTATCCTTAAGTAGTATTATAAAGTGTTTTTTTTTTTAATTATTAGACTGTATGTATTGGGTAAGTTCCATTTTTATTATTTCAGGAGTTATTTGGAATAATATCCGAATCTTTGTTATTTTAAAACAAAAATCATAATTTCAGTCATTATGATTAACTAATTGTATCAATTAATTAATTGTGAAGTTTATAGTAAATACAACAAAGATAGGAGGATATTAGAATAAATAATTTATGAAATTGTAAAATAAAATTCCGGCATTAATATTCTCCCTTTTACAGTCAGCAGAATCAGAGATCAGCACTTTTACTATTTCTCTTCAATGTCGTTGTGGACAGTCACCCAGGATTTTCAGTTGCTTGCTCTTTGGACGCTTCTGTATGCGGACAACGTATGAAGATGTTATGTTGGACTTCAGGTCTGACCAGACTTGACCGTGCCTTAAATGTCAATATTCATCACAGTTACGTTACACCAATCTCTGACAAAATGTGAGAAAATTGACTGCACTGATACGGACATATACTATGTGCAAACGAATACACTGTCGCAAAAAAAAGGTTCTTGGGGAAAGGACGACCGAAAGACAGGTGCTGACCAAGACTTTGAGCATGTATGATGGAAAGAAAAATCCAATGCGAACCCTATTGTTCAGGATAAACTCAATAAAAAATTATGAATATGTTGTCTTTTTAATCAAAATATGTAGATATCTTGATAGGACGAACGAAATATGTAGACATCTTGATAGGACGAACGAAATATGTAGACATCTTGATAGGACGAACGAAATATGTAGACATCTTGATAGGACGAACGAAATATGTAGACATCTTGGTAGGACGAACGAAATATGTAGACATCTTGATAGGACGAACGAAATATGTAGACATCTTGATAGGACGAACGAAATATGTAGACATCTTGATAGGACGAACGAAATATGTAGACATCTTGATAGGACGAACGAAATATGTAGACATCTTGATAGGACGAACGAAATATGTAGACATCTTGATAGGACGAACGAAATATGTAGACATCTTGATAGGACGAACGAAATATGTAGACATCTTGATAGGACGAACGAAATATGTAGACATCTTGATAGGACGAACGAAATATGTAGACATCTTGATAGGACGAACGAAATATGTAGACATCTTGATAGGACGAACGAAATATGTAGACATCTTGATAGGACGAACGAAATATGTGGACATCTTGATAGGACGAACGAAATATGTGGACATCTTGATAGGACGAACGAAATATGTGGACATCTTGATAGGACGAACGAAATATGTGGACATCTTGATAGGACGAACGAAATATGTGGACATCTTGATAGGACGAACGAAATATGTGGACATCTTGATAGGACGAACGAAATATGTGGACATCTTGATAGGACGAACGAAATATGTGGACATCTTGATAGGACGAACGAAATATGTAGACATCTTGATAGGACGAACGAAATATGTGGACATCTTGATAGGACGAACGAAATATGTAGACATCTTGATAGGACGAACGAAATATGTAGACATCTTGATAAGACGAACGAAATATGTAGACATCTTGATAAGACGAACGAAATATGTAGACATCTTGATAGGACGAACGAAATATGTAGACATCTTGGTAGGACGAACGAAATATGTGGACATCTTGATAGGACGAACGAAATATGTGGACATCTTTATATGATGAACAAAATACTGTAGCTTTTCGCTCCATCAATATCTGTTTTGGATATTTTTAAACTTTCTTTTCAATGAATTTTCTAGAAAATTAAATTGTTACAAAATCAGTTTTGATATAAAGCTATGATCATCGGCCACACAGCGAGAAATGAACTTTGTTCTTTTGCGACAACCAAAATACATTTCTTCTTTTTATAAAACGTATGTATATGTATACATATTGGTACACAAAAATACTTTTAATTCTCTTTTTCTACAACCTGACCTGAAACAAATATTTAGTCATAACTCTGTATTACTTTCATCTGTATGTTATTTTATTTATTTATTCGATCTGTCATCGCCAGCCAATGTCTGGTCAGCACAGATCAGAGCAAATGGTTCAGAATCATTCATCCTGAGCCAGCCCCATCCAATTCTGTCCACGAACTTGTTGCAGTGAATCACATCATTTTGTTGCCGGTCGGTCGAATGGGCGCTTGATATGAGGTGACCAGCAACAAGACATCAGTAGCATGCTGCCGGCCCCTGCTCTACTGGTCAAACCAACGCGGCTGACCGTCATCCAGTGTGTGATCGAGCGACACATGGCTGGTGTCTACTAAGTCAGCAATGAGCGGCTGCAAGTGGTGACCAATGTGACAGACGTGGTTGATTTGGTCAACAAGTCAAAGAATAGATGAGTCAGCCATCTTGCCCAAAAGATGGACGACCATTGAACAGTGACTGCTGATCGATATGAAATGCGTGTGTGTGTGTGTGTATATGCACACGCACACACACACAACAAATGAATAAATGTTGTTATACATGTTATTTTTAATGTTTACCTGTTACAAATATGTCATGTTTTTTCATCAATCTTCTAATAGGAATAAGTTTATTTAAAATTTTAAGTTTACTTTATCAAATGCTGTTTTTGTTCCTTTTTGTATAAAATTGTTTAATTTAGGGCAAGGGTGCAACACTTTTATTTTATTTATTCATCTATATATATATATATATATATATATATATATATATAAATTGTTTATAAATAATATTTTCAAATTAACCCATATACACATTTCATGCCAAATCTGCAATCATCAGTACGAGAGGAGACAATCCCTGCCGATCACACGGTTCGAACCTTTATACGAAAGTCACATTTGACTTAATCGGAGCGCGTACCGATGTGCCCACCACATATTGCCTGGGAATGGGAGAGTAAATTAACATCTAAATGGCAAATTCGGTGGCCATCTAGCAAGTTGTCAAGAGCACTCAATAGGCGGGTCTAGAGTATCGCATTACGCTATAAATAATAGCTTGTTGTTAACTTACTTAAAATGCTCAACCTAGCGAGACCTTTGAATAAGTATTTATAAACAATATTTTAAAATTAACCCATATACACATGTGTTTCATTCCAAACCTGCAATCATCAGTATGGGAGGAGACAATCCCTGCCGGTCGCACGGTTATATACAGGGTGGGCCAAAATAAGTGTCCTATCTTTAAATTTGAATAACTTGAATTTGAATAACTTCCACAAAATAAAAGTTAAACTCACCAAACTTTATGTGTGTGTAGACTGACCCTTCCGAGATTTTTTGAAATAAACAAAACAAATTTTAGCCGAAAAACACTTCTTAAAACTTACAAAAACTAAAGTATTGTTTTTTACACTGTTTTGAGTTTTTTAAGCAAAAATAATGTTTTCTAAATGAGGGTACGTTCCTTAGGGCTAATATGGCTCATGCTTGCTTCGGAAGGGGTCCTTTACTTATTCTAAAAAAAAAAAAAAAAATCAATAAATAAAAAAGTTATGAATTTTTAAAAATAGGACCCTTATTTTTGCCCACCCTGTATATGTACATTTATATTTGTAAGTTTTAGAAGCCAAATTAGTCTTTATTTGTGTTTAATTACTCAATTTGAAAAAAAAAAAAAAAATCGCATTTATTGGGTGTTGCATTCAAATCAGTATATAAATATATATTAGAAATCATTCCTCAGTGTAAGCATTGTGTAATTTGAAATTTGTAAGTTTTAGAAGTCAAAACAACGCAGATTTTTTTTTTGAATAGATATTTATTTATTTATTTATTTAAAATCAACTTTGTTTCGACGATTTCCTGCAAAAGGCGTTATATCATTGAAACTAAGTTGATTTTTAAATATATAAATATTTATTTTAAAAAATATCTGCATTGTTTTGGTTTCTAAAACTTAGAAATTTTCAAATTACACGACGCTTACAATTTCTTATATATATTGGTTTGAATGCAACACCCAATAAATACAATTTCTTATATATATTGGTTTGAATGCAACACCCAATAAATACAATTTCTTATATATATTGGTTTGAATGCAACACCCAATAAATACAATTTCTTATATATATTGGTTTGAATGCAACACCCAATAAATACAATTTCTTATATATATTGGTTTGAATGCAACATCCAATAAATGTGATTTCTTTAAAGTGAGTAATCAAACTTCTAATCTAGAAATCAACTGTAAAAGTTTCTTTTAATATAAATTAAAATATCACAGTACGTATAAAATACCTATTAGAATATCACAGTACGTATATAAAAAAAATGTATATAAAAAAAGGTTTGGGGAGTGGATTAAATGTAACACTTTTCATAGTGGTAACTTGATTTTAAAAATGGTATTTATTCCGTTTTATTTTCTACTCTTCATATATATATATATATATATATATATATCTTTATAAAGATCGGTATGTTTATATATTTGTATATACAGGATTCACTCCTAAACTAATTAACACAGCATTATGAATTTTGGAACACAGTTGCTAAGCGAAGGGGGTCCAAATGTGGGCTATATTTAGTTAAATTTAGTTTTGTAAAAAGGTGGTGGAACCCCTTCATGAAAATCCATATACCTTTAATTTTTGTGAATTTTTTACAATAGGTATTAGACATTATTTAATAAATATTCTGTAAATTTCAGTTTCTTTTGAATATTTTAAAGGATTTTTAGCCACAAACTCCTATTTGAAAATTCAAATATATCAGATTATCATTGAATTTTATCTATTATATCTTGATTTTAATCTTCGTAAGGTGCCATAAAAGTGGTGCAAAACTGCTCTGTTCGAGCAATTAATTTTACTTGTGAAGGGAGGGTATTCTTCTAGTAATATATATATATATATATATATATATATATATATATATATATATATATACACACACACACACACTGGGGAGTCTTTTAAAGACGAAATACATGTCTGTATAATATATGTTCACCTAAGGGAGAGCACTCTGGTGTGGGAAATGAGTTTCCACGTAACTATTTAGCAAGATTCTTCTCTCAAAAGAATTGAATCCTCTTAGATTACCGATTATCATGAATAAATTTGGTATATTTTTTATTTAACTTTACTGTAACCCTTTCAAACCGTTAAACGTTAATACTTTCAAACCGTTACACTTTAATACTTTCAAACCGTTAAACGTTAATACTTTCAAACCGTTACACGTTAATACTTTCAAACCGTTACACGTTAATACTTTCAAACCGTTAAATGTTAATACTTTCAAACCGTTAAACGTTAATACTTTCAAACCGTTAAATGTTAATACTTTTCAAACCGTTAAACGTTAATACTTTTCAAACCGTTAAACGTTAATACTTTCAAACCGTTACACTTTAATACTTTCAAACCGTTACACGTTAATACTTTCAAACCGCTACACGTTAATACTTTCAAACCGTTAAACGTTAATACTTTTAAACTGTTAACATCTGTTTATCAAGGAACTCAACATATCCAAATAAGCAGCATTTTTTTTTCTTGATAGGAAAATAATTCAAGAGTTGCACTAAATAAGGTTCATTTTTCTGCCATTACTAACCAGCAGAGCATTACCACTGTTAACCAAGGGAAGAGCCTATCAGGCATGTGTACACAGTGTGATGTATGGAAGTGAAAACTTGGCACTGAGAATTGAGAACATGCGTTTAATGGATGAGAATGATTCGATCGATGTGTAATGTGTCTTAAAGGCAGGCTTAGATCTGATGACCTCAGAAGAAAGATTAAAAATGTACAGTATAGGAAGATGTATGCAAAACAGGAGACTTCGATAGTATGGTCATGTTGAAAGAATGGATGAGAGTTCTAGGGTTAGTAGATGTAGAACGGTTGAGAAAGCCAAGGAAAACATGGGAGGATTGGTTCTTTAGTTTTACGGCATATCAACCCTTTTTAGGTTATTTAATGCCAAATCCAGTCATTTTGGTATAAAAAAAATTATGCTCCAAGTTCTTTATATCTTCAAATATTTATTCATGTTGTTTGGTTTGGTTTTGTAGAGGAAAAATGTTGTTTTTGTTCTTGGCTTTGCAGAACATGATTGAGTTTTGCAAAGGGAAAGGAAAAAAAACAATATCATCAATGTTTTGTGCATTTTATGTCAGGAAGCCAGTATTTTCAGACAGCCTGATCTGGTAGCACCAGTAGGGAAAACATGGGAGAAAGTGATAAAAATGAACCTGAGGGATAAATAAAGACCTGGCCAGAGATAGGTTACTTTAGAAGTAAATTTCTTAAAGCTGTCCAACACGATAAAAACAACAGAAATTTGGCCCCAATTTTTGGTCTATTATTCTAGGAGAATGCTTTTCAACAATTGTTTTAAATCTTTAAAAAAAACTTATTGGGGTACTTTTATGATGCAATGTCCTTCGATATGACCCGTATTTTTACTGGTCCCAAAATGCGAAAGATGTTGCAGCAAAAGCGAAGAATAAAAAACATAAAGGTTGTTTTTCATTGCTTAAACTTTATTCTAGTAGAATGTCAAGCTTCTCTTGTTACACTCCTGCCTTACAGATCTAGTCAACTCCTCAGCCTTACTGGAGGGAGCAAAAGGCAGAACGTCTGTTCACTTCGGTCGCAAGACTCGTTCTCATAATTTTTCCCAATTCTCTCTCGATCGGTGATGCAATTCTGACAATTGTTTTTAACACATTCTTCAAATTGGCATACCTCATAATACAAACAATAAGATGTTTATACTTTATATTCTTGTCTCAACCTTGCAATTATCAAAACAATCACACTTTGTATTCCAAATGTGATGTCTACCTATACTCCTGACCTGCATCTAGTTACCATCTAGGTTATAATTCTTATTTATTATCCTGCTTTTTTTATATAATGGATAACTGTTTTTGGATAAATATCGCTTGTCAATTCCTGATTTCAAAACCGGAAACCGTCACAAAGTAGAGATTTTCTCTTTAACCCCGATTTTTTTTTTTTTTTTTTTTTTTTTTTTTTTTTTTTTTACACGTCTTGGAAGAAAATCAATTAAGATTTGTCAATTTTTAAAAGGAATGAAAAACAAAAATTGTTTATACAACTCTTTTGTTGATCTTCCTTTGAAAAATCTTGCAACTCTGAAAATACTAATTTATTTGATGGTGAAATGTTTTCTTCCACTGTATTTTCCCTGCAATTTTCTAATGATTATGTTAAATTGAAAATCTCTCTCTTAATAAATCTATCAGCAAGATGTTGAATTTATTTTTTTAATCATGAGACAAAAAAATAGAATAAATCTATAAAAAGGGGTGATGCTTCCCCGAATATTTATATTTAATGACAGAAACTTTATATATAAAAAAAATAATAATTGGGTCCTTTGCCAGTTTTTTTTTTTTTTTTTTTCTACTTTTAAATATTAAAATTGCATTAAGTCGATTCCCATTTGAAATATATTTTTATATTCAACTTGGTCTAAAACCTTTTTGGCAATTATTTAAAAAGTTATGTCTCTACAAAATATTTATCGTTACAGAATCAGGAGAGAAAAAAATGAGGAATGAGAGCTCAATCGTTGAAGAAAATTATTTTCGTGCTAAATAAACACAAAATCTTCACTAGTTAAGCTTTCATTTCTGGGTGGGGGGGTCTTGTTTTGTTTTTTTTACCTGTTACATGTTTAGTTTTCTTTTTGTCAAATCTTTGCTGCCAAACATATAGAAAACTAAAATTTTACTTTTTTTAATGTTATTTCTTAGCGCAAAAAATTTTAGCTATTATTTTTATTAGTTCTACTAGTTGAATATCTCCCCAGATGAAGCACAAGATTTGGTTGTTTTATGGCATATCAATCGTTTTTGTTTTTTTTTTGGAGGGGGGGGGGTATTTAATACGGAATCTAGTCATTTTATTCTTCAAGTTCTTAAAATCTTCAAATATTTATTCATTATATAGATTTCTATATATTTCGTTTATCCAATAATTTTCTAATGTTAACTTGTATTGATCCCATCTCTACATATATAAAGTTTGGTGTTTGATTGGGGTAAACTCCCAAACTAATTAACTGATCATTATGAATTTTTAGAACACCAATGATAGACATAAGGGTATTTATGGTCTATATTTAGCTTTAGTTTTACGCAAAAGGTGAAAGCCCGTTGTGAAAATTCAGATACCTCCGATTTTTTATGAAATTTTTTACCATATTGAATTATTATTAGGCATAAATTAATAAATATTTCGAAAATCCAACTTTCTCTGGAATAATTAAGCGTTTTTAGCGGGGCATAATATGAGCCAAAACTTCCATTGAAAAATTCAAATATGATTCATAGTCATTAGACACCAATTAAACAAAATCCTCTTAATTTTAATTTCTTCTAAGCTTAAGTCTCAAATTTTAGACATTTTCCTAGAATCAAAATCGTTTAATGGATTTTAATCAAAATTAGAATTAGGATTCTAGATACAAGGTTTAGTAACATATATTCTTGATTTTAATCTTCGTAGGGTGACATGAAATTGGTGCAAAACTGTTCTGTTTTGGTGAATTAATTCATAATTAACTAGCAGAATAGCCATCTTTCTACTCCCATTTCTTTTTCACTCTTTCTTTGTATATTTTATTTGACTTCTCTTGCCTTGATAAAGCATTTCTATTTATGAAACAATCAGTTTGACTTATTAGTCGTTTAACCCCTCATCTATTTTTAATAAATTATTTATTTTTCAGAGAATAACACATTTTATCAAGTGTCAGTGAATGCTTTCAGTGGAGACGATGCCTCCATCCAAGTTACCAAAGTATTTCAGACTAGTTCAGAAGCTACTGTACCCCCTGCCCCGTCCATCATCTCGGCAATACCAGTTTCTTCATCGACTGTAAATCTGACATGGGAAAGGCCAGATTTTTCCAGTGATATTGTCAGCTATACAGTACAATATAATCCAACTAGTAACCAACCTGGAGAAAAAGAACATTATATCAGAACGTAAGAAGCATCTTTGATTATTTTACTTTTGTTGAATATTGTCTTTATAAAATTGAAAAAAAAATGTCTAAGATATATGAGAATGTTTATGTGTGTACTAAGAGTCCAATACAGACTCATTAGGGCAATGGTTCCCAATCCCAGGGTTGCGAACCATAATCATGTAATTTAAGATAATCCTCCATTCTTATTTGAGGAAGCATAAACTTAAAGCAGAAATGGGTAAAAAGATTGCTTAAAATGAAAGTACGCAACTGGATTATCTCCCTTTCTCACTACCGGCTCAATTTAACTAAAAATAGAATTTGTCCTAAACTTCAGATTGAGATGATGTAAAAAAAAATGTTTATTTTTGAAGGTAAACGTGAAGTTTACAGGCCAGATAATTTTTTTCCGCAGTAGCTCAAAAATTATATATATTTTTTAAGATTATGACATGCTGAATGTATTGGAGTTAAAATCAATTTAGTATGAAATAGGAAGAAAACACTTTTTAAATTAGTAAATATGCTAGTATTATCGGCTTATTTCCAAAATGGTGACATGTTTCATTGGATAGATGGTAGTCGCTAAAAAACGTGAATCGGAACTAGGGCCAATGAAAAGGATTAAAATATTTTAGTGACTTATAAAAATAATTTATTTAAAACAATTAAAACTTTTATAAAAATGTTTCAAAACATAATTCTTATAATGAGATGGGTGTTACTACAGTTAGAGGCGTCGTTGAAATAATAAACTTTGAAAATTGAGAAACCAGATAACTTGACGCAAGATTTTGTCAAATAAATGAAATATTTATTTTTTTAAATTTTTAATCCAAATTTTCGGTTTTATAAACCCTAATCATAAATACTAATCATGGTAATACAGACAATTTTTTTTTTCTTTTCTTTTTCCTCATCGTCGATGTCTTACAGCGTAGCCAAAAAACAACACCTGAAGAAATCGCAGATCTTCGGCTACACCGTAAGACATCGACGATGAGGAAGGAGAAAAAATATATATATATTGTCTGTATTACCATGATCAGTGTTTATAAAACCGAAAATTTGGATTTAAAAAAAAAAATAGATTTAATAAATATTTCATTTATTTGACAAAATCTTGCGTCAAGTTGTTCGGTTTCTTAATTTTCAAATTATAATTCTTATGTTTTCGCAACAGAAGTTTTTGAAAAAAAACAAACAATGAAAACATTTTAAAGTCTTCGTGGCACCCTGTTTCCATTCCCCATTTTTATCGATCATGCCGGCATATTGGAAATAAACTGATGTACTAATTTTAAAAAATGTTAGTGTTTTACAAGATTACTACAGTTGTACTATTAATGCCTAGATACTTTTATCAATTAAATTTTCTTTTTTATTAAATCTTAGGATTCAACATTTGGACTCATTTAAAAGTGGGTCACAAAAACTATGGTGATGTAAAAAAAAGTTTGGCAACAACTGCATTAGAGAAAGAATATTTGAAATTTCTTTGATAATCTTCCCACACCCTTGGTCTTTAACTTTATCTTCTCAGTACGATAATAAATACTATTATTGGTATATGAGAATTATTATTAATTTATATCACTTTAGACTTGTTTAAAAAATTCTATACATAAAGCGTGAAATATATTAATATTAGCCGTTTGTATACATACAAATATATATGATGGTTACAACTTGTACTCAAGTATTGCCGTTGTTTGATAGATTTTCACAAATGTGAGTGAAAAAAAAAAGAACACCTATTTTTTAGTTGACTTGGTCTTACAATAAAATTTTTACCATTTAAAAAAAAAAAAAAAATCCAAAATAATGTTAACTTTTTACTACATCATCATCATGATCATGATCATCATCATGATCATCATCATGATCATCATCATGATCATGATACACATGATCATGATCATCATGGTCATCATCATCATCATCATCAAACGGTTTATTTGTTGAATCAGGCCACAATTAATACTCTGGGGCCTGATTTAGACATAGTTTTAAGGCAGTTTTACGGCTGAATGCCTATCCTTCGCCAATTTGAACACTTTTGGCAGTACAAAACCTCCACTGTTCCCATCTAACTAGAGCTGATGTGGTTTCAACTTGAGCATGCACCAATGTCACATATTATCTGTAAGTAAAACGTGTGGCTTGGAAAACAATCGATCTAAAGGAATGTTTTCTAAAGTAAGTTTTCGATTTTATTTGAATTTTTCTTTTACTGACGGATCATTGTCCAAGAAGATTCGAGATATTGTCTTGACAAATGGAGAAACGGTTGTTAAAAATAAATCTCTTTATTGGAAAATGAAAATATAGTCGCTGGAATCTGCTTTTTTTCTATTATATTTATACAATATATGTGTAAACAGTTTTTCATGGTAAACAACTGATGATCCCTTAAAATAGTGTTAGAAATAAACTAATATAATAACTGTAAAAAATAAATTGACTTACATGAGTGATTTTCCACTGGAAGACTTGAGACTATAAGTTTTGTTTTTTTTAAATTTTTTTTTTTAATATAGTTTTAATGGTTGAGAAACTTCCGAGACTATATATATATATATAAAAGGTTTATGTAGTTTATTTATATCTTATAAGAAATAAATACTTCTCTAATTTGAAAAATTAAAGCACAGAAAGTATCATCTTTTTAAGATTGAATGTACAAAAGCTTATTTTACTCAAATGTAATGCAATGTATGAAAAGCAAAATGAAGGAGAAGCAGTAAATACGTTATCTTTTTCTAATTTTTCTCGACACTTCAATCAAATAATACAAAAGAAATCTGTCAAAATATCTATAAAATATTTTCAATATTTAGTCTCGTCTTCACATACAATATTAAAGTATGCTATAGAAGCTTTATTCACTTATTTTTGTACAGTTAAAATAAAGCGCTGAGTAGACACGTATATACAGGGTGGGCCAAAATAAGGGTCCTATCTTTAAATTTGAATAACTTGAATTTGAATAACTTCCACAAAATAAAAGTTAAACTCACCAAACTTTATTTGTGTGTAGACTGACCCTTCCGAGATTTTTTGAAATAAACAAAACAAATTTTAGCCGAAAAACACTTCTTAAAACTTACAAAAACTAAAGTATTGTTTTTTACACTGTTTTGAGTTTTTTAAGCAAAAATAATGTTTTCTAAATGAGGGTACGTTCCTTAGGGCTAATACGGCTCATGCTTGCTTCGGAAGGGGTCCTTTACTTAATCTAAAAAAAAAAATTTTTTTAAATCAATAAATAAAAAAGTTATGAATTTTTAAAAATAGGACCCTTATTTTTGCCCACCCTGTTATAATTCGAGGAGTTTTTATAGTAAAGGGGAGGTAATAAGGTATGTATAAAAGCAAGCATATTAAACTCAAAATACTCTGAGGGCCATGTGTATCAATTTGTGTTGTTACGAGGGCTGCACTCAACTAATTGAAGTCGTTTCATAAAATTATTGTAGATTATTTTTCTTAGAAACAATATGTATACAAATTATTTTTATTTCAATCATTTTTTGTGATAGTATACAAGTTTCATTAAAATTCATGGAGTTTTTTGGGTTTTGTTTTAAATTTTCATTCGTGGGGGTTAGAAAAACGTGAAATTTTGGCCACACCTACCCCACATGTATTTGCGTGTCTTTTCTGCTTTTGAGATCAATAAAATGTGATGTATTGTTTTTAAGTGTAAAGAAACTTTCTGGATAAAGAAAAGCACGCTATTTTTCAGTGAACAACACCGGTCTTATTTAGTTCAAATGATAAAAACTGTAATTTTGCTCGTTAAATGACAGAATTACAGTATCTTTTATGCAGGCCGCACATCTGCTTGCTAAGGGATGCAAGTGGTCCACGTATCACATGTTTAAAATGTCTGTATTAAAGAATTAGCAAAATCAAGATAATTGGGACGACAATATTTAATACTAGTTTTATTAATTGTAAAGTTGCATAAAATGTTTAAATGTATAATTTTTAGTCTATAGCACAACTGAAAAATAATTTATGAAACAAATGTAATGATTTTTCGTCCTTTAATATATGTGTTTCTTTTATGGTAAGATAATAAAATCTATTTAAAAAATATCTGTTCAGATCTAATTTGTTTGATCGAATAGATATTTTCGTAAAGTTGCAGTATAGTTAACAAACAAGAAATAAAGATTAAAATTTATACATATATATATATACATACAACAAATAACTTTTATCAAACCCATTAAAATTTAATTTTCAACCTACCTGTATATTTTACACGTTCTGAAACTGTTTTCAAGTTTTTCATATTTCAAAATTAGAATTCACTCAAAGCTTCTTTTTTTTTTTTTTCAATACGCGAAAAACAAAATTCCCGCTTGACCTTCTGTTGTTGGTGGTGCTTTAGTCCTTAAAAAAATAGTTTAAAAAATGACTTACCCTACCAGTGTTAATGGTAGGGTATGTTTTTTTTTTGTTTTTTTTTTTTTACTTTTTTTTTTTTGTTTTTTACTTTTTTTTCTTTCTTTTTTTTACTATTTTTTTTAACTTAATGTTATCCAAAGTTAAGCAACCACTTCTGGAAAAAAAAATTGACCGCCATTTTTTTTCTGCTTCGTGTTTCGATAAGTCAACTTAACAATAACAAATTCAAAAATACTAAATCTTACAATCAGTTTCCACACTTTAAAAGTTTACGGGTTGGTAGAAAATTAAATTTGAATGTGTTTGGTAAAAGTTATTGTAATTAATTTTTTTTTTTTTTTTTTTTTTTTTTGATTTCTTAGCCATTAACTATACTACAACTTTACCAATATTTCATTTGAACTAATCTGTTAATTAAAATATATTTTCTACTTCTGACTTGTAGTGATCTGACCAGTGTATCAATCAAAAACCTGAAACCTTATACAGAATACCAATTTTCAGTGCGTTCTCATTCTGAGGATGAAAAAGGGCCTTATGGGAAGCATGTTATTGTCAGGACAAATGAAGGTGGTATGTATAAAAGAAGGCTTGTTTTTTTGTTGTTTTTTTTTAAGAACTTTTCATTTTAATAATAGAAATTTGAAGCAAATACATGCAAACAAACTTTTATTAGTTCAGAAAATACTCTGGTCTTTTATCAATTTTTAATTTCTAATTGTCTACAAAATGTAAAAATATTATTCTTAACGTTAATTATCTTCCATTAAATTACAAAGTATGTCTTATTTTCAGTCCATCTTTTTTTAGGGAGGGGATAGCAGAGGGTGTTAATCTACAATAATACTTATATAAATTTTGTAACTTTATTCTTGGTAATTTCTGCGTTTTAGCATCCTTAAATATTTCACCAGATAGACCCTAAAAATGGTCTTGTAAATTATTGGTCCCCCGATTTTATAAATCGGGGGACCTATGTTTTGAGGCATTTCCGTCCGTCCGGATTTTTCTCCGCAACCATCCATTGAATTTCTCTAAAATTTTGCATGAATTGTAACTTTGGTTAGGTTAGAAAGTGACATTCTCTGATTTTTGAAACAAAATCTGGTTAGCCCCCCCAGGGGGTCAAAAGGCCCCAAAATGGCAAAAAATGACATTTTTTGCCCCATAACTTTCCATCCATCCATTCAATTTCTCTGAAACTTGGCCAAAATGTGGAGGCAATTGTTCCTAATAGAAAATAAGTATCGTTGACCTTGGAAAAAATCTGGTTCGTGCCCCCAGGGGGTCAAAAGCCCCCAAAATGGCAAAAAATGACCCTTTTCTCCGTTTGATCCACCCATTCAATTTTTTTAAAATTTGGCCAAAATGTAGAGGCAATTGTTCTGGATATAAAATGAGCATCCTTGACCTCAGAAAAATTTTGGTTCGCGCCCCCAGGGGGTCAAAGGGGGGGGGGGGGTAAAAAATGCCCCAAATTGCCCAAATTTATTGCATTTTACACTCGCCACATCGAGTCACATACAGAGGGGGACCACGCATGCGCGGCTTGTTTTACTATTATTTTTGAATTCATCCAGTTTATACAACTTTTCTATATTAGTGTTATTTCCAAGCTGATTAGGCAATTTGTTCCAAATATATACTCTATTTGAAAAACAAAAACAAAATTTAAATATTATTTTTTTACAATTTTAGAATTATTTTACTTTCATTTTTTTTAACTTGATATTAGTATTTCTATTTACTGTGGAGAGAAACATGGCATTTAACAGGAGGAAAACCGTTCTGTGTTTTTGAAAGAGTAGTAATTGAAGGGTTTTATTTCCGTAGGAGAATAATACCTCCTACTCCCTCTTTGTATCACATACGAAAACAATTAAATTTAGGTCTGGATTAAATATTTTATCCATGAAAATTTATTCGAAATACATTTTTTTTTTACGTATAAGAACATCGTCCAATGTACGGCAGATCTTGATGGATAAACAGGAATGTTAACCAATGTTCCGTTCACGCGTCCATAAATTGTCTACAGATCCGCAGAAAAGTCGCCATGACTTTATATATAAGATGATTAACATTTAGCAGGGTTTTTTTTTTTTTTTTTTTTTTTGTTTTTTTTTTACCCCTTAGCTGGAAATGTCTTAGGTTTTCATTTCAGAAATCTGGTCACCCTACTTTAGTTTCCATTGCATTTTTCAATGGGATTTTTGACGTGGGGGAACATTTGATTAATGGCCGCCATATAAAGGTTATAAATGGCCATTTGGTCTCTCATCTCAAGCATGGAACTTAATTGTGCATGAAATGATAGCACTTAAACTGGCGAACCCTTCTATTATTACTGCTCTTTTTGTTATATCACCGTTTATCTTTTTCTATTTCAATAACTATTATACCTTAAAATTGATATTATTCCCATATCGGCATCGTCAAGTAACCATACAGTTTTTTTAATGTTTTTATTATCACTGTTAGGGTTGGATTTGCTTGTTGGCTCTAGGCTAGACATTATCAGCCCCCCCCCCCTCCCCACTAAAGTTCAAGAAAACAATTTAGAGCAGGCGATCCAGTGATTTATCATTATGATATAACAGTAGAATCAATTTAAAATGCGTGTTTATAAGTACATAAATAAAACGGCAACATTTTTTATATTCATCTGCTAAGTAAATACTTCTATTGACCTTCATCGGAGAGGAATACGTTTAATAGTTTAATAGCATTAACTTGTAAGAATTTAATAGTTTAATAGTTTAATAGCATTAACTTGTAAGAATTTAATAGTTTAATAGCATTAACTTGTAAGAATTTAATAGTTTAATAGCATTAACTTGTAAGAATTTAATAGTTTAATAGCATTAACTTGTAAGAATTTAATAGTTTAATAGCATTAACTTGTAAGAATTTAATAGTTTAATAGCATTAACTTGTAAGAATTTAATAGTTTAATAGCATTAACTTGCAAGAATTTAATAGTTTAATAGCATTAACTTGTAAGAATTTAATAGTTTAATAGCATTAACTTGTAAGAATTTAATAGTTTAATAGCATTAACTTGTAAGAATTTAATAGTTTAATAGCATTAACTTGTAAGAATTTAATAGTTTAATAGCATTAACTTGTAAGAATTTAATAGTTTAATAGCATTAACTTGTAAGAATTTAATAGTTTAATAGCATTAACTTGTAAGAATTTAATAGTTTAATAGCATTAACTTGTAAGAATTTAATAGTTTAATAGCATTAACTTGCAAGAATTTAATAGTTTAATAGCATTAACTTGTAAGAATTTAATAGTTTAATAGCATTAACTTGTAAGAATTTAATAGTTTAATAGCATTAACTTGTAAGAATTTAATAGTTTAATAGCATTAACTTGTAAGAATTTAATAGTTTAATAGCATTAACTTGTAAGAATTTAATAGTTTAATAGCATTAACTTGCAAGAATTTAATAGTTTAATAGCATTAACTTGCAAGAATTTAATAGTTTAATAGCATTAACTTGCAAGAATTTAATAGTTTAATAGCATTAACTTGTAAGAATTTAATAGTTTAATAGCATTAACTTGTAAGAATTTAATAGTTTAATAGCATTAACTTGTAAGAATTTAATAGTTTAATAGCATTAACTTGTAAGAATTTAATAGTTTAATAGCATTAACTTGTAAGAATTTAATAGTTTAATAGCATTAACTTGTAAGAATTTAATAGTTTAATAGCATTAACTTGTAAGAATTTAATAGTTTAATAGCATTAACTTGTAAGAATTTAATAGTTTAATAGCATTAACTTGTAAGAATTTAATAGTTTAATAGCATGAACTTGTAAGAATTTAATAGTTTAATAGCATTAACTTGTAAGAATTTAATAGTTTAATAGCATTAACTTGTAAGAATTTAATAGTTTAATAGCATTAACTTGTAAGAATTTAATAGTTTAATAGCATTAACTTGTAAGAATTTAATAGTTTAATAGCATTAACTTGTAAGAATTTAATAGTTTAATAGCATTAACTTGTAAGAATTTAATAGTTTAATAGCATTAACTTGTAAGAATTTAATAGTTTAATAGCATTAACTTGTAAGAATTTAATAGTTTAATAGCATTAACTTGTAAGAATTTAATAGTTTAATAGCATTAACTTGTAAGAATTTAATAGTTTAATAGCATTAACTTGTAAGAATTTAATAGTTTAATAGCATGAACTTGTAAGAATTTAATAGTTTAATAGCATGAACTTGTAAGAATTTAAGGTTTCGCTTTGGAACAAACTCTTGTTAGTCAAACATAGCCAAGCATTGCATGTTGTAACATGATATCCTGTTTCAATAATTGTTAGATTACGTGAGGAATTCTTCCATCGGCATCATATGATCTGTAATCTTGTTGGTGACACTTTCGAAGTAGTTGGTTCAATGGATAGTGACGTCTCTGTGTGAGTGTCAGTAGCAGTCATCATAGATATATTGATCTCTTTTTTTTTTGTGTGTGTGTCTGGAATAATGAAAGGAAGTGATTAACAAGGATGTGTGAGTTTTCTGCTTTTTAGCGGAATTCCCCATAAATCGTTGGAGCCTCTTAGAGAAGTGAGTTCTCAGCTTTTTGATCGAAAACCAATTTCTTTCTTTTAATAAAAAAAAAAAAAGGCTGATTTTCATTATGACAGTTCTCTCTGAAAACTGAAAATGTTAATTTTGTCTAAAGATTAATACTGCATGAAATGAGTAGAGGAGTTGGATGGCTTTTATTTCATCAAAGAATGACTTCCTGTTCCTTCCCCTCACATACGCACTTGGTATTTGCCTCTTAATTTTGACTTTCTTAGTTAGAACTGATTGGAATTATTTAAGAAAAAAGTTGTTTTCTGTGCTTCCCTATACACACACACACACGCACACACGCACAGGGGACTGAGGTCCCCAGGTTGGGAAATTCATCTCAATTTCAGCTTTTTTTGCCATTGGCTACTCACATCCCTGAAATAGAAAGAACAACAAATGACCTCAGTATTTGCTCCGAGGTTTGGTTTACTTTTTGCACGCGAGTACATTTAGATGAACTACACCTTCGCTTTTATTTCATCAAAGAATGACTTCCTGTTCCTTCCCCTCACATACGCACTTGGTATTTGCCTCTTAATTTTGACTTTCTTAGTTAGAACTGATTGGAATTATTTAAGAAAAAAGTTGTTTTCTGTGCTTCCCTATCCACACACACACACACACGCACAGGGGACTGAGGTCCCCAGGTTGGGAAATTCATCTCAATTTCAGCTTTTTTTGCCATTGGCTACTCACATCCCTGAAATAGAAAGAACAACAAATAACCTCAGTATTTGCTCCGGGGTTTGGTTTACTTTTTGCACGCGAGTACATTTAGATGAACTACACCTTCGCCTCGAGAACTGATATCTGCTTACCTTGACGGCGAACACCAAAGACACAGAATCGATCTCGCTTCTCTGCGATGTAATTCCTCCATGACATCACTTCCGGTACACATCAGCCTAACCTCTAATATATTCTCTCATGAAAAATTCGTTTTCATTACTTATTCTGACTTTATGTGGAAATTTCCGATTTTAACATTATTTTTATGCACCTGCGTCCAATATTGCTTCATGATAGTGAAAAACAACTACCAAGTCGGTATGTAACTATTTGTTATCTCTTTATCTATTAGTCTGCAATTTTAATATATGTTTGAAATCAGATAATGGCATCCATTTCGCTTTTATTCTTGATTCTAATTTGAAAATTGTTTTTGAAGGATTATTAAAATTATTTCTATGCTTTTTTTTAAATTTGGCAAAAATTGAGTGCAACCGGTACCTAAAAGTTTAGCAGTTCCCCAAAACATAGCCGACCAACAGCATAAAGAAAGGGATTTTTTTAATTTATTTTTCATATTGCCACCCGAACTTAAGGTTAAAGAAGAGCATTTGTGGTTTTTTTTTGTGGTTTTTTTTTTTGTGTTTTTTTTTTTTATGACTTAACGAACGTGGACATTTTCATATTAAGCTTTGATCAAAAACATTAATTATACAATAGATTGTTTATCAACATGACGGACTAACATCGGATTTTGAAAACGCTTCAAACAAGAATAAAATTTAATTTTAATTTTAACTTAAAATCATAAAAAAACACATGCTCTTTCTGAACCCTACCACGAAGTCCAGGTAGGAATACAATAAATAAAGAATAATTTATAAAACAAGACAGAAAAGTTTTGCATCACACGAATGTAACGGGGTTGTTAAATGTCAATTTATATTCTATAGTTTATCATCTAAATAAAATAGACAAATTTAATTGTATCTTTTTTTTTTTAGACGATTAGCGATAAACTAACCCTTTCTGAGACTGAACAAGTCAGTTGGACTGATTGCTGATCTTTTTCTAAGAATTTGTGAAAATGACGTGGAAAATGTTTTTGTATAAAACTAAAACAATTAGCTGTATTTGCTTCAATATTTCTCTCTCTCTCTCTCTCTCCCCCTCTCTCTCTCCCCCTCTCTCCCCCTCCCTCTCTTTTCCAGCTGAAATACACATGTATGATGCTTCTTTTATATATAAATCAGTTTGAGTTGCTAAAAAAATATATATATATACTGATGTAAACGAAAAATTTATATAAACTTGTAACGCCCAAACTGTTACAAAATGCATACGTATTTTGACATGTTACTTTTGAAAAAAGATTTTTTTTTCTTTTTTTTTTACAGGACATCCATTGCAAGGTGCTATTTCTTAACATTTGATTTTTTTTTTATTTATATCCAGCTTGCAGTTCTCCATAATTGGCTGAAAGGCGAATAATTGTTTGTTTTGTTTTTTTGTGTGGATTCTGGTCAATCAATTCTGTTGAATTATTTATTTCTTTTACTCGATTATCTATAAAAATGTTTAAAGGATTGAGATTTTTCATACTACTACTACTACTACTAAGCTGTATTTAGATATTAGTATAAAAATAGACTTATGGCAAGTGAGCTACACAGAAAATTTGTTTCATTCCATCAAAGAAAATCGTCAGGCAGTTAGCCTGAAGAGTTCCTTTGGTGATATGAAACACAAACATATGTGAAGCTCACTTGCCATAAGTATATTTTATACTACTACTACTACTAAGCTCTACTCTTGTATGCATTGGAATTGGTTTTTTTTTACGGCACATCAACCCTACAAATCATTTTATGTCATACAATGTATTTATAAAATAGTCATTTGATAAATTCTAGAAAGTTATTTAATTGTATCCTTGGTTTCTCCTATACAAGTTAGAAATGATTTTTTTAAGGTAGTATATTATTTGTGATGTAGGTGTATTTTCGAACATCATGGTGAGTTGTAGTGTGTGATAGAATTTCTTGCGGGTTTTTCTGTATTTTGTACAGTCGATTAAAATGTGTTTGACTGCGAGTAATTGATCGCAGTAGGTGCACCAGGGTGCAGCTTCCGCCTTGAGTAAGAATGCGTATATTATATATATACAGGGTGATTTATAAGTCACTTAGCTATTTATTTTTGAAATTCTAAAGTTAAAAAATACAGTAATACAAAACAGAAAGTTTATTCAACAAATTCATTTATGGGAGTTTAAAATTACAGCCAATTTTCAAAATTTCCACCTTCGTTCTGCATGCATAGCTCCATTCTTTTTTGCAAGGAATTTACGACTCTTTGAAGCATATTTGATTGATTATGAAATAAATATATATAGAAACAAATATAAACGAACAAATTTAAAATAACAAATAGCAGTAATTAGAGAGTAAGATAACAATTATCAAAAGTTCATAGTATATTTGTGCTTCATATGGTAATCATTTTAAATAGCTAAGTGAAGTGACTTATGAATCACCCTGTATGTCCGAATTTGACTCTGCTTAATATTATGTTTTGTTTTCGATCGGGTTAACATTTTCACGATTTCTCTCCCAACTGTTGGTTGATGTACATATAATTTGTTGTTTTGAAACATATCCCATATTGTTTGCCATTTTCTTTTCATGAATTGTATGGTCTTAGTTTTGCAATCTATACTATTGAAGTAAATACCGAAATATATATATTATAAGTATATATTAAACATATATCATTTAAAAATATTTTATACAGCAGGGATGTGAGACCTCTGCTTTTTAGAAGAATTCCACTTTTTCTGCTTTTTATATATATATATATATATATATATATATATATATATAAAGAAGTCTGATTTCTGTCTTTCTCGCTTTATTTTTCTTTCTCTTTTCCTGTTTTTTTCTCTCCTCCTCCTCCTCCTTCTCGTGTCTTATTTTGTCTTACTCCCTTCCCCCCTCTCTCTGGAAATATTAATTTTGATAAACTTCAAAACAATTTACGATGGGAAAAGGAGGTAGAAGATTTTTGATTCATCAAAAATGTACTTCCTGTCTTCCCTCTCCCTTCAAATGCGCACTTTGAGTGTTTCTCTTGCTATCGGACAGGTTGTTTTTTTTTTTGTTTATTTCTTGGAATGAAAATGTTCATGTTTTAAACTTTTATTACACACTAAAAAAACTTTGAACATTCTTTTGAGACAAAAAGCTAATTTTAGCAAATTTAAAAGCGAAAATGAAGTTAAAACATATCAGTCGATACTTTCAGTATAAAAATGTCTTCTAGATTAACATCTTTCGTTAGCCCACCAAAAAAAATGAGATTCTACTTTTTGGGGGTGATTATGTGTTAATACACTTGAAGAAAACAAATCATTATTTTAGAATTTAGAGTGGGGAATCGGTTTAACATGAATTTAACGTAAAATTATCCCCCATTTTCAAGACATTCTAGCATTTTAGGGAAGTTAACCAATTTTTTTATTTTTTTTTGCTATAAGAGATAAACTGTGTGCATTTTTTTGGGAGGGAGGGGTGGAGACTATATTTTTTTAAAACAATTACGTGTGGTTTTACAAGGTTTTTTGTTTGGGACTTGGGCTTGCCACTTGGACTAAGGGTGAGTTGTAGGGTTAAGAAAAAGGTTTTATGGGGCTTAACCCATCGGGCCTAGCATTTATGGTAGGGTAAGTATTTTTCGACATGAAAAAATCCTTACAGAATTTATCTTCCATAGCAAAACATTTTTTTTTGTCAACTGTCTTTAAAAGCTAGACTGGTCCGGAAATGGATCATTCTACATTAAATTGGGGTGGGAGGATCCACTATCAAACGGTATAAAAAAAAAAAAAGGATACATTATGGAAATAGTGAGTTTTCTTTCTGAATTCATTTTAGACGACAAGGGGTTGTCGAACGTCTATTTGCTTTCTTCATTCTTCTAAACACTTGAAATGGTTTCGTCCGGCAGTATTTTGGGGGGTTTTTCTCACTAAATTTTCTGTGCTGGGGCAGATATATAAGAATATATATATTTATTTATATATAAATGAATATATATTGTCTCCATGTTTATATGAAAAATAACCTTTTTAAAGAGTCTCGCGATGTGGGGTGATGGATATGGTTGCAGATTATGGAATCAGCTATGCCAAGTTCAACTCCTATTGGATCTATTGTGATTAAATGACACACTCATACCCGTAGAAAAAGTATGAACACAGAATTTTCTGCCTCACAACTTGTTTTCAATTCCATTCCCATCTATCCATGTTTATACTCTGGAGAGCTTCACCATATGCTTGAAAACAGAACTCTGCCCAGTGGTCGATTGTTTTGTGTCATCACATGCGGATCAGCTACTTATCCAGCCCTGAAGATGGCTTCAGTGTAAGTATACTGATCGCCAACATATGTACACTTTACACGTCGCCACGCACTGGAGCAGTGCACCTTTCCGCTGTCAAGAACGGTCTTCCACAAAGGTGCGATGGTCTCTCTGCCGAAGCATACATTTATCGTCAGTCGGCACAACTGCAAAAAGAATAGTGGGATTTTGTTTAAGGTTTACTCTTCTAGATCTGCGCGTCTTCCCATACGTATTAAGATGGTAATCTTGTGAAGGATGTGGTTCTTCATCGTGCACAAATGGTCATTCACCGTGGAGGGGTGTATTTTGCGTATCACATAGTGTTGAGCTGCATGGAAACCAGTCGAGAATACCACAAATAGGCCATCAAGGAAAAATACGACTCCTCTACAAATCCTTTTTCAATTAACAGTACCCAATGAATTGTTTTGGCATAAAATAATCGTAAAAGTATTGATATGCTGTAAAACGAACCAATCCAATCCTTTAAAAGAGCCTGCCTTTGAAAGGAAAATGTGTTTGATTGAGTTAAATGTTTGTATTAAATGTGTTTCCTTTTTTATATGTTTTATATTTGTGTTTCTTTTTTATCTATTTTATATTTATAATGTGTTTCTTTTTTATCTATTTTATATTTATAATGTGTTTCTTTTTTATCTATTTTATATTTATAATGTGTTTCTTTTTTATCTATTTTACGTAATATCTCTCCAAATGTGTTTCCTTTTCTCCTTCCTTGGTTAATTGCTGCTTGATTGGGTTTTTTATTTTTTTTTTTTTTTTTAATTTTCCCCACAACCACACGCCCAACCCACCCACCTTTGCCGTAATTTCCCTCTTCTCTTTTTCTGCTTTGCTTTGTGAAGTTTTCAAAACATTCCCTGTGATTAATTGTAATCTTCTAATAAAAAAAAAAAAGATTCTGAAAAAAAAAAAATATATATATATATATAGGAAGATAAATATAACGAAACCAGAAAGAAAACAATTATTCCGGTCTTCATTTTCTGATTCTAGTAAACTGGAAAATATTCATCTTCAATTTGATGTGACTATTTTCTTTTCTTCTTTTACTTCTTATTCTTATTATTATCACGATTATTTTCTTACCCATTCTTTTTCGCATTTTTCTTTGTTTTTCTTTCTTTTTCACCATTTCCCTACTTGTTTTTTGTCTCTCTCTCTCTCTATCATTATTTAAGTCTCTTCATTTTGGATATCAATTTTTTTTCTCTTCTCCTCTTCCTTTAACCCCCCCCCCCTCCAATCCCTCCTCTCCCCCCTCAACAAATGATCTTGTAAGATTTTTTGGCTATTTCTATCACACCTCATCAAGTCAATCAAAAAGTGCAAATTTCTACCGGCTGAATAATCTTCCTCCCATTGTTGAGTGTGCTGACTTTAAGAAGGATCATACCAGATTGACCAATGGTATGTATGCTATTTCTTATTTCTTCTCTCTATATTTGCAATTAATTCATTCTCTCTCTCTCTCTTTCTCTCTCTCTCTCTCTGCTTTTTTTTCTCTCTTCCTGCAATGCTTTCATTTTCATAGCATTTAATTTCTCTTTGCCCGCTAACTTTCAAATTTATCACTGTTCTTCTCATAATTCAAATATTGAATTGACAAAAGTTTACAAGATTACGAGCCAGAAATAATTATATAGAATTAATAGTTACACAAGTGTATGTATGTGTGTATATATATATATATATATATATAAATGAAGGAGAATGGAAAGGAATTAGAGAAAGCAAAAGCCAAATCAAAATTCAATTCAAAAGTTCAAAGCAAGGTATATTCCGCAAAAAGGCAATTTATTCAAGTTAAATTTTCCTTAAGCCAGGCTTTTCAAAGATCAAAATCTTATCATCAGAGGAAGTCGCTGGGATAGATAAGTTGGCAATGGCCAAGATTTAAAATTTGAAAAAATGAAATAAAAGTTGTAGGGAAAGAAACGCAGGGCAAAACTGTGCCAGGGTGCAAGCAAATGTCCGATTGCCAAAAAGTCCGGTGTCGAAGAGTCCAGCGGAGAGAATTATATATATATATATATATAATTATTTAATAATAAATATTTAATTATTATCCACATACATATACGTTTCATCCTAATGAAATCATCAGTGTGGAAGATAACTGTTCGGACGGTCGCACAATTCGAATCACCTTTGACCAAGACAACAGCTATGCGACAAGCCAAGAAATGAGTACTATTTAGACACTGTTTCGCTGTATCACTACTCTTTAAAGTGCCAGCACTTCAAGGTGGGATTGAAACTCAACTGTTTCTTGTTTTTTTTCAACAGTCAACGTTTCTAACCATAATGCTATCTGTGGCAGGCTACATGTAATTGAAATCTTAGTGTTTATATAAACACTATTAGCCAGCGAAGAGTGCTCAATTCATGTGTGTGTGTATATGAGGAAGAGTGAGATGGTAATAAATCGGTTGTAAATAGTTTGTATCAAATCCAAAATTACTCAATACTATGAAAAGTTGAGCAGTTATGTATATAATATTGTGTTATGGCTTACATCGACATTGCCAAAGTTTAATCCAGCGGTCTCTTCAGAGCCAAATGATGGAATTCATTTGGCTCTGAAGAAACCATTAGGTTAAATCTTGGCAATGGGCTGAAGAACACAAGGCTGTTGACTCCCATCTCCAAACTTGGCTTTGCATATGTTCTATCACTGGTATTGAACACTCTCCGCTTATAAATATACCAACTATAGTTGGGTGGGGAAAAATATCAACTAGAGTGCTTGGTTATTGTATAAACGTGTAATATTACACGTTTATACAATAATCAAGCACTCTAGTTGATATTTTATTTATTAAGGATTTCACAGAAGTTTAGATTTACAGATAAAACATGACTGACTAATGACACAATGGGTAACACCCGGGCAAATTTTTAACAGGTTCCATTTTTGGTCATGATGAAACCGTGGTATCCTGAGACAATCTGGACTTCTGTAAAATCCTTGATAAATAAATAACACAAACACACATGCGATTAACAAGCTAATGCTATAGACAGTTTGACAATATAATAGGTTCTTCTTTCTTTTTTCTTTTTTTTTTACTGTGTAGCCTACTCTTATGATCTAATGTATTGTTAACCTCAGTAAAATTGATTCATATTCAAAGTAATCAATCATTGTATAATATTATTATACAACATGTAAATATGTATTTCATATAATCATTTCTAATCCCTGTGTATGCACTAATGTCTGCTCTCTCTATATATATACCAATATAAGTATCTGGTAATCCTTAGTTTTATTTGAATCAAATTGGCAGCCATTTTACTTTGTTTGACTCGCATTACTCTGGGCTTCAATGTACCAACATTAATGTGTCTTTATCTATATAATAAGCTTTCTCTGTTTATTATTTTTGTCTGTCTGTAGCCCAAAATATGTTCTGCTGTTTAAAAATTTCCAAATAGTAAAATACAAAACTAGCGATACTACACTGAGTGCATTTTTTTGGCGAGCAAATAGCCGGGTTTGGGTAACACTTTATTCCTAGACAGAATGCACATATACTTTGTTAAACTTTAATTAAATAATCTCAATGTTTTTTCGTGTGTTCTTTTGTTTAATATGCTTGTAATTATCATAATATTCTGATATTTATTCCTGCTTCATATTGACTCCATTCTTGTCTTCTAACAAACTGTTGCTGCATGCCCCCCACCATTTTTTTTTTTTTTAAATTTTTTTTTTTACTAGCATTAAATCTGATCATCGTAGGACTTATCTTTATTTATATAAATCTTTTTCTTTATGAACATCTTTCTTTTTTTTTTTCCTCGATTTAATTAATTCCTATCTATATGTTTCTTACTTTAATGTCAGTAGAAAACCTAATTATTGGAATTTACATTTAAAATGAATGTTTCAATTGCTAAGATCAAATTTCTCATTTTATTTTGATTGAAACTTTTGTGGGTTTCTTTAAAAAAATCGATCAATTATACTTTCTCTTTCTCTCTACGTTCATGTATGTGAACGTGCGTGCGCTGTTTCTTCTGTAGAAACATTTTTATTGGAACAAACATTTCATCCAGCTTTGTCCATTGAGCCACATTTATTTGGACATATTATCTTATTAATCGGATTAAAAAGCTGCCATACAATCCTTTAAAATACTTCTGTTTTTGTTATTTGTAAAAAAAATAAAAAATATATACATGATATCATTTACTACTTCAATTGTGAAGTGATTCGATTGAAACTTTTAGCTAAAAAGGCAAAATAAATAGAGTATAATGTAGACTTTGGGTTGACTTTCGGCAGCCCCGTAACTCTTGCTTCCCTTATTTTGTCCTTTAGTCCTCACATTCCATGAGCGATGTTTCTGACAAAGGGAGAAGAATTGCTGTTTTCTGGGTCGGAATCTATCCATCTAACACTTATCGTTGACTAGTTTTTTACCCCTTACATCAAATGGCTTCATGCCTTGTCTGAAGCGATTTCCATTTTTAAAAAAATATATATCTTATCCCAGTAGATAAAGTTTAAAAGTTTTTTTTTATTAGGATGATTGTGTATGTTTGTATGACTGTTCGAGTTTTGTTGTGGTAACTACCTTACTTACACTAATACCCTTGAGAAAAGGTATCTTGATTGTGCAACTAATCTAGGAGAAGGAAACCTCTGAAATGGTCTTTCTCTGCTTATCCTGGCATTGTTTCTACTCATCTTGGATGTCTTGTCACTGGAGTCTAGCAATGCAGTTTGGGATTGCACAACCCTTGCTTCACTACAGACTTCCAATGCAGACACCCTTACAGGAGGTATCTATTGTCTCTCGAAACTGAAAAGAGGCCTGTAACTTTTTAATGTATGTTTTAAGAAAGAAATGTAGAACTCAATTCTAATGACATGAAACCATTCTTGTATGTCCAAACCTCTGGATTTGTCAAACGATGCATGACAGAAGAGACAACTCACTAAATTTAATAGCAGTTATTTTCTGTTCAATTTAACTGTTTTAGTGTTATTATTTAAACAATGTGGAAGGAGGCTTTCATAGTTTTTTAAATTTTATTTTCTGAATTATAAAAATAATTTATTCAAAAAAAGTATTTATAAAATTTATATAAAAGAAACATTCTTCTATTTAATAAACTAAATATTAAGTTAAATCAAAAGTTGATTCTTTTCATATATATATATATATATATATATGCATATTAATATAAATATATATATATATATATATGCATATTAATGCAGAGATATGAAACGTCATTAAAATAGAACATATGGCATGTTATCCCCACTTATATTTCGAACGATCATTCGTTTTTATATAATCTTTAATCTCTTGAAGAACAATCTTGCTTCCGTCGGCGAAATCGATATTTCCAAAATTGTTTGCACTCTTTCGATTGGTTTGTTCGATTTTCGTCCTTGTAGGCCAGAACAGTAGAGTAGTTCATGAGGTTAAAAAGCCCACTTCAGCAGAACTCTTAAGATTAAAAACTCTCTGAAATGTCTCGTTTACAATTCTCGTAATGGGGTGAACTAACTTTTCTAGCAATTACATAAATTGTATGTATATTTAATATGTACATTTTAGAGGTTGAGGAGTTATCGTTAGTTTTCCTGCGTGCTTTGCGCTATTGCCTTCACCTATGTAGATATTTTTTTATTTATACTACGTTTCGACCAGTGTACCGTATGGTCTTTGCCAAGTCTATTTAAATATGATATCTATTACGAATGAAGATGTTGTTTTTGTCTTTCATTACGAATATAGATTTAGTATATGTCATCTTAATACTACTACTACTTCTATCATTGTAATATAGTGGCAAGCTAGAAAATGAATATGCTTTTGGTTTAGGAGCACAAATGAACCATGATACCATTGAAGAAAACTGTCATACAGGTTATGTGAACAGCGCCACCTACAAAGGTTCATTTGCTTTAAACACTCAATTAACAAAGACCAATAACTCTAATTATCAGCTGCTGGCTTAGTAGGTGAAGAGCAGGCTCCAGGCGTTTCCACGAATAGTGGCGATGGCGAGGTTCTCGTAAAGCCAAGTCAATTCACGATGGTCCCTGGTGTAATGCGTCATTAAGAGACCACGGCTATATTTTAATAATCTCTAAATTAAGATTTTAAATAGATAAGTTGAATTATGATTTAATGATGGGTTTAAAAATTGACATTTTTAGTCACATAATTTACTATTTACAGTATTGGGCACAAAAAAAAAACGTAGCTCATTCATTAATTTTCTTATGAATCAGACGATTCTATTGTTGTCATTGGTTTCCCCGATATTTTTCTAGCTAGAATCTTTTCTAGAAAGATGTCAGTTGTTTACGGGAAGGAACGCGTGAAGGTTGCTAACATTCTAATTGAAAGTGTTTCTGTGGAACAAACTGGATTCGAACTTGAAACACTCAGGTTGCTGAGATAATGTTATTCAGAAAATTACTGTAGTTTATGGCAGCAAAGCTTGGGTAAAATCAATCTGTAAGCCAAATCTTCCTATCAAAATGAAACATGACTACTTTGAAGCCATCGTTGCATCAGTTCTGATATATGGAAGTAGCACCTGGACCGTTACCAAACAATTAGAAAAGAAACTTGACAGTGTGTACACCAGAATGTTAAGAGCTGCTCTTAACATATGGAGGCAGCACAAGGGGGCAATTCTATGGACACCTTCCTCAGATCTCAGCGTTGATCAGAGAGAAAAGAACCAGAGTTGCTGGTCACTGTTTTGAGGGGTAAGGATGAAATCGTCAGCCATGTTCTTTTGTGGATGCCAAAACAGGAATTTAGGGAAACCGCACAGGACTTACATTAAGTAACTAGCAGACGACACACTGAACTTATGAAGACCTACCTAATGTGATGGAGAATAGAGCAAGATGGGTTGGAGAGAGTACGCAAGATCTGTAATACAAACATAACTGGAGGAGGAGGAGGACGACGACTATGCTGATGAGTTAAGGCACTTCATACAGGGTGGGCCAAAATAAGGGTCCTATCTTTAAATTTGAATAACTTGAATTTGAATAACTTCCACAAAATAAAAGTTAAACTCACCAAACTTTATGTGTGTGTAGACTGACTCTTCCGAGATTTTTTGAAATAAACAAAACAAATTTTAGCCGAAAAACACTTCTTAAAACTTACAAAAACTAAAGTATTGTTTTTTACACTGTTTTGATTTTTTTAAGCAAAAATAATGTTTTCTAAATGAGGGTACGTTCCTTAGGGCTAATACGGCTCATGCTTGCTTCGGAAGGGGTCCTTTACTTATTCTAAAAAAAAAAAAAAAAAAAAATCTATAAATAAAAAAGTTATGAATTTTTAAAAATAGGACCCTTATTTTTGCCCACCCTGTATTTGATACAATCATCTATAGTATAATTAAAATTTTAAATAGATTACTTTAATTATAATCTTGAAATCATAATTCATCTGGCAGGTGCTAGTGTGATTGCAAGAGTTGGGAGTCGATGGTGTAAGTTCAGGGAACTTCTGTCATTACTAACTAGCAGAGTGTTACCACGGTCAACCAAGGGAATAATCTATCGGGCATGTTTACGCCGTGCGATGATGTATGAAAGTGAAACCTGGCCAGTGAGAGTTGAGGACATGCGTTGCATGGAGAAAAATGATATGAGAATGATACGATGAATGTGTAATGTGAATCTTAAAAACAGGCTTAGAGCTGATGATCTCAGAGGAAGATTAAATCAGGACAGTACAGGGAGATGTGTGCAGAACCAGAGACTTCAATTGTATGGCCACGTTGGAAGAATGGGTGAGAGTTTTATATAATGTCTAAATTTCTCAATGTGAGAAAACAATGTAGTGCACAACGTATGTGTAAAGAAAATAAGTATTTTAAAATACTCTTCCATGATAGTCTTGAAGATGAGCTCAAAGGAAGATTAAATCTGGACAATAATGTGAAAAAGCTGTATATAATTTTTTTTTTTTTTTAAGTATTTTAAAATACTCTTCCATGATAGTCTTGAAGATGAGCTCAAAGGAAGATTAAATCTGGACAATAATGTGAAAAAGCTATATATAATTTTTTTTTTTTTTTTTGAAGTATTTTAAAATACTCTTCCATGATAGTCTTGAAGATGAGCTCAAAGGAAGATTAAATCTGGACAATAATGTGAAAAAGCTGTATATAATTTTTTTTTTTTTTTGAAGTATTTTAAAATACTCTTCCATGATAGTCTTGAAGATGAGCTCAAAGGAAGATTAAATCTGGACAATAATGTGAAAAAGCTGTATATAATTTTTTTTTTTTTTTTGAAGTATTTTAAAATACTCTTCCATGATAGTCTTGAAGATGAGCTCAAAGGAAGATTAAATCTGGACAATAATGTGAAAAAGCTGTATATAATTTTTTTTTTTTTTTTTGAAGTATTTTAAAATACTCTTCCATGATAGTCTTGAAGATGAGCTCAAAGGAAGATTAAATCTGGACAATAATGTGAAAAAGCTATATATAATTTTTTTTTTTTTTTTTTGAAGTATTTTAAAATACTCTTCCATGATAGTCTTGAAGATGAGCTCAAAGGAAGATTAAATCTGGACAATAATGTGAAAAAGCTGTATATAATTTTTTTTTTTTTTTTTTTGAAGTATTTTAAAATACTCTTCCATGATAGTCTTGAAGATGAGCTCAAAGGAAGATTAAATCTGGACAATAATGTGAAAAAGCTGTATATAATTTTTTTTTTTTTTTTTGAAGTATTTTAAAATACTCTTCCATGATAGTCTTGAAGATGAGCTCAAAGGAAGATTAAATCTGGACAATAATGTGAAAAAGCTGTATATAATTTTTTTTTTTTTTTTGAAGTATTTTAAAATACTCTTCTATGATAGTCTTGAAGATGAGCTCAAAGGAAGATTAAATCTGGACAATAATGTGAAAAAGCTGTATATAATTTTTTTTTTTTTTTTTATAAGTATTAGAAAATACTCTTTTAACAGTTTTTGTTCAGTTTTATTCCGAAAAGTCACAAATTTACTAAATGTCTATACTAACTTGAATAATTTATTAAAAATCATTAACCCATTAATGCCCTTTTTGTTTCTTTAATTTACTACCAAAAGTCTTTTGTAAACACCATATTATTTGATACTAAAATTACTTTCAACGATTTACTCGACTTTATAGGATAGTTAGAGCATTCCTTTATTCTATACACATAAAAATGTCAATTGGTTACAAGAACTACTTACCCAAAAAAATTTTGATTGAATAATAAGATGAAATTGATTGTATCCTTCCACTAGATTTTCCCAGTATACTGAAAATTGAAACATGAGTGTTACGAATTTACTAATTTGGTAGGTGTAATATTTGAAAGACACTCTAATCTTTATGTCTTAACTATAGATATCTTAGATAAGTACAGATGTGGCTGAAATATGTTTATTATCCTTTTTGTCCTAAAAAAATACCCTGGGCGCTCATGGGTCAAGATAAGTGTTTCAAAATGTTATGGATGAACAACAATGAAATCTTAACAGCTGAAAGCTTTTGCACAAATTCAAAATGCATGACTAATAAATTCTTTACTAAAATCATTCCCTACCTTAATATCAACCATTGGAAAATTTATTGTGAACTTGTATGACTTTGTCTCTCTTTCAACATTGACCAAATAATAGTGGCATAAAACAAATAAACCAACTTTTTTTCCCCTTCTTATTCCAGATCAATGCTGGGATAGATTCAGTGAGTCAGATAACACCGGTGATATTCTCTGCCATCTTTGTAACAGTTTTATTCAAGTTTACTATGGTAGGAATTCACCATTTAATAACTTAATAACATTTCTAGTTTTGAATACGAATCTTAGCATATAAGATTATATATATATATATATTAATATGCCTAACCACAACCACCTATATATTAATACTTACCTATCTTTCATCTTCATACAAGAGTTTACAAAAAAAAACAAACAAAAAAGGGTAGACCTAAAACTCAACATTTCGCCCAGCTTTATCAAGGGTAAAAAATAAGATCTGTAATTTTGGAGAATAAATATATATAGTGATAGGGTATATTAAATTTAAATCTATGTAGAGAGTGAATACATAGAAATACGCACATACATATATAAATAAATAAAATATGTGCATATATATGTATTCGAAATATATATACAAAATATACATAGAGAAAGGGGTAAAATGTACAGCAGGGGAGGAAAAAAAAAGAGTAATCTGTACACATTAATATTATACAGGAATGGACAAGTATTATTGTTATATTTAATTAAATATTATAAGTAGATCAAATTTCAACTTATTTAACTCACCGTGGAGTTTCCATGGCCCCTTCTAATAAGATTATGCGAGGCGACACACATTCTTAATTATTATCACCTGTATTTGTTGCGTTTTTACTTATCGGTGCATGTAAAAACAATTATACGCCCGTCGGGAACCCTGGTTCTATTCGTCTGCTAATAAACCCACTCGGACGCCGATGTTTATAAAAAAGGTTTATTACAAAGAGAAAAACACTCACAGAAAACATCAGAGAGACAGGTTACTTTTATATGCGTGAGAGAGAAAAAGACAGACGGATAGCTTGTCCTGCTGCACCTGGTCACATCTGATTAAGTCCATAATCTTATATATAAAGTACAAACTAAGGAACAAGGCTATTATCATATAGATTACGTATACCTATCAGGCGTTGTTGGTCCCCCGATTTATAAAATCGGGGGACTTATGTTTTGAGGCATGTAGGTCCGTTCGTCCAGATTTTTCTCCGCAACCATCCATTGAATTTCTCTGAAATTTTGCATGAAGTTGTAACTTTGGTTAGGTTAGAAAGTGACATAATCCGATTTTTGAAAAAAAATCTGGTTAGCCCCCCCCCCAGCCCCAGGGAGTCAAAAGGCCCCAAAATGGCAAAAAATGACATTTTTCGCCCCATAACTTTTCATCCATCCATTCAATTTCTCTGAAACTTGGCCAAAATGTGGAGGCAATAGAAAATAAGTGTTGGTGACCATGGAAAAAATCTGGTTCGCGCCCCCAGGGGGTCAAAAGCCCCCAAAATGGCAAAAAATGACCCTTTTCTCCCATAACGTTTGATCCATCCATTCAATTTTTCTGAAACTTGGCCAAAATGTAGAGGCAATTGTTCTGGATATAAAATGAGCATCCTTGACCTCAGGAAAATTCTGGTTCGCGCCCCCAGGGGGTCAAAGGGGGGTCAAAAATGCCCCAAATTGCCCAAATTTATTGCATTTTACACTCGCCACATCGAGTCACATACAGAGGGGGACCACGCACACGGGGCTTGTTTTTAATTGTTATTTGTTTGCAAATTTTAAAACTTATACAAAAAAAGAAATAAAATTTTAGTTGTAAGGTAGACTATTATTTTCTTCAATTTAAAATAGGAGTTATCCCCCTGTACATTATTTGAGTTATGCTTATGATTGAAGATATTATTTATGAATGATATGTCACGTGACCTTTTTCGACATCAAAACTTAAAAGTTTTCAGAGATTACCTATTTCTTACCACGGCAAATTTCCCGATTTGCATTGAAGAAATCGTTATTTTTGTTAAACGTATGAAGAAAAATCTCATATCTATTGGAAGTCTATTAAAGTTTTGTTTTTTTTATTACTGACTTTAGCTGATTTTTACTTTTTGGTTGATTATTTAAAAATGTTTCATATTACCAATCGTCCAGGCTGGATTAAGTAATTTTTATAATAAATTAGTACATTTTTATATTGCGAATTACATGGCACAACAGTTAAAGAAAAGAAAAATTAACTATTGAGAAGCAAAGTTTAATTTGTTAGCTCAAATGCTATTTAGGTACAATTGTTAAAATCTGACAAGATAACTTTGTGTTGGATTCAATAACAAAATACCACCATGCAATGGTGCTACCTTGGAACTAAAAACATGAGTGAAATATTTAGTGTTCATGACAGGTATAAGCAATAAATATAGCACTAGTTTTAAATTTTTGTTTTTTTTACTTTCTTGAGGGGTATGGTACGGTTTCGGTGCCCCTCCCCCCTTTCTAAATGGTAAAGTTTACGATAAAAATAATGTGCCCACGTTACTCACCCTTTTGCCTAGAATACATATTCCATAATAAGTTCAATAGTTTACCAAACACCGACATATTATTGACGCAGCGATCCTTTTTAAAGTGTATTACTTAATATAACTCAAAATTTGATGTAGAGCAATTTTTTTCTCTATTAATTTTTTTTGTATCTAACTTCTATTAAGTTTTTTTTAGGGCAGAGGCAAGTTTGGTGGGTGCACCTCCTAAATGGTAAAGTTTACAAGAAAATAATGTGCCCATGTTACTCACGATGTGGCCTAGAATATATATTCCAAAATTCATATAATGATCCATTCATTAGTTTAGGAGATTACCCTGTACATAGAAATATATATATATATATATATATATATACCGAACTTTAGATAGAGAAAGAGATGTAATTCCTGATGTTCGAATACAATTTAATTGGTCTAAATGAAACTTTTCTTCTTTTTTTTTTTTGCTCTCAATCTTTGCTCGGACGAGACAATGGAAATGGAGAGGAGGGGGGCAAGTCTTTCATCCACACTTCTTTAATGCCCTTAATTCTTTAGCACAAATGTTACCTTCTCTTGTTTTTAACTTTTCCCCATCAATTTTTCTACGGAGTAAAAATCTGGTATTTTCCCAATCGAGTGTTGTCACTCTTGTTTTGATTCAGTCGTGCACAATCTTTGAATGGTGACATGAAGCAGCAGTATGTAGATATAATAGAGAGCTGTGATAAACATGCATATGTATTTCCAGGTTTTCCCTATAAAAGTATCTACATATTTCAACTCTTTCATTCTTTTGAGAAGTGAAAATACAGTCGAAAATCGACAAATTTGAAGATAGCACCCCAAAATTATTTGATGGATTCTTCACCATTTCTCATGTCAGCTGGATTTCTAATATTTGTTTCAAACATTGGAAATTGTTTCTGAAAACGAGACTTGAATGTTCAGGTGTCCAATTTCCATGCTTACATTTTCATAATGTTTACAAGTTGATTTGAAGCCAATTTCCAATCTCGGACAGTGTTAAACTATCATCCAACTAACATTTGTACTATACACATATATTCTTACCAGGAATCTTATAAGCTTCATCGAATGGTCAGATAACATAAGTTTTCGTTTGTCAGGCATTTCTTTATCTTTAAAAGGCAATTCTCTTTTTTAAATTCACAACGACAGTATGTAAAGTAGTTGCGTTGCTACCAAATAATGTTACGCTAATTGCACGCTAAGAATCATCTCCATTGTGTAGAGCCACAACTTTAACATTTTCTGTCTTTGAAAGTGGGAATTTTTTTTACCAATTTTTTAAAATTTCGCTAACAATATATTTATCACAAAGTTGACAGTAACAAAACAACTTTATTGCTCTAAACCATGTTGATAATGGCTGATTCAACAGCAATGATTTATTGCATATGCTGCAATATCTTTCAAGGCCAAAAATAATCTTGTTCTCGTAGAGTTATCTTGGTACTTATCCAGATAAGGACCCATGTTAAAATCGACTTGGCATCGATTAGGGTAAGCTTGGGTCCTAATCTGGATAAGTACCGTTATCTTAAAAATAAATTTAACAACTAATTCCTTTTTTCAGAAATTTTAACAAGAATTATTTATATAATAATAATATGCTAATGCATTTACCGTTCGTACGTACATTATCACCTTTCACACATATTTAAAAACAATGAAATCGTCCGATCAGCAAAGATAGTGAGTGGTGCTTAATATGATGTTGATGGAATATTCGTAGTCAGTTATGGAAAAGTTTCAGATCAAAACAACAGCAACGCTGTACATCGAAAAAGCAAGAAATTAAATGGGAATAATGTTAACAGTTGGACAGATGGGAACCTAGCATGTTTAAATTGTCACGTGCGTGGAATTACGTAGCCCGTTCTGGAAAGTATTCAAATTTAACTAATAGAGACGCTATATATGTTATCGAAAGTAAATGGAGATAACGTTAAAAATAAAAATAAATTTATATTAAGTTAAAAATTATATTGAAATAATATCCTAATGTAATAATATATTTCTAAAAATATTAAATAATAAATCATTAAAAATAAAACTTATAATTAAATAAATTGTAGTCACACCATTTATAAAATTATGAAGTCGTAATGGTACTAATCATAAAAAAATTAAATTAACGTTGCTGTTGTTTTGATCTGAAACTTTTCCATAACTGACTACGAATATTCCACGCACGTGACAATTTTAAATCTGAAAGTGTTCCATCTTTCCAACGGACAATATTTTGAAATTCCTGGCGGTTGTTCTCACTCATTAAGCTATACGACTCCGCTGATGAAGGTCCGATTTTCTCGGATCTGAAACCTTGGTCCGGATGTTGTTGTAACACTTTATTTAATATTAATAAATATCATGCTCTTATTAATTATTTAGTTAATTTTACTTTTGCATTAATAATTGAGCACTCTGCTGGGAAACTCTCCCAATTAAGAAATACGAAGTATTATATATATATATATATATATATACATATCTGGTTGAACAGGAGTGCCAACTTCTGTTTATTCTTTTGGTGATCCACTCTTTCTATTCGTCGAACGATAGATCTTGTATTATCAACCAAGGAGTGTAGGAAATCTCCATATTTGACGCAAACGTTTTCGACCATCATTGGTCGTCTTCAGGCGGATGATTGATCAATGCAAAATAAAATTGGTGAATTTATTTTGTATAAAAGAAGAAATGTTGCCTAATTATACAAAATTATATATATATATATATATATATATATATATATATAATAATCCAGGTAAAACATCCACAGGGTAGTAATCCAAAGAATTTTAACCGGGTTTATAAAAAGTGCTCAATATCCAATAGAGCTTTTATTTTTATTTACAGACATGTACAAAATCTGCGACACTGGCATGTTGATGTTATCGATCAACAGCTATTACAAACTGAGATCTCATCAGGCAGCGTTAGAATCTGATCTTAACCCTAGATCATATTTGTAATAGCTGTTGATCGATAATATCGACATGCCAGTGTCGCAGATTTTGTACATGTCTGTGTAAATAAAAATAATTATATATATATATATATATATATATATATAATAATAATGGTAATAATCCAGGTGAAAAATATCCACAGGGTGGTAATCCAGAGAATTTTAACCGGGTTTATAAAAAGTGCTCAATGTCAAAATAGAGCTTTATATATGATAATTTTATTTACACAGACATGTACAAAATCTGCGACACTGGCATGTCGATGTTATCGATCAACAGTTACTATAAACTGAGATCTCATCAGGCAGAGTTAGAATCCGATCTCAATCTCAGATCATATTTGGAGAGAATGAAATGGAGGGATAGAGAAAGAGAAGAAGAAGAAAATAAATTTTTTTAACGGCCTCAATTTTTGAAATGTTAAATTACTTTTCTTCTTCTTCTCTTTCTCTATCCCTCCATTTCATTCTCTCCAAATATGATCTGAGGTTAAGATCGGATTCTAACTCTGCCTGATGAGATCTCAGTTTATAGTAACTGTTGATCGATAACATCGACATGCCAGTGTCGCAGATTTTGTACATGTCTGTGTAAATAAAATTATCATATATATATATATATATATATATATATATATATATTATATCAAATACACAAGTTGAAGCTAAATAAGATTTGTTGCAATCAATCCACTTGTCTTTTGAGTATATTTATTAACTGATTAGTACCTAACAAGCGTTTCTTGAAGTAAAAAGAAAAAAATGACTGACTTGTCTACAAAGAAACGGAAATCAATTCTGTGACTTCAATTTTGTAATAAAATTAGTTAGTGAAACAGGAATTTTTTTAAAGTTTGATTTCGTACTTGACGCTACTCGATCGATAGTAAAGAACAGATAATAATGTGTAATTAATGTGAAACTTCTCTTTTATGTTTAAAAAATATAACACGTTTTTTGCTGAAATCAAGGTTAATAATTCATTACATGATTAGTTCCCTTTAATGTTTAAGAATGTTCTGAGAGTAAAGGAAAATGTTTCCACTATAACAGTTTTCTTAGCCGGAATGAGTATTTAAAAAAAGGATTGAAGCAAAATAAAAAATATTTGTGCCAATAACATAGTGGAAGGAAAAAATGAAGAAAAAAAATAGACTAGATAACTTTATATGTTAGATTAAAAAGTTCTACTCAGAAAATGCTTTTTTGTGTGTGTTACCTTGATCGCAGCATCATTATTATCCCAACATTTTAGAACAAATTGCATATATATATATATAATGCTTTTTGTCTTCACTCATTAAAGTCTAGCCAAGAAAACTCCATTAAAAGCTCTAGGTGCATTAAATTTGTCTAATATTGATTTAATTCATACAGAAACAAGAATGGTAAAGAAAAAAAAGATTTCTTTTTAATTAGACCTGATATTCTTAAGAGCCGTCCATTAAAAATTTGCATTTTGAAATGCTATTTCAAACTGAAGTGTGACAGGCAAAGCCTCCAATACAAATGTGTGGAGACATTTTTAAAAACCCATTCATGGTGATATTGTATTATATCTCTAGGAAATTTAATGATTTTGTTGAGTAGATAAACATCTTTACCATATTCTACCATTAAAATTTATCAAATTTAATGATTTTGTTGAGTAGATAAACATCTTTACCATATTCTACCATTAAAATTTATCAAATTTAATGATTTTGTTGAGTAGATAAACATCTTTACCATATTCTACCATTAAAATTTATCAAATTTAATGATTTTGTTGAGTAGATAAACATCTTTACCATATTCTACCATTAAAATTTATCAAATTTAATGATTTTGTTGTAGATAAACATTTTTACCACATTCTACCATTAAAATTTATCAAATTTAATGATTTTGTTGAGTAGATAAACATCTTTACCATATTCTACCATTAAAATTTATCAAATTTAATTTGGAAACTTCCCTAGTAGAACTGTTGCATGAATTATTACACAATTTTTTTATATATAATAATTTTAGTTTCTTTTTTTATTTCAGAAAAGAGAAATGAACACACATGTGACTATTACTGCGCCTGGCTACAAGACTACTGTGCTAATATAAGCAAGAAGATACCCACATTTGGCATTAAGTGTCATTTGGAAAATGCCTTCAAAAAATTGAAGCCTCCACAATAACTAAATCATAGGAAATTGTTTTGAAACTTAAGATAAATGAAAACGCTTTAAATATGATCTTATTCAGGTTTAGTTAGTTTTTTAGCATAATTTTCTTGCGGTGTTGGAACGTGGACTTTTGCTGATGTTTAAGTCTTTAATTATCGGACAAGAAGGCTTTTTGGAATGAACGCAATTCAATTGTAACATTGAGTCATGAAGCAGAGTTGATAAGGTGATATCTTTGACTTTTTAATCATGAATGAATATTTTTCAACTCAAACATTTTGAACTCTTTAAAAAATGACTACCTCCTTTAATGATATTATATTGTAAAATAGATTTTTTTTATTGTGATTGCCTTTATTTTGTTTCAATGATTGACAGATTTTAATGCTTTAGAAGAATTGAAGCAAGCTGGATAAAATATAAAATGTTTCGACCAAGGGAATAGTCTGTCAGGCATTTGGACGCAGTGTGATGATGTATAGAAGTAAAACCTGGTCAGTGAGAGTTTAGGATGTGCGTTGCAAGGAAAGAAATGATATGAGAATGATACGACGGATTTGTAATGTGCGTCTTACAGGCAGTCTTAGATCTGATGATTTCAAAGGAAAATTAAATCTGGACAGGATAGGGAGATGTCTGCTGAACAGGAGACTTTGTTGTATGGCAACATTGTAAGAATAGATAAGAGTTCTTGGGTTATTGGATGTAGAACAGTTGAGGTAGCAAGTTCAGTTCACAGGAAAAAGTCTAGGAAAACATGTGAGGAAGTGATAAGAATCGACTTGAGATACGGAAGGATGAATAAAGACTAGGCCAGAGATAGGTTAGTTTGGAAAGTCAATTTCTAAAAGCTGTCCAACACATGCCAGCATTTAAAACGAACGTTAAACCGAATATGATGATGTAAACGTTCAAAATGGTTTAGTTGCAAAATATTAATTTTTAATCAAAAGGTCAAAATATCAATTTATCAACTCTGCTTTACGACTCTCGTCTTCTCGTTTTCATTCCCCTGACAGGGTTAGACTTTGTTCGTTATCTCCGCGATTCTCTATCACTCGCGTCTTGATTCGTCAATCACAACTGTTTCCTGTTCCTTTGAGTTCTACCCACTTTTTGTGGACCACCTATTTCCGTTAAAACTAATTACCTTGGATCTTCTTTAGACATCCTTTTCACACGACTGAGCCAATTTAATCTTTTATATCAGATAACCTCCTCCGCATCGATGATCCCCCCCCCCCAACTCTTCCATTGACAAATTTGTTTTTGCAATCATAGATCTGTCAGTTTGTTTCACACAGGCTATGGTGTTGGAATTCATAGTCCATGTTTTGGATGCCTACGAAAGAATGGATCGGATACACGCAGTATACATCTGTTATCTGATCTTACTTTTTATCTGCTTCCGCTATCGAGTTAAAAACTGCCCATTCACAGCCTTCAGAACATCTCCAAAATATTTAAAATTGGAAATATTCTCCAATCTCTCTCCAGCTAAGTCGACCTCATTTGAAGGGTCCCGGGAAAGTGGAAGCCAAACACAATTAACATACAAAGTGGGCGTTCATCTTGAGGGAGTTGCCCCAGACCTAAGCATCTGGGATGGATCCATCTGTTGCAAACACTGCACTTCTCAAACCAACTCCTGTGCCACATATCACACAAGAAATGTTTGGCATCTTCATGTCTCAATGTTAAAATTGAATTGTTTTCATTCTAAAAAATCTTGTCTGATAATTAAAAACTTAAAAATAAATAAAATGAAGAGAATTTTATTTACCAGAATCAGAGTGTCTATGGTTGTATAACAGTTGTGAGGCTATGGGTAAATGGAACGTAGAACCAATATGATTCAAATGTTTTTCTACAATTAAATTGCAATCAATTCAACTCTTTAGATTTCTGCCTGCTGATGTCAAAAGGAATTACAAAAAACAGAATATGTAAAAAATAAAATATTATTTTAGAATATTTACATATCCAAAAAGGTGATTGATTCTCAACTAGTAATTTAATAATGGAAAAGAATGTTTGAAAATTTTTTTAAATATATTGTGAGTTTTTTCTTTTTTTTTTTTTTTCTTTTTTTTTTTTAAGTAGTTTGATTGGCACCAAACTTTCTCCTCAATTAAAAGAGGCTATGCCAAAAATTGTCTGTTAGTTTTCCGGTATTATTGAAGCCCTGCACCATGTGCTCATTCTCCTTTAAAAAAAAAAAAAAAAAAGATTCTACCCTTTTTTAGGCGATTACATGTAAACAGCCTGAAAAAGTAAGCAGTAAAAAGAAATTAACAAAACAAAAACAATCTTTCAGAGTTTGACACAAGTTTTACATATAAATTTGATGAAAAAAATCATCTATTTCCAAGTCAGATAACGTTTTTTAAGACATACCTTAAAACGCTATCTGGTTCGTAAGTGGGTAATAATTTCACGTTAAATTTATATGCGAAAATGATCCCCCATTCTAAAGTCTAAAATATTGTTTTTATAATTTCTTCTTACCTTCTACTTTTTCAGTCTGTTTACATGTAATTGCATAAATGTAGAATTATTATTTTTTCCTGGTGAATTAACAAAATGCGCCTAGCTACAGTTTTACTGATTTTTTTTTTCTTCCTAATTCCATATGGTTTTGGTTATTTTTTGTATATCAATAAAACATCCCAAATTTACTGTGTTGTTTTCAATTTTTTTTTGTTTAAGGCGAAAATGAGAAATAATATTCTTCTCTTTTATTCACATTTTCAATTCTTCATCCAAATGGTCTGATTTTCTGTTTTCATTTCTCATTCATGGAATTATTAATGATTTTTTTTTTTTTTGTATTGTTTTCCCACTTTTATTTATAAATATTTCTGTTTCCACCCAAAAGTGAAGCAGCATTACTGGTGGAGCTGACATGATGTTGCAAAACTGATTATAAAGATGAAACACCATTCAAGTATATTAAGTCATGATAACAGTAAAATATTGGATTTAATATTTAAATGTGCGAGAGGAGGGGGGGATGAAACAAAACATGAATTGTTTTGCTTATAAAAGTAAATATAAAAAAAATTAATAAAATGAACATTAATACTTCCAGAGCAAAAAAAAAAATCAATGTTTAAATAAAATTAAAAAATAAGACATAATTAAAAAGAGAAATGGGAAAAAATGGTTCTTTTTTATGAAATTTTAATAATCATATTAAAACGACTGAAATGATAAAGTAAATACAATTATATATTACAGTGAAGTCATTTTAATTTATGATTTTTATTTATTTGGCTATTTTTTAAACTTATACAGAAAAAGAAATTAAAATTAAGAGTTATCCCCCTTTGCTCAATTTGATTTTTCGGTGATTAGGTAAAGATATTCTATAATATAGATTGTCTGGGCTGGGCTAAATAATCTTTTTTAATAAATTGTTGTAGCGATGTATGTTATTATGCTGTCAATAACAGTACAGCAATAACAAATGAATATTGGCTAAGCATAAACAAAGTTTGAATTGTCAGCTTAAAGGTTATTCGAATCTAACATGGAAATTCTGACAAGTTAACTTGAGAGATTTAGATTATCAGCGTTGTTTTATTTTTATTGTTAACAGTTTTCTACTAAAAATTGCACAAAAATGTGTTTGCACGTATACACACATATTTCATTGAATATGATAGACATTCTCTGTCTATTAGATTTGTTGATCATTGTTTTCAAAATTCTAACAAACTTTCACAAAAAAAATGTTTATTTACCATACATTCTGATGTGCGGAAATTAGAAGTTTGTAGAGAATGATGACTAGATCAAATATCTATCACATTCAATGGAATATTTGCTAACTACACAAAATATATATACATTATATATATATATATATATATATATATATATATATATAGTAAGCAATGAAAATATATATGGCAATCAAGCTACACAGAGGCTCCCGTGTTTCATCCCCGGGGGGAATCGTCAGGCTAAATGCCTCTGTGTAGCTTGATTGCCATATATATTTTCATTGCTTACTACCTAGCTCTACTTACGTATCGAGCACTGTTGAAGTAAATACTGAAAACTGATACATAAAAAATTATATCTCCTTATAATATTTTATGTGGATACATGAAGTACTAATATATATATATACATTATATATATATATATATATATATATATATATATATATATATAGGTATAAATAAGGATAATAAGCAAAGAAGAAACTATATAGAACACAAAGAATTAAGACAGAATCATGCTTATTTCATTTATGAAACTTTGTCAGAAAAAGCATTTATTGTACAGATGTACATAAAGTTGAGGAAGTGGTGGGAGAAATAAAGGTCCAAAGGGTTAAAGTAAGGGATAGTGTGGCTTGGTAAGTTTAGCGGCAGGCCGGACATTGTATGTACGATTAAAGGTAATTGGATTGTGGCGAGTAGTTGTGTAGAGAAAGTAGGTGCGTACTAGCAGGTGTGGGGGGGGGGGGGGGGGGGGGGCGATGGGTATGGAACAGTTTTATGGCAGGTTTTATTTACTCCTCCCCACTAGTTAGGCACAAGGCCAGTTTTTTCTTACTCCCACAAGTAAGATGTGACCCAAGATCGAGTCGAGAAAGTGGGGTTTGAAAAGCCAGCGCTCGAGAGGTGAGCACTCTGGCCATTTAAAAATTGCCTGGGCAGCCCCGTCGGCATTCCCCGGTAGGGGCGCCTCAGACAGTAAGCAATAAACTTACTCCTCCCCAAAGAGGGGAGGCAAAGCCTGGGAGGGTGGACCTCCTAGAACTGCACAGGACAGGCGAGCAGTATCCATCGGAACAGATACTACACTTTGATCTTAGCCAAAAGGCAACAGTTTTATGGCAGGTGGTAGAGTAGTTGTTTGGAATGCGAGATATGTTTAATAAATACTTTTCCTAACAAATTTTTGTAAATGAAATGTTGAATTGAAATAAGCATGAATAGGTGTTGCTTCTTTGTTTTCGGTATAGTTTATTTGTTGCTTATTACTCTCATTCCTGTTTTTACCTATACATTCTGTCGGATATTTATCTTTTAAACATAACTTTCACACACATACAGATTATATATATATATATATATATATATATATATATATATATATATATATAAGTATTAAATACAAGGTTATATTATTCTATGATTAATGACAATTTAAAAAAAAAAAATGTTTACATATGTTTCTGGATGAATTCGGAGGCAATCACAGATAATCAAGGCTGCTATAACCACCCCCCCTCTTCCCCAAAAGACGGAGAAAAGACAAATCCAAGGATAATCCAAAGAAATATATATATATATATATATATATATATATATATATAACAGGACAAAGTGAAGGAAAACCTTATATAGAAGTCAGGGGAGAAGGACTATTCTCATTGGTTGTTGCTGACAGATGTGTCTATAAGAATTGTCGGAGCTTGTCACTTCAAAAAAAAAATTTTTGCAATGTCGATGTACATAGTACAAAGTTTTCAAGGAGGCAGCCTGATGCATCCGGAGTCAAGTCAGGGTTGCTGTCTGAGCTGATATGATGCAGAACCCAAAATTAGCAGTGAAGACAGTGCATCACTAAAAACCACCCTTGACACATCTAAAAATCTACTTTACTATGTATATATATATATATATATATGTATATATATATATATGTATATATTTATGTATATATATTTTAAGACAATAAAAGTCAATAAAAAAGATAGGAAAATTTATAAAATGTACTTAACACATTTGATTTTTTTTATCATTCTACATCTTCCATCTCTTTTTTTTTTAATCTATCAGCTAATTTGAACTTTTTTATTTTATATTTTTACAGCTTTAAAAAAATATTGATGCCATCTAAAAAAATCTTCTTTTTTTTTTTTTCTAAATGACTAACACTCTATTAAATGTCAACACTTATAACATTTTTTATTTTTTTTATTTTAGTTCCCTCTACCCCTACTTCTATAAATTGGTTGCTTATTGGCAGTGGGAAAGTTGAATTGACCTGGTCATCCCCAGCTCACTCAAATGGAATCATCCAGTCCTACACCATTTTGTACAGTTCAGATAAGGAATCTCCTTATTCGACTTGGACACATTTTATTCAGAATGGTAAATTGCTTTCTCTTTTATAAGAATCTGCTTTCAGGTTGATCTTGAAGAACTTTTGGTAAATTTGCTGAAAAGCTTTCAAAATTATTGCATTTTGGTCATAGAAAATTTTCTCCAATTATTTCTTTATTTTGATTTGTTTAACTTGGCTCTTAAATCAAAACATTTTTCTTTTAAATAAACTAAAAAAAAAAACATATTTCAAATGAACACATTCCTGATAATCCAAATAGTGCTAACCTATTATTATACTAAATGTGAGTTAATCAAGGTTTGTTTCCCTAGAGGCAAAAATATACTTTAGTTCTGGGATTGAGTTATGTTTGAAACAAAAATTCTGTTTTAATTGTTCTAATTAGCCGTAATTTATAATTAACTGAAAAAGTTCTTGGCCCCTCTCTTAGCTATCTATATATTTCTATCATGCCCCCCTCTCCTTCTTTGTTGATTCAACCATTCTCTAATATTTCTTTAATGTCTCTGAGTATTTAGAGAAAGATTGACTTATTTTTCACTGTCATCATTTAAGTTACAAATGTGTCTGTACACACCACAAAATCTATGTGAATTAGATGGCAAAATAATGTCTATTTACTTCTATAAATAAATATAAAGAGTACTAATATTTCTATATAATAGTAATAATATGAGAACTAGCGGAACCCGTGTAAATTACACGAAATGATGTTTTCAATACGGGTCCTAATGTAACAAAGCACCCTCTATTTGTTAGTAAGTTACGCTTGCTTTATTATGAGCCCCCCCCCTTCTGGATAAGAGTGAAATAATTGTTTAAAATAGTAACTCGTGTACGATGGACACTGCGCATATCTACTAAAAAAGGGTGATATGCCATCCGTTAAAAAAAAAAAAAACAACAACAAAATAATACTGGCCGATACCCTACTTTTTAAGCAGTCAACGTAATTAAATAGACAATGCCATTAAAAACGCCAACATAAAAACAAGAAATAGTTTTAAGTTTTAAGCAACACAAAAAAGTAGTTTTTAACCAGGTGATAAAAAAAATGTACTATTTCTTCCCCTTCCCCTCGAAATGTAGAATAAAAATCTCAGAGGTTGGTTGGGATCGAACTATAAACCAGTTCGGGCCGAAGTAAAAAATACTACCTCGCTAACCATTGCGCAAGAGGGAAACATGTAAATATTTCTAAACGCAGGCTAGTTGAATGTTTTTCAAAATTTAGGTGCGGCACGCATGCGCAGAGCTTTTGCCGGAAGCGTGACACACGAACACACACGCTATCGTATTAATATATAGATGATAATATAGAAGTAAAGGGACTTATTATATTTAGTTATGCAATGCAAGATGAAAGTCTTATCAGTTTAGTGATTTTCCAATGAAATCAAAGTAGAATAAATGATAGTAGTAGTTGTTGTGACCCATCGGGTCACAGGTACGTCTAGAGATATAGAAATTTAAAATGAAATAAAGTTAGTTCGAATGAAGGTCACATTTAGGGTTGGAAATATTTTTATTTAAAAAAACAATATTTTTATTGTATTTAAAATGTTCTAAAATGAATATCACCGTTATCAAATGATTTTTTTTTTTTTTTAGTTTATTTTTTTTTTTTTTTTACTTTTTTTAAAACAATAAAATTTGAAATATGTTGCATAATCATTTAAGTTTATAGTCTCTGTGTAAAGAAAGAGATAAACGAAAAGTTCATATCTATCATTATACTAAATAATATTAGCCTTTTTATGAAAAAATAGGATTAAATAAGTATTTCCCTTTGAAAAAAATGTGAGTGAAAAGAAAATATGGATAAGTTATATGAATGTTTGATGCATTTTTTAAATTTTTTTTAGCCGACTAGAGAGTTTTTGTACACTGCTAAAGCCTCTTCATGAAAATCGGTTATATTTTGTATATCATGAAATATATGTTCTAGAGATGGGCAGAAACAATTGTTTGTAAATAAAAGTATTTTTGAAGGAAATATGGAATAACTAATTTTTACATGAGGTTATAAATATAAATGTGTGTGTGTATATATATATATCGAAAAGAGGGTAGTGCAGTATTAGTGCAGTTCCAACGAGAGAAAAGTATATATGTAAAGGAGTAAGGCTACCAACATTTGTAGAATGTTTTTTTCAACATTTATTTATTATTTTGTTGTTTTACCATTTTATAATTTTATATAACGCGTTTCAAGCGGTGGTCCGCTTTCATCAGATATGAAAATCCATTTGAAGAAATGTCTTTCGATTTGAGTAAATGTGGTTTCATTTGAGGAATTTGTTATTGTTTTTGCGCATGCGTAGGTTTGCGGGTGTGTGGGTATCTTTTATTTTTTATTTTTTGCTGCTTCTCTTGGTCAAATGCGTGTTACCCATCCATGACCCATCGGTCATCCCAGCCTCCTAGGTGCGCCGGATTTCTTTTGAAATTTAATACTTTTTATTGCTTTTTGTCATCTCCAAAAACGAAGTAGTGTCTGCGTGTGTGTGCGCGTCCGCATGCGTGTGGTCTAATCTTGAGTCTTGTGAATAGGTGAGCGATACATACACACACACACACACATAAATACGCACACACACACCCACGCGCGCACACACACAGGCGGTTATAGTGACACAGAGAGGGGGATAACGGTTGAATTATATACACATACATACATACACACACACACATATATATATACATATATATATATATATATACACATATATATACACATACATACACACATATTTGCAAAAGATAGGTTAATGCAAATGGTCTATATATATATAGTACAAGTATCAACAATTAAAAAATTCTGTTTTCTAAACATTTTTCCTGAAAGGTATGGCTAATTAAAAACGTTGTAACAAAGGTTTTTGGACTTCTATATCTTCCCTCCCCCCCTCCACACACTCCTAAAAACTCTATAAGCTGCTGCTGCTACTACCGCACATCCTTCTCACATTTTGATTTTTCTTTACTCACAAACCGGCTGAAGCTCGTAGCTTGCAGGCAAATAAAATTTATGATTGTATTATTTTTCTTCATCCTGGGGAAGTCTTACAATAAAGACGAAACGTTGATGAATACATAAATAATATATTTTTTGGCTTTCCTTTATCATTTTCCATTACGTTGGATCATTTTACCCCTATCTGTACTCATATATATGTACACTACTTACTTAGGTCAGCTTTTCCCCTGCCTACCAGGGACTTTTAAATCTTGAACTATCTTGATGGAACCACTTGAGGGTTTCATGTTTCCATACCAACAACCCTTGGAGGAAACTGCTGCAAAGAGATCCCATGGTGTAGGAGCTCTCCGTAGTTGATCTTCATTATAGAGTTTCTTGGAGGTGTGGAGTGAGATCTGCCATACGTGCAGTTAGCCAGCTACCGTGGCTCGGGGGCCGGCCAATGTGGATGATGCCCCTCAACTTGCACGTTAATAAAAAAAGGAAGAAGAAAGAAGACTGCAAGTATCAACAATTTAAAAATGTTGTCCTCAAAGCAATTTTCCGGTGGTTAAAAGATAAGTTTACATTATTACTTACTCAACGTAAATTACTTATGTAATATATAATTTAATATTAATTACTCAATGTAAATTAATTATCTAATATATAGTTTAATATTAATTACTGAACGTAAATTATCTAATATATAGTTTAATATTAATTACTCAACAGAAATTATGTAATATATAGTTTAATATTAATTACTCAATGTAAATTACTTATGTAATATATAGTTTAATATTAATTACTCAACATAAATTATGTAATATATAGTTTAATATTAATTACTGAACGTAAATTATCTAATATATAGTTTAATATTAATTACTCAACAGAAATGATGTAATATATAGTTTAATATTCATTACGCAATGTAAATTAATTATGTAATATATAGTTTAATATTAATTACTCAACATAAATTATGTAATATATAGTTTAATATTAATTACTCAACAGAAATTATGTAATATATAGTTTAATATTAATTATTCAACGTAAATTACTTATGTAATATATAGTTTAATATTAATTACTGAACGTAAATTATCTAATATATAGTTTAATATTAATTACTGAACGTAAATTATCTAATATATAGTTTAATATTAATTACTCAACGTAAATTACTTATGTAATATATAGTTTAATATTAATTACTCAACGTAAATTACTTATGTAATATATAGTTTAATAAGTGGCAAAAATATGACAATAGAGACGATTTTAGTAAATTTGTCTAATGAAGCGATAATCAACAACCCCATTGGCATCAGCAAGATCATAAAGGTCAGAGGTGAGAAAGTGGAAGGCCCATATGGAATAACAGAAACATCAGTCAGCTCAAAAACCATACGTATGCGCTCCCTGATCATCTCATTTCTGTATGCGTGTGAACCCTAACTGTGGACCTGGAGAGAAGAATACAAGTCACAGAAATGAAATGCTTCCGAAAGATATTTAAGATCTCATACAAGGATCATATTTCTAATGAGGAAGTGAAAAACAGACTCATGCAAGCAGTTGAGCCATATGAGGATCTACTGATCACTGTTAAAAGGAGGAAAATTAAGTGCTTACGGATATGTCACAAATTCATCATCAGGTTTCACAAAGACAATCCTGCAATCGACTGTAGAGGGAGAAAGAAGACGTGCCAGACAACGAAAGAGGTGGAAGTACAACATCCGAGAGCAGACAGAGCTGGCACTGAGTAGCATGCTCAGGAAGGTTGGAGAAAGCTGATTACCAGGTCATCTTTGGTGCCCCAACGGTCATAATAAGGTGTAAATTGTGTAAAAGTATCCGTTGTTTAGTAGTTCCCGGTGTAGATGGGGAGGGTGGGAGTAGTAAAATGTTAGAGAGAAATGTTCTTGCTACTACCTGTATGGTGTTTGTTGTGGGGAGAGTGAATGATGGAGGAACGAAAGTAATAATTTGCCCGAGGTGAATAAAAGAGTGTAGAGTTTGCTAAGAACACGCTCGAGCGAATAAGCTTAATATTGTGGTGAGTTTAGTAACCTGTTGTGTTCGAGGTTATTTTCCTATTCGACGGGAAGGTACAGGGGGAAAAACGTCTCTATTTTATATATATAACGGGCGAGACAAGACAAAGGATGTCATTAATTTCTTTCATTTTTTTTTTTTTTAATTTCTATCTTGTTTTTTGTTTATCTTAAATGACTTTAATGTGATACGTATTTTGTAGGTTCTGCAACTTCGATCACTATTGAGAACCTCAAAAGCCAAATCTACTATGCGAAACTTTGGGCCAATACCAGTGCAGGTAAAGGCCCTAGTTCCAAGCTATTAGTCCTCGACATCACCAACAGTCCTTTCCAAACTGCTTCGACTACTCTTCCACCCAGCATCAGTTGTAAGTTTCATTTAATCTTTACAATAATTTGTAGATGAAGCGAATGTATTTCCGCAAGTTTTTCTATAAACAATAAATGTTTACGTTTAAATGGGGAAAATGTCGAAACTCGTTAAATGCTGAAAGTTTCTTTGTTTTCTGAATATTTTCCCGTCTTTATTAAAGATGATTATTACAATTTGTTGGGTTTAAGAAAATATTAATCATATACGTAAATTTTAATTCAATGTATTTCGATTAGTACGACTATTATTTTCATCTTGAATGTTATTTTCACAATGTTTCAGCCAATATAACCTCCGAACTTCTTCAGGTGCATCTATTCGAACTCAGAAATCCACATGGACCCATGGCACAATGGATAACGGCATTGAGTAACAACCAGTTCTAAGTGACAGTCTTCTGGAGGTTGGAGGTTCAATCCTCACTACAGGCAATACTAAAAATAAAATTTAAAAATTGCTGATGGAATGAGAACAGTCTACTCCCATGAATTAAAGAAAGATTCTCAAGTTCGAAAAGAAGATTCTCAAGTTCGAAAAGATGCACCTGAAGAAGATCCGGGTTTACATCGATCGAAACACGGTGAGAAAACCATCTAAAATGAGAAAAGTAGTCCAAATAATACAAATTATCAATCCTCATCTCAAAAATTTGAAAACAATTATTAAAGGTGCTACTCTTTCTCTACTCTATTGTTGTGTTCATGGTAGGTGCTCGACCGAGCTCCAATCTCTGGTTCCCTCTGTAAAACATTCACAGCAAAAACTCATCTATCTACAACCACTGTAAAAAAAAAATTCCTTCCTTTGTGCACCTGGAGCTAAATGGAACTTCCATGAGCAAGAATTTCTTTCCAAAAACTGTCCATCTGTCGACTTGAAATTGACATGGTTAGTTTGAGTTGACAAATTCTTGTTGAGCCATCCTCTTAAGTAATTGGTCTTGGTCTTTTCAAGACTACGGCCAATAGGCATGCCATATCTTTGTGATAATCATCTTTCGTTCTTGTCAGCTCCTTATATCAAGTGGCTTCATGCTTTGTCTGGAGCGATTTCCATTAAAAAAAAAAAAATTTTTTTTTAAATATTTTCAGCCCAATTCCAATTATTTTCTGCAATCCTCAAGGTGCTTATCTCACCATCCCTCCGACATAAACCATCAACCCTTGTTCTCGAGTGACCTTTTGGCCTTGATAAGTAGTGACTCGTTAGTAAAAATAAAAATATAAAAATGTCATGATTACATCAATGTTAGCGTTTTCTTCTTTTAATTATTAAAATGAAACTAAAAATAAATTATTTTCTGAAAAAGGTGAATGATGATTTGATTCGATGTCAGATAAAAAAAAAATTTTTTTATGTTGCAGTTTTGTGAAGCTATTAAGTTGAATTGTTATTTTTGCCTTTCAGCTCCCAATCAAAGCCCGATTGTTTCCACTCAAACCGGAATCATTATTGGCATCCTTCTTGGAATCTTAATCATGATCTTTTGCATTGTTTTCATTTATATACGCAACAGGTAAGGAACCATTTTGGGGTTTTGCTTTTACACTTGCGAATCTACAACAACAAAAAATGTGTCAAAATAGGATTAGATTGGAAATTTTCCGCATAAGTTTAGTTTTATAAGAGAATGGAAAATTCCTTTCAGACGGGTATTCTTCTAGTACGTATATATAGAAGTGAGTCGGGTTCATTTTATATTCCAATAACCATGTTTTTTTAATTTTTTTTAAATTTACAAAAAACATTTCTGTGAGATGTATATTATTTACGGTTCGTTTCTTTTGAGGTGAGCCGAACAATATTTTTATATCAATATCGTCTCTGCAACGCTACAAAATCATCAGAAAAATCCACAAAGAAAAAAGTTCTTAAATTGAAATGTCTTGAAAAAAACCTACACCACACAGTGGGTCATTGTTGGCAAATATATATATATATATACACATATACAGGGTGGGCAAAAATAAGGGTCCTATTTTTAAAAATTCATAACTTTTTTATTTATTGATTTTTTTTTATTTTTTTTTTTTAGAATAAGTAAAGGACCCCTTCCGAAGCAAGCATGAGCCGTATTAGCCCTAAGGAACGTACCCTCATTTAGAAAACATTATTTTTGCTTAAAAAACTCAAAACAGTGTAAAAAACAATACTTTAGTTTTTGTAAGTTTTAAGAAGTGTTTTTCGGCTAAAATTTGTTTTGTTTATTTCAAAAAATCTCGGAAGGGTCAGTCTACACACACATAAAGTTTGGTGAGTTTAACTTTTATTTTGTGGAAGTTATTCAAATTCAAGTTATTCAAATTTAAAGATAGGACCCTTATTTTGGCCCACCCTGTATATACATATACAGGTATTTAGTAAGGCTGTATGGAATACGAAAAAAAAACTGAACTTCCTGTTAAAAGCACCCTTTATATAGCAGTTATCTTGGGATGTTTCTTCTATGAAAATGGAAAGACCGTTTGTTTTTTGAGAAAGGGAGAGATTCTTTCAAAATTATAGAAATATTTTTCACCATCCCAGATTCTTTTAACAGTATGAGAAAGATTTCCTGAAAAATAAATAGATCAGTTTTTGAAAAAAAAAAAAAAAATGCATTTATTGTCTTCAATTATTTGCTTTTATTCATTTCTTTCACCATTCCGTTTGTTTTACACAATGTATACAGCCTTACTAAATAGCTATATACTTATTTAACAGCAATGCTTCAAGCAAACTACCATACCCTTTTTACATATGTATATATAATGGAAATTAAATAGTTCTTAGATGCATCTTTTAAATTTGTATTTAAAGAATTTAGCAATAAAGTCTGTAGAAGCCAAACATGTGATGCAACTTTCTTTTTCTTTTTTTTCTTTTTTTTTTTTTAAATTTTTCTTTTAGTCTCAAGTTTTTTGTGAACTGTTCCCTTCATCAGAGACCGGAGTTGTTTCATATTAGTAATATTAATATTATTATCTTTTTTTAGTGAAGTCCTTTTTTTTCACACTGACGTGCTCCGAGTATTATAAAACAGTGTTATTTTTAACACCCCTGAAGAACTTAACAGCCTGCGGGGAATTTTTTTTATTTAAATAGGAGCTATTTTTTTTTTTTTTTTTTTTTTTTTTACGTTATTATCAAATTCTACTTGATATGTATTCATGTTTGACTGGTATCTTTTTTGCATTATTTTATTTGTTTAGGATTTGTATATCGCAAAATCTCCCCTCATTTACTGGACACTTAAGCAGCAATGGCCATGTGCACAACGTTGATGCCACAGAATTGACTACTAGAATTGATGAGCTCGATTCATATACACCAATGTTAACTCAGATTCCAGAAAATGAACAATCAGATGCCAAGGTAAGACCTTTTGGTATTTATACAATAAAAAGTATCCTATATTCTGTCTTTTTTTTTTGTTGTTGTTGTTCTTCAAGTCTCCGTTTACTAACATTCGCTTTTGCACTGGAATGGCATGATTCTTCCAGTCTGTATCATTTAAAACTAACAAAAACGTCACCCATGGAATCGTTATTAAAATTCATAATCGTTTCTGCAATCCAACCGTATTTGGTAGAAGTCTATGTATTACTTGTTCAAGTTCCAGTCATAAATATCCAACAGTCTTTTATTGCCATTCAATGATATGTGGCGGGAAGAATGGGCTCCACACTTACCGAATCTAAACCCCCATTTTTTTTATTTGTGGGGTTATCCCAAAGATAATGTCCATGAAAACAATATCCAGACTATTCCTGAACTGAAAAGAGCCATTGAAGCTAAAATCAGAGTGGTGCCTAGAGTGTTAAAGTATTGACAATTTCATTGAACGGCGATAAAAGAAAAACTGTTGGATATTTACAACTGAAACTTGGCGGACAAGTCAATCATAGTTTATTTGTACCAAATATGATTAGATTGCAGAGAGGATTCTGAATTTTATTAATGATTGGGGGGGGGGGGGTAGTCATGCTGCATTTTCCGAAATTTTAAAAATAAATTTTTAGCTTAATATTTTATTCTCATTTTGTTAAAAGTGACATTAAAAATTTATTATTATTAATTAAAGTCATGAACTTGAATAATATTACAAATATTTTTCTATGAAATCTTGATTAAATAAAATAAGTTATTTATCTATATAATTAAACTGAACATAGATGTGTCTGGCACACTTCGCGGCATTGAGAGAGAGAGAGAGCGCTCGAGTTTGAGGTCACAATAGCATTAGTTTTGCCTTTTCTTATCAATTAGTTTTGTTTAAATGATTTCAAGTAGTGAATAGGAATTAATTTGTGAAATATCCAATAATCGTGTTGAAATTTAGTAAACTTTAGTGTATAGACACATGCATCTTTTCCATGCATTTTCTCATTTGAATATTTTATTTTAAGAAACAGCAGACAATTTTCCACAGTCTTGTAATAATTATTCAAAAATGTGTAAAAAGTGTAAAAAGTGTGACATTAAAACAAAAGTCGTTTCTAAAAAAAAAATACTAAAATTCAATTCACTAACCTGATTACATGTGTTTATTTATATTTTTAAAATACTTTTTTTTTTTTTTTCACCCATTTTAAAAGATTAGTCAAAAAAATGTTAACTTAAAATGTCTACATAATTATACGAGATTTTGTTTTTGTTGGAAACTGTTTCAATTTATAATTTCTCTGGAATGACGTGTAGGATCGTATAATATCCATTACGCTGAAACACTTAACCCTGACGACACGAGCTAAATATATACGTCATTTGCATATTTATTGATTCATGCTGTTTAAGTTTATCTCATTAAAAAAAATAGGATTTTCTTATTCATGTAGAAAAGGCGTGCCAAAATGTTTGATTGTTCCTGGATTCTCGCAAATCATAATACATGCACCTGGACCCCTCAACAAACAACCATTCCTTAGACGGTGCACCAATCATTGGTTATGATATTAATACACGTATTGTACAGGCGTCGCGTGCAATAAACTCTTTAAAAAAATCTCGAGAGCTTCTATCAAGAATTAGACAAAACTCGAAGTTTTCAAAGCATCAGTTGAATCCATCCTACTCTATGGATCAGGCTCTTGGACACTAGATGTTGCTTGATCTAAGAAACTTGATGGATCATGCACCAAGATGCTATGCATTGTCGACAACATATTGTGGCGGGACCATGTAACAAATAAAATGCTGTATGGTTACCTTCCACAGATATCTGCAATTGTTTAGCACTGATATTTGGCGGTGGCTGGACATGATTCTCAACATGATGAACATGCTGGAAAAGTGCTTCTGTGGTCCCCAGCGGTCAAACGGAAAAAATCAAGACTCTTCTGAAGGAGGACACAGGCCTCTCGGGAGTGGAGCTTCTAACTGCAATCAGTGAGCGAGCATCATGGCGCGTAAACTTTGTGAATATTTCACCATCAATTAAGGAATAACCCAAGAAAAAAGAAAAAATTTTTTAATAAAACTAAAAGATGTTAACTTTTTAACAAAATAAAATTCTATTCAGCATACTTTTCTTAAGTGTGAATCTTCCCAAAGCCTATGCTCCCATCGAAATAGTTTAACCATGAGTAGTGGACTCTTCTCCCAGTGTTATCCACCATTCGTGCCGATTGGTACAACCCCCAACAAAACATACCTTTTTTTTTTTTTTTTAAATTAGTTATTGAAAGAGAAAAAAAATCTTCATAAATCGTCTAATAGGTAAAACAAGCTGTACCTACCCGGCATTGCCCAGGATGCAGTAAAATATTGTCTAATTCTTGTTTCTTTGCACATTTTAAAACTGGAGGTAGATAACTCCCATTTAATTCTTCAATTTAAAATGAGTTATCCTTCTTGCTGATTTTTATTTTTTGATGATTATTTTTAAATGTTTCATATTAGCAGTCATTAAGTTTGTTTTTTAATATAAATTGTAGCAACATATGTTATATTGCCAATAACACAGTACAACAATAACAAATGAAAATTGGCTAGTAAAAGCAAAAAATTTGATTTGTCAGCTTAAATGCTATTTGGGTCTAACTTTGAAAATGCGACAGGATAATTTTATATATTAGATATGATGATCTAGCCTGAAAAAATATGATTTGATAAGATATGCCAGATGAATAAATGTAAACTTGTGTGTACGAATGATTTCGTCATCTTCCTCACGAGACTTCACCGCACAAATTGCATGAGGCATTTCTTTTACATATCACTATTTTTTTTATTGTTGTTTTTTGCTGTGAGCCTTCTGAGGTGCTTTTTTTCAATTGGCAATCTTTTCTTGATTCTTCCACTGCCTTCCAACCCCGCCTTTTTAAGTCCACTTGAGCCAAGATAAAAACTATCAAAATTCACAACTGTTGCAAAGTGAAATAGCACCATACACGCATCTATCATCATATTTAGTGCTTGATCCAAAATGTTATTTCATTTTATTTCATTTCAAATTTAACTATTACCTACGAAATATTTGAACCCAGTGATTTGAGTAGCGGTTAGAGGACTTATGACTGACAAAGGAATATCTCCTCCAATTATCTCTATGAGATTACTTATCAAAACGAAAACTGTTGAGCAGATTAAATATAAAGGTTTTAAAAAATTGATTGAAAATAAAAATAAAATGTTTTTTGATCAAAACACGAAAAAGTATGTACACTATCTTAGATATTAAGATTTGTTTATACAGCTTTTGTTTATGAAAGCACACGGGTCAATCAAACAGGGTAAAATCTCACTTTACTTTATATATAAGATGATTTATCTATTGAAATGTTCAATGTCTTTGAAGTCACTCAGCATTTTGATCTCCGAATTTGATTAAACATTCAAACTATTACTTTTTTTTTTCTTAAACTTAAACTCTCCTAATAAAAATTTAATCAAAAATCTCAAGGAGCATGGGTTATTTCCCTTGTGGCATAAAACGAACAGACTTACCTACCTTCTGTCCTGACACATTTATTTACATCGGCCATGTTTTTTAAAAATCTGAAGAGCAGTTTTACAACATTATCAAGCAGCATTTTTTTTTTTTTAGGATTTCCCTGAAGTCAGTGTTAATTGAAAATGTCTTTCCTTTAGATTTCCTTTTTTTTCCCCCCTTATTATAATCATTTAAAACTTTTGGCAAGAATTGCAATGTTAGAAAATGCCTTAATTATCTGTGATTCTTTACTTTAACTTGTATCTTTTTCACTTTTCTATCAGAATAAAAAATGTATATTTTTACGAATCAATTAATTTTTAGTTTTTTTACTAAGAAATTCTTTTCTTTATTTTATTTAAAATCAAAACGATTTTATTTTAAACATAACATGTCTGTTTAATGTTTAGATACATTGGCCACATTAAACTTATATATCAAGTAAGGTCAGTCCCACCACACACACATACCTTTACTGTCGCGATTAATAGCTTTCTTACTATAAGCTACATAAAAAAATCAGTTCCGCCAATCATATAAGGCAAATATTAATCTGCGTTTAAAAAAAAATATTATTTTTAATTGATTTAAGCGATTTTTATATTTAATCCTGATGAATATTTTATTTTTTGTTAGTCATAAATAAAGGGGGGCGGAGGAGTTCTTTCCCTCGCAGTCAGAAGTCCTAATATTGTTATCCAAATCACCAGGTACTAATTTAATAATAATCTTTTTGATCGTCACAAGTAAAAAAGATGAATTCACTTTCTTTCTCTCCTGTCTTTCATTGCTTTTGGCTGACTAAAGAGAGAGAGATCGGGGTAATTTTTTAAAAAAAGTAAAGAGAGAAAAGACAAAAAGAATGACGTCTGCTTTGGTTTTAACTACGAGAGAGAGATAGAATTGATTAGCACGCCGTACTTAGAAACCTCACCTGGACATAATTATTTTTACTCTGCTTTTGTTCCAAAATGAACGTAAAAATTTCAAATTACAATATTATGCAGATTGTTTCATTTTACTTTTTTTTTTTCTCTGTAATCTATGTACTTTACAAAAATTAGAAACCCCAGGCAATGCTGTGGTTTGTAAATGGATGGAGGATGGCCATTTTTAACTTTTGCCTTTTCAAAAAAAAAAAAAAAAAAAAAAAAATTTTTTAATTAACGTTGCGAACAGATCCCCCCGTTCCTATCAACTTAATTTTTAATTTAGAAATGTTTTTATCAAGTATCGAATTTAATTTTATTTTAATTTAGAAATATTTTTTATCAAATATTAAATTTCTATCACCGTCTGTCCATCTTGCTTCGGTTTGAAATAGCATAGTAATTATTATAACTTGCATCTTTGTATCTCCTTAAAAATGAATAACTTTGAACTTAGGAGGGAGATGTATCATTTTTTTTTTCTTTTTTAAGAATTTTAATGTATTGTTTTTTTTGTTTTTTTAATCTCTTCTCATTCAAAGGACTACTTCAGTAAAACGTATTTATATAAAATAAAATTATTAAAATGCATTATTCATTAATCATGCCTTTTTACATTTCTACATGTTCTTAACGTTTTGATGTGACATTTTCTTCTTTGAAAACGAAAGCAGAAATAATTAAATGTCTTTTTCTGTTTTTATTTTTGGCCTTTTTAATAATTATTTTAGAATTAAAAAATAAAACTTTCAGATTTCTAAATTTTCTGATCACTTTCTTTTTTACTCTTAAAAAGGTAGGAATTTGATTTTAGTAGAATGAGGTTGGTTAATCTGAGCAACGAAAGCGAACTGGAAAACCTTCAGTCTTTAATATAAATAATATAAGCTCTTCTAATTGACATTAGCCAAGTAACATCCTGCAGTGGCTGGACATTTCTCATCTCTTACTCTTTACAAATTCTGTTAAGTTCAAATGAAGTGTATTTAAGAGCCAAACGGTTGACGAGGCGCAAAAAAACATTTAACTAATTTACTGTTTGTGTTATTTTCCTAGGGTGGAGGGAGTTTGATCTTTACCTCCAGTGGTACACTTATCAATGGCTTCCAGATCAACAGTGGCCTCAATGGCCATGTCCCCAATGGACATGCAACCGGATTTATATCTGCTTGCCTTGACAAAGGTATGGCTGGGAACAATGAAGGCAGCACAGGTGAAGGAAATGGTCAAAGAGGTGAAGGCGTACAGGTAACTACAAAACTACTTTTGGTTCAAATTATTCCAGCTCAGTCAATGGTCAGATCACAAGAAGATTTGTAGAATCTATTATTTTCTATCTGCTGAATGGACAAAGCTGGACTTACGACAGATTTTATTGAGCGACTAATGAGAATCGGTTTTGTCGCGCCACTCAGTTAAATAAAATTCTAAAGAATTTCACTTTACTTGACTATCAGAAATAAATGTCAGCTGCAACCGCCACTAAAATAAATACTAACTAGAAATTGGTAACTTAACATTAGATATTCTTCAAAACTGACCCATTTGTCATAATGGTAAGAGTGTTCGTTAATGGTCTGGAAGATCGGGGTTCAATCCTTGGTTGGGTCATATCAAAGACTCAAAAAAATGGTACTTGATGCCTCCTTGCTAAACACTCAGAATTATAAGGTGAGGATCAAGGGTAAGTGGATTAATCCAGGGAAAGGAGTCGCGCCCTCCCCTAAATCTCTGTATTAGACAATGAAACGGGAGCCTTTGGCTCGTCGTCGACTACAGTTGATCTATTCGTTTATTATTCATCAAAATGTTTTATCTCACTTACAAGCAAAATACATAAGCCTTCTCACTTGTAAAATAATAAGTTTATTTTTATTTATTTTTATTTTTGGTCAATTTTATTTGTAAAACTTCCTTCCACGTGAACGATGCAACATTTCATCAGTTTGTGATGTACTTATTCTCTCTCTCTCTCTCTCTCTCTCTCTCTCTCTCTCTCTCTCTCTCTCTCTCTCTCTCTCTCTCTCCTTCTCTTTGGGTCTCGGCTCAATGTGGCTCTCAAAAAAGTCCTCTTGTGTCCTTCAATATTTTGAAAGTCGCTTTTTCATTTTTAATTTACTTTTCATTTCTTGCTTATTTTGCATGGCACTCGATGGAGTTTTTCCTATTATGAATTTGAAATGCTGCCGTCATTCTTCTAATATCTAACCTCCTTTACGATGCCTTTCGAGCATGCATTTTTATATAGCACATTTTTAGAAAACACCTCATTTGGCGGTACAATAAATTTTTTTTTTTTTTTTTTTTTTTTTTTTTTCAAAGTAAAAATTGAATGTTTCTGTATTTGCAAAAGTCTTGTCTACAAATATTGTTTTCAATCAATATACAAACTCGGTTAAACTCATTTTAAGTTACATCAAGATCAGGAACTGTTCCGTTTAGGAATGGGCGAGTCGATCGTTGGAAGTCTTAGACAATGCTGGCGGGCTGACCATGTCCCAACTGCTGTTCTTCCCCAACCCCCCAAACTTTAGTATCTGTCGTCCATCTTGTTGCAACAACATCTTTGGTTCGGTCATGCAGCTCATCACCCAAAGGGGGGAATTAATTTCCTGGGTGGCACAAGCGTATTGGTGAGCAGCTGAGGATGTAAGCAACAACCATCTTAGTTGTACTCGGGTTGGACTGACTTCCTCCCGAGCAAGTACAGCATCTCTGATCATCGCAGCCCATTTTCGCCAATTCGGGGCTAGGTCACACAATATGGCTAGCCAATCCTGATTCTATAGTCAAAGACCAACTACTTGTGGACCTGATAGTGATGCCTTTGATTGTTGCCAGCCAGGTATTGAACTGCCCACCAGCACTGTTGCGCCAACCAGGCGGAGAAGAGTGTACAAGAACCTTGTGGATGAGCATTCCTTCTGAGCGCCAAGCTGCATGGCCGAACCATCTTAGACAGCGGTGGATTCAACCATCAGAAAGAACTTGTCTGAGTTCTTCGGTCCACAGGTGTTTGGCTTTAGACGGTGGAATCGCAATTGGTTAGCCATGCTCAGGACTGTTGTGCATGGGTTGCCATGGTTCAGGATATAGTGCAGGCAAGGTAAGAAGCTGCCGCAACATAACTGGGTTGAACACTATTGCAACAACAACAACAACTAAAAAATTCTCTTCTCATGATGCAATGGGTGATGAAACCATTCATTACTCGGTTCTTTTATAAGATAGGAATTCAAATTTAAATAATGATAAAACTTTATTATTGATAGGAATTCAAATTTAAATAATGATAAAACTTTATTATTGATAGGAATTCAAATTTAAATAATGATAAAACTTTATTATTGATAGGAATTCAAATTTAAATAATGATAAAACTTTATTATTGATAGGAATTCAAATTTAAATAATAAAACTTTATTATTGATAGGAATTCAAATTTAAATAATGATAAAACTTTATTATTGATAGGAATTCAAATTTAAATAATGATAAAACTTTATTATTGATAGGAATTCAAATTTAAATAATGATAAAACTTTATTATTGATAGGAATTCAAATTTAAATAATGATAAAACTTTATTATTGATAGGAATTCAAATTTAAATAATGATAAAACTTTATTATTGATAGGAATTCAAATTTAAATAATGATAAAACTTTATTATTGATAGGAATTCAAATTTAAATAATGATAAAACTTTATTATTGATAGGAATTCAAATTTAAATAATGATAAAACTTTATTATTGATAGGAATTCAAATTTAAATAATGATAAAACTTTATTATTGATAGGAATTCAAATTTAAATAATGATAAAACTTTATTATTGATAGGAATTCAAATTTAAATAATGATAAAACTTTATTATTGATAGGAATTCAAATTTAAATAATGATAAAACTTTATTATTGATAGGAATTCAAATTTAAATAATGATAAAACTTTATTATTGATAGAAATTTAAATAATGATAAAACTTTATTATTGATAGGAATTCAAATTTAAATAATGATAAAACTTTATTATTGATAGAAATTCAAATTTAAATAATGATAAAACTTTATTTATGATAGGAATTCAAATTTAAATAATGATAAAACTTTATTATTGATAGGAATTCAAATTTAAATAATGATAAAACTTTATTATTGATAGGAATTCAAATTTAAATAATGATAAAACTTTATTATTGATAGGAATTCAAATTTAAATAATGATAAAACTTTATTATTGATAGGAATTCAAATTTAAATAATGATAAAACTTTATTATTGATAGGAATTCAAATTTAAATAATGATAAAACTTTATTATTTGAACTATTGTTCTCATTTTGTATGTTATTCTCACAACGCTTCGGCAGATGTAACAACCGTTCATTTTCAGGTGCGTTTTGTCAAACTCTAGAATCTGTATGGAATTTCAAACGAAACCTTTTAATTCAATTCACGAGAGTAGCTGTCTCTCTTTCTGCCCGTCCCTACTGAGGATTCAACCTTCAGAAGACTGTCACACCGAGCTGATTATTATACTTATCACTTTATCCGTTGCGCCAGGGGTTCATGTGTGGCTGATGGAACGAAAACAAGCTACCCCCATGAACTAAATAAAGGATTCCATTCAAAATTCCGTTCAGATTCCCAAGTTTAACAAGACACACCTGAAGAAGATCGGAGGTTACATCGTCCGAAACATTGTGAAAGTAACATCCAAGATGAGAACAATAGTCCAAATAATAAAGTTTCATCATTATCTAAATTAAAGTCAAACATCCCAATTTGAATTTCTATCTTTAAAAAAAACAAAAAAAACGAGTCGTTAAATGGTTTAGTCATCTATTGCTTCTTGAGAAAAGAATTCTTTAACTGTTAACCAATCGTAATTCAACCATCAAAGGCAGGCAACGTGTGGACCTAAGAACTCAGTCCAATCCAGCGCATCTAATTTTAAAAAAAATTTCTATCCATTTTATATTAAAGTCATTTCTTCCATTGTATTTTGATTGGCGAGTTTGTTTTGCAATTTCGTTTACCAATTGTTTTGTTCTCACCACTCATACTAATACCCTTCCCGAAAGTCCAATGTTTTTAACTCCTCGACCTGACATTCTCAGGCAACATGAAGTGGAATAAGTACTTAGAAGATGCTGTCAAGTCTTCCGCAAAGAAGTTAGGCTTTCTCTACCGGCTAGAAAACTTCTCACACCTGCCAGTATCCTATATCTCTACTAAGCCACCATTCGCCCGTACATGGAGTACGTTTGCCACATCTAGGCTGGTGCACCAACCACTAGCCTTCTCCTCTTGGACAGGGTGCAAAAAAGATTTTTAACCTAATAGGTCCCCGCACTGACTGCCAAGCTCCAGCCCCTGTCGCATCGCCGCAGTGTTGCATCCGTGTACTTGATTTACAAATACTTCCACAAAATGTGCTCCGATGAACTTACTGAACTTTTACTCCCTCACTGTAAATACCTCCAACCCACTCCCTCACTGTAAATACCTCCAACCCATTCCCTCACTGTAAATACCTCCAACCCATCCGACTAGCAACAAAATCACAACCCCTTTCTGCCCCTAGATTTTCTACTTTAATAGCTTCTTTCTTCAGACCTTTTGGAATTTCCTCCCTGCTCCCTGACCGTACCAATATGCAGAAATTTTAATCTAATGTGAACAAACATCTTGCTGCCCAAATACCCCACCCAGGTTGCCCCTTATAAATCTGGCACTTATCACAGTAGCCCCCCCCCCCCTTTCGCTTCAGTGGCAATATGCCCCCTTGTTTGGTGTGAATAAAAGTTTTTAAAAGAAAATACTTTTGCCTTTAACGTTGGCGTTACATTTGAAAAGTTTGCCTCAGAAATTATTTATCGATCGAATGTATTGATAAACCAGTATCGGTAAATGACTAGCAGAATCCTGTGGAAATTCTACACTGATTTCTATATCAATAATTTACTAGAAACAATGATATTTCTTTTGAAATAATAAACGTCTGTCAGAGTCAATACTATTTAAAAAAATTACTCTCTCTTCTTCCGTAAAAATAATTGTCATTGTCAGCTAAATATTTTTTAAATAAATAAAACGATGTCTGATTTATTTAAAATTACATCAATTTAATTCTTTTTTAAAACAATAAATATTCTGTCTTCTTACCATAAAAATAATTGCCGGCTTAATATTCTTCAAATCAATCAAATGAATGTCACTTTTTGAAATGTATTTATTTAAGAGTGTACTGTTTTCATCAACAGGACGGTATAATTTGATTTTGAAACGATTAATTTTAAAATGGATAAAGTTGGAATTGTTTACTTCAGTGATTAATCACCATCTTTGCTAATCAGACGGTCTCATTTTTATTTATTTTTTTTTTAATATGTGTGAAAGGTGATAACGTATGTATGAACATGAAATGTCTTAGCGTATTATATAGATAGCCATTGATCACAATCAACAATTATTGCAAGCATACTTCTATCACTGCTGGCTGTTTTATGTCAACAACATTTCATTTTTCATGGATTTTATTTTTTTTTTAATATGTTTAACTTTTTTTTCTTCATAATTCAGAAGAATAATACTGCTCTTTTGTGATAGTGTATATGAGAAATTTTTTTTTTTAAATAATATTTTTTATTTGCTAAGAAATAACTTAATAGTATTTTTATAAAATAAAAATTTAGAAATTTGAAGCATTGAAAAATAATAAAAACGTTAGAAAGCCATACAATGCAATTTTTTTCTTTTTGTTATCTTAAATTTTTCGCCGACATATACCCTTATCAAAGTTAAAAGACATTGTTTCATACTTTTTTTTTTTTTTTAGTAATTTTTTACTGGTTGAAGTTGATTCATATGATTTTAAAACGGTATCGGGATGCTGTTGCTTGTAAGGAATGTTTTTGTTTTTAAAGCATTTTTGATATCAACAATGCTTTAAAAAGAACCTTCCTTAATTTCTAAAATTATTTTCAGAAATCATATTCAGATGATCATGAATCCAAATTCTCTCTATTTTTCTATTCATTTAACATCATTTTTCATTTGTTCAGGGGTCTTCTAATCAGTTGCTTCTAAGGTTTCTCAGCCAACCTTCCTGCAATGGTGTATCCAGGAAGATTAATGCTGTACCAGCATAACTGATTCGTCCTTAGGATACTATTAAATGGTTATTGTGAGGGAAATTGTTTTCTTCTTCGGTTGGATTCCATTCAACCGTGTTTTCCTCTTTGAACTGACATCTTTCTTTGCTTTACCTTTTTTATGTTTCGTGAGAAAAAGAATCTAGAGCATGGCAGACGTTCGAATATTCAATGAGTTAATATGCAAGTTGAACTATTTTCTTGTTAAAGTTATATTTAAGATTTCTATTAAGATTTCTTTCTTGTTAAAGTTATATTTAAGATTTCTTTCTTGTTAAAGTTATATTTAAGATTTCTTTCTTGTTAAAGTTATATTTAAGATTTCTTTTAAGATTTCTTTCTTGTTAAAGTTATATTTAAGATTTCTTTCTTGTTAAAGTTATATTTAAGATTTCTATTAAGATTTCTTTCTTGTTAAAGTTATATTTAAGATTTCTTTTAAGATTTCTTTCTTGTTAAAGTTATATTTAAGATTTCTTTTTCTTATGACAAGTCACAATTTTAAAAGGCAAGATCTTATTTTAGGATCGACTTGCATCTAGACTATTTCAAAAGATTTAGGATATTTATTTTATTTAAAGTTTACCATATTTTTATTTTTGCAGTTTTGATACCGCCTTTGAGTTGAGATTAGAAAGTCGTTTTACTCTGGACAGTCACACTGACATTGAAACGAAATAAATGCCTTTGCTACGATAAGATTTTAAAGCCCAATCTTTTGTATCATTTGGACTACTATTCTCATCTCGGTTATTATTTTCACAATGTTTCGGCAAATGTAACCTTCTTCAGGTGCATCTTTTCAAACTTGAGAATCTTTATGTGCCTGTTTACTTTCCTCCCCACGAAGGCAGAGTTAGACACCAGGTCAGTTTTTAATGTGGGAAAAAATCTAGCTCCCCAAAAAGGGGCACTCTTGAGTGTAACAAAAATTTAAGTTGCCTCAGTCTAGAAAGATTTCTCCTTCACTGACCGGACACAAAAGATGAAGCGTAGTATCAGAACAGATACTAGACTCTGATCTTAGTTAAAAGGCCAAGATGTCTGTTGGAAATCTTCATGTCGAACTTGGGAATCTGTACGGAATTTCGAACTGAATTTTTTATCTTAACCCTTTATTTAATCCACGAGGGTAGATTGTTCTTGTTCCGTCAGCCACGACCGGATAGAATTCGTAAGTAATTTTTATTCTTATTCCTAGTTATTATTGCCTGTAACGCAGATGAAACCTTTAGGCTCCAAAAGACTGTGACTTAGAAATGATTATTACTCAACACGTTGCGACACGGGTCCAATGTTCTGTCTTCAATTTGTATATCTGTATGCATTTGTGTTTCCACCAATTCTAACTTATTTACTTTTTCTTTTTAACCAGGGATCAGAACAAATGGAGCCTTTATTGTCAGGAAATAAAAAGCATGAAAGCCAACCTCAGTTGCAAAAAGAGTCTACCTCGCAAGACATTAGTAAAGAAAATAAACTCACGCCCAAATTGGAGTGCGATGACCACAGCTCAGATTTGTCTGACATCGACAAACATGAAACGGTCGCGAATGTCACCAACTCTTGTCGTGGTTCATCGGGTAATCCTCTTACATTTGGTTGTCATATTTCTAATTTAGCAACACCAGGCAGTGACAATTTACAGGGCCTTCCATTGGGAGCTGGCCCCTGTAATGTACAACCCGTTACCTCAAGCCTCCTTTCCGATCCTTTAGGGGAAGGATCTCATCATGGCAGGGCAAATAGTTCTTGTTCTCACCTCGGAAACGGGGAAAATCAGTTATCATCATCATCGTCGTCGTCGTCGTCATCAATCTGTTCACCTTTTCCTGAAACAAGTGCACAATCTTTTTCTACGTCTTTGTCGTCTCCTCACGATATCACCCCCAGCAATCACTCAGCCATCAACAGCAGTCGTCCACACAGTGACCAAAAGCAACACGCTTCCATACGAACACTTCATCCAAACAGTACCAAGCAACATCCAGCTTCTACTATTACTACCTCAGGTTCTCATACAAATGGTGATAGCAATATCACTCCAAGCACTGCCACAGTACCTCCTACTCCCTCTCCTCCTCTGTCAACAACACTGACCCCATCTTCAACAAGTATAACCACAAATGAGTGTTCAGATGTCATCTCAACCAACTGCCCAACAGGCAGTGTCAGCTCTGATGTTGAATCAGATCCAAATAATACCTCACCAAAACCAGGGCCAACTGAGTTCCCTCAGAAAGCGCCAATTCAACAACAGAGCTGTGGTTCGACAATTGATGGCCATGGTGACAATACTGCTCCGAATGTTGTACAAGAAAAGCGGACAGCTATCAATGGAAAGGATGAAGCATCTTGGGTCGCCACTGCTGAGAATAAGAACTTTAACAGCAGGAGTGAATCATCGGCACCAAGTGCGACGTGCTTACCCCATACCAATCAGGACTCTGTCGTGGGCGTGGATCAGAGTGTGGTGTGAAAATAGTTTGGAGTTGGTTGGTTTATTTTTTTCCCCTCCTCTCCCAATCCCTGCCTACAACCTTCCTCCTCCAAAAAAGAAAAAAAAACAAAATGGAAAAGAAAGGAGATGGTAATTGCCTTTTACTCTAAGGCTATAAATAGACTAAACCTCTCCGACAGATGCGGGTATTTTTCAAGAATCTGTTTGTTTGTTTGTTTTTTTTTTTTTCTATATGTACATAATTATTCAATCACAACTCCCCATCCCCGTCCCTGGTATGGAATGCTGACACAAAAAAACTAAAGGAGAAAGAAACATAGCTTGATAAGACAAGATTGATTGTTTGTTTTTTTTAATTTTTTTTTTTGTTTTTTTTTTAATATATAAGTAAAGGAGTTTAACAAAAGATATGGGAATCCAATGAATCTATCGGTTTGAAAGCTCCATTTTGCTGGTACATAACTGCAAAGAAAAGAAAGTTTTGCTAATGTTGGAGACACAAGTATTTACAGTCAAGCCTACCAGACTTGCTTCCTAGTTAGCCGCATTATCAGTTCTTTAGTGTTAAACCTTTTTTTTATTATTATTATTATTATTATTATTAGCATTTTGTCTGGGCAAGCATGTTTGTTTTATTTTTTTTGTCCTACCAAGCTGTAAATGAGTACGGCTTGAGTGTATATAGCAATATTTCCTTGTTTATCTGCACCTTTCATAATCAGTAACAGAAAAGAAAGAAGACTATTTTACAGGGCCACAGCATAAGATGTCAGTCTCCCTTGGTTATCTCCCTTTAAGAAATATCTCTTCAATAGAAACAGAATTTTAAGTTTTCATTACTGCCTCTTAAATATATTTAATTAATTTTGTTACTTGTCAGGTTTTTCTTTTAAGTAATCAATGCTTGGTAATTTTTCTCATCTTAGTTTTATATTTTGGAGTCTGCTTACATTCTATATTTGTACAAAGCATGGTCTAACAAAAAGAATAGATTTACTTATCAAGCTATATTAAAATCCTTAGATTTAGCATATCTTCTGCAGAAATATGATTTTATTCAGTAGCGTTTAAATAGATATAAAAATTATTTTGTTACAGAGAAAAAGAAAATGTTGAATTTTAAAATTTCAATTTCATCAATGTTTTAAATTACCAGATGAGTTCTATTTAGTGTTAGAGATTGTAAATTTTCGTAAAAAATTTTTAAAACTTTGTAATAGAAAATAACTAATTTAAAAATGTGCTTTGAAAAGCCAACAACATTGTTTCACATTCTCATAGTTTATAAATTCTGTTTGCTAAATTTTAGATTTAAAAAGAAAAAAAAAAATCAAGCAATCAGGAAGAAAATTTTTAATATTTTCTATTTGCTGTAACCACAAAATGAGATGCATTTCACGTTTGTTTTATATTCAACATTTTCATTAATGTTTAAAAAAAGGAAGAAAAAAAGATGTGCAGTTTGTCTCTGCTTATTTTTTTTTTAAATTATAAATTCATATTTGTTGTTAGAATTGTATATTCTCATCTTAAATGGCAGGTTTTGAAGCCTTGACAGGCTCCAATAAATAACTATTAATCTATTAATTTCAATTTGGCCCACAGCTTTCATTCCATAAAGAAACCTCAAAAATGTCTCATGACACATTCTTTGAAGATTGACAAACATAAAAAAAACATCTTTATATAAAAAGTGACAAGTGTGTGAATGCTTTCTACCTTTTCTGTTTCAACTTGAATACCTTCCACATAAATTACAAAGGATTTAACATGCTACACAAATTACTTTTTACCAAAACTTTACTAAGGTTTTAAATTTGTTATTCATACTGAAATTGTTAATAATATGAAATTTTACTTAAATATAATTTTTATATATTTTTTTTCTTCATAAAATCTTGTATTCTTACAAAATTTCATAAATGTTGTAGTGACTAATTTGATTTACAACCTGTCTTAAGCAAATTTTCTTAAGTCTTTGAATCAAATTGACTTTCTTTTTGTCTTTATGTTCTGATATCATAAAACATCAAATACATTAAGTTTAAAAACATTAGTAATAAGAAAAACTTTAGTGTATTTAAGATATTGAAGTCTTAAACTTAGTTTTTATATAATTGAGAATCACTTAGCGTTTTATAGGACAGGCCATGTCGTGGCGCAGCTGAGAAGTTTTGAAATGTTTGATTTTCAGAGATTTTTTAAGGAAATTAAGTCAAGTATATTTGAAAATACATAGAATAACATTCTGACCCATACCTGAGGATAAAAAGATCTGTTAAAAGATAAATAAATGAAAATACGTATTTTACTTGTGAACAAAGAGATAATTCTGATGTCTCCTAAAAGATATAATCCACACTTATTTTTATTTATATTTCAACACATTTGACCCTCACGTCAGAATATTATTCTATGTAGTTTCAAACATAGTTAACTTAATTTCCTTAAAAAATCTCTGAAAATCAAGCATTTTTCAATAGGCCTCCAGTCGTGCTTCTCACCTCCTGTAGAATAGAATATGTTGCTTATGGTATTATTTGATTATTATTTTTGTTTCTTTTTACAATATAAATGTTTTAGATACAGTAAAATGTAATATTAGATTTTAAAACTAAAAAAAAAAAAAGCCTGAAGTGGTCAAAGAGTTGATCCATTACTTTGAGTGTTTTTTTTTTTAGTCGTTTTTTTTTTTCGTGCTTATATAAAGAAATACACATGTGAAATATGACAGTTCAAAATAAATTAACAGGAAAACTTTTTGATATACTTACGGATCAGGCAAAAGTAGGTATCTACACCAAAAATTAGGGAAAATTATCGAGTAGAATTTTAGTTAAAAATATAAATCAATTTTATCGTATAGTTTTGATTCTTCATTAGCACAAAAGCAAAAGGGAAGAACAAGGGAGATAAGTCAGTAAAATGCGCTCATGCAAACGGAGAATCGGAAATACATGATAAAACTGATTTTTACTTAAAATTCTACTCGATAATTTTCCCTAATTTTTGGTGTAGATACCTACTTTTGCCTGATACATGAGTATATCAAAGAGTTTTCCTGCTAATTTATTTTGAACTGCTGTATTTCACCTGTGTATTTCTCTATATCAGCAGGGTTTTTTTTGTATATGCATATATGCTGCTGTCAGGTGATTTTTATTGGACGCTAATCGTAAACCGTTTGTGTGAGAAAAGCAGAATAAATAATAGTTTCAGAAAAAACAATGTTATCAAGAATTTTCAGTATTAAAATGTTTGAGTTGTGTGAAATGTCAAAATCTATTTGTATTAAAACGTTAATTTGCTTTACGCAAACCGAAATTTCATCCATCTACACAGGCCGACACACATTCACATAGAATTCCATGTTTTGTACAAATGTCACTTAATTCTCAGGTATCAATTCGTTCGACAAACTTAACTGTCATTCCTGGGCCTTCATTCAACAATAACTGCATAATCATTGCCTGGTGTTAGCTATGACGTATCATATATAAATATATATATATATATATATATATATATATACATATACATAGTCATTTCACAGACAGCTGTTTTGTCATCTGACTCATCAGCATGGCTAGACGTAGCAAGCAAGTGTATACACGCCGAGATCCTAAAAACCAGAACGGCCGGTCACATCTAAATGTGTTCAGCAGTCAAGTACCCAAACCCCTCTGCGCTAACAAATTCTGCTACTGAAGTAGAAGAAATTCTAGCACACTATGTACACTCTTTGTTTACGTACATTTTTTACCATGCTATCGGCAATCTGAGAAATCTATTCTTTACAGAAGGTTATTACTTTACGCTAAGTGGAAATTTATTTTCCTCAACCAGAGATCTCAACCAAATAAATAGGGGGCATATATATATATATATATATATATATATATATATACACGTAGTCATCCACAAACAGCTGTTTCATCATCTACGACTCATCAGTGTGACTAGACGTAGCAACCATATCCACGTCGATATGGCTGGTCACATCCAAATGTGATCAGCAGTCAAGTACAGTCATAAGGAAAGAATAAAATTATCAATGTATACATAATATATATATTATTTCCAATAACACTATATATTAGTTGGATCAGCTATCGATATATGCAGTTTCATGGAAATATTGAAAATGTAGCCCATGGGGCTAAAAAAAAAAAATGCTGACCACTCTTCAGTCAACGGTTTGTAAGTGGCTAAAACATTACATAACTCTCCACCATCATGCCATTTTCAAACCATTGAAGAACAGTCACGCTTGGTATTTTTTTTAGTCCTATTGGCTAGATTTCTCGTATTTTCGTTAAACCACAAATATCGATGGACAATCAAACTAATGTTTAGTGTTCTTTGAAATTTAAAAAAATACGTAAGCTCTTTTATATGTAACTGAGCACTCTGGTAATATATATATATGAATAATATAAAGATAATTATTTTATATCAGATCCTATTGTGATAGGGATATGCTCGATATTGGTGAGATATATATATATATATATATATAAGATAAAATGGAAAAGGGAAGATCTAAAACTCAAGAATCCATATCAACGTTTTGCCCAACTGTTACGAGGCATTGATCAAAAGTGAAGTTTAAAAAATTTCAAAAGATGAGAAGATGTCGTCTTTTGCTACTTTTTCAACTTTACTTTTGATAACACCCTTCGAACAGTTGAGCGAAACGTTGAGATGGATTCTTGAGTTTTAGATCTTCCCGTTTCCATTTTTGTTTCACACGATCGGATTTATTTGTCATATATATATATATATATATATTTTAGAGGAAGCATTATTAAAATCAATGAAACAGACGAGTGGAAAAAAAAATAAAAGGAAAATTGTTAAAATTACCTTAAGGCCTTATCCTTAAGGCCTTAAGGTAATTTTAACAATTTTCCTTTTATTTTTTTTTCCACTCTTCTGTTTTATTGATTTTAATAATGCTTCCTCTAAAATTAATCCTACGATTCTGTTGTACACGAAATTTACTTACATATATATATATATATATATATATATATATATAGCTAATTTTATTCTTTGTTTATCATTATCAGATCTATTTATTTACCATATAAATTTCAGAGAAAAGTTCATTTGGCAGCTTTTTTTTTTATAACTTTTCTCCATACTAACCTCATTTTATGGTCTCACCTATTTTCAGGGAAAGAAAGTTTATTCTAGAAATATTAAGTTTTCATTTTGTGGTAATAAAGTAATAAGTTTGAAGAAAACGTCTTGATTATTATTAATTATTATTAATTATTATTATTATTATATCGTCTAGACACAACCTTTTCCTGTGGCCCTGAAATGTGGATAATATGTTAGTAGCCATGTATTCCAAGTTATTGCGACAGTATTTAAACCCTTTCATAGTCATGTAATGATGTATGTCGGTGCTTTGTGTATCCTTCCCCCTCCCCCATTTTATTTTTCATTTTTTTACCCTTATTTTTTTCTGTTGACTGATAAGACTACCTCACGCTGTCCCTGTTCGATTTTTGTCTCAGGGAGTTTTTTTGTAATTTAAATTCGGGCAGGGGTGGCTGTGCTGCAGTGTTTAAGATCCTCCTCCTCAGACTCATTTTCGAAGAAATGTTATGAGAAAGAGAGAAGAGACGACAACAATAACAATAAAAAAAATAATTAAAAAAGAGATAAAACCAAGTTGGAGACATTTTTGAGAATACAATGGCTGGTCAGTTTGACTCTGTGTTTTTGTTTTTTTTTGTTTTTTTTTCTTTCTTTTTTTTTTATAATATATTTTCACCCTTCGTGTAAACTCCGAACTTTACTCAGATGTCAGATTGTCTGCTGAAACCATTTTTCTGATATTTCAGCCTCCAAAAAAACACCATTTTTTTTTTTATTTTATTTTTTTTTTTTTTTTATTTTTTTTTTTTTGGAGAAAATTGGAATTCAAAATCTTTGTAAAACTTGTTGTATTTCATGTTCTTTTTTCAGGACCCCTTCCCCCCCCCCCTTTTTTTTTTTATCGATCAACCCTCGGCCTTTTTTCTTTTTAACATTTTTTATTTCAATTATTTCATTTTTATTAGCATCTCATCAATTCTTTGTAAAATCCCATAATCAGATTTTACAATAAATCCTGTATCTATACATAAAAAATATACAGACTTTTTACATTTGTTTTCTTATCTATTCTTTTTCTTTTTTTATTTTATTTTCTTGTTAATGTTTTTAGATTATATTTTAATTTCTTAAACATTTTTACCCTGGGATTTTTTGCTTGCCATGTTTTTCAATTACAAATCATCGTTAGTTCGATCTGCTCTAATATTGTTTAATACAAACGGGCTATTATGTTCATTATGGTTATTCTTGCCAAATTTCAACAATATAATTTTTTTAATTTAAAAAAAAATAAGGGAAAAAAATGAACAATCACATTAAAGCGGTTAGCTCCTAAAATGGCTGCCAAATTTTATCAATTAGTTTTGTCTGATTTTCCCAGCAGTGACAGGGAAAATTAATCAACCATATTAATTTGTTGTCTAATTTTTGCGCCTTTCTTTTTAATAAACACTGTATGATTGTATTATTTCTTAATATTTGCAAAATAAAAATGAAAAAAAGGAAATCTGCAAAAATCAGAAAACCAATTAGTATTTTCAAAATAATCCGCAAAAATCAGAGAAATTAATATTTGCAAAATAGAAATTAAAACAAATAAAAAGAAATTCGCAAAAATTAGACAAATTAATACTGTGGATTAATTTGCCCTGTCACCGCTTAAAAAAATCAGGCAAAACTAGTCGATAAAATTTGGTAGCTATTTGAAGAACTTACCACTTCAATGTAACCGAATGAACTTAGCAGAAATGAACTGCTGCTTAATTCCATCGTAAAAGGTTTACGTTAACGTCCTTCATTATTCAAAATCTTCACCATTTTTCACTCCATTATCTTTAATAGTTTAGCAATTCAAATTGTTTTATTGAACTTGCACATATTAGCGGCAGGAACAGCAACCAAAAATAAAAGCGCCAAACAGATTGTTCTACTTTTAGAAAGCGATGCATGACTGGATTTCAAAGGCCATCTGCAAACACATAAGCACCTAACGGCATAACAAGGTCAGAACACTTAATTACATGATTCAAAGTAACTGTAATATCACAAAAAGGCTGGCCAGCATGTCAGATATTACTTGCTCTGATTGGGTACCCAGGATGAAGATGTATGATGTTGATGAAACTTGAAACTTCATTTAGCCCAAATTAAGAAATGTGCTTATTTCATCAAACCCTTATGTTTAGTTGATTGGGTACCCAGGAGGAAGAAGTATGATGTTGATGAAACTTGAAACTTCATTTAGCCCAAATTAAGAAATGTGCTTATTTCATCAAAACCTTATGTTTAGTTGATTGGGTACCCAGGATGAAGAAGTATGATGTTGATGAAACTTGAAACTTCATTTAGCCCAAATTAAGAAATGTGCTTATTTCATCAAACCCTTATGTTTAGTTGATTGGGTACCCAGGATGAAGAAGTATGATGTTGATGAAACTTGAAACTTCATTTAGCCCAAATTAAGAAATGTGCTTATTTCATCAAACCCTTATGTTTAGTTGATTGGGTACCCAGGAGGAAGAAGTATGATGTTGATGAAAATTGAAACTTCATTTAGCCCAAATTAAGAAATGTGCTTATTTCATCAAACCCTTATGTTTAGTTGATTGGGTACCCAGGATGAAGAAGTATGATGTTGATGAAACTTGAAACTTCATTTAGCCCAAATTAAGAAATGTGCTTATTTCATCAAACCCTTATGTTTAGTTGATTGGGTACCCAGGAGGAAGAAGTATGATGTTGATGAAAATTGAAACTTCATTTAGCCCAAATTAAGAAATGTGCTTATTTCATCAAACCCTTATGTTTAGTTGATTGGGTACCCAGGATGAAGAAGTATGATGTTGATGAAACTTGAAACTTCATTTAGCCCAAATTAAGAAATGTGCTTATTTCATCAAACCCTTATGTTTAGTTGATTGGGTACCCAGGATGAAGAAGTATGATGTTGATGAAACTTGAAACTTCATTTAGCCCAAATTAAGAAATGTGCTTATTTCATCAAACCCTTATGTTTAGTTGATTGGGTACCCAGGAGGAAGAAGTATGATGTTGATGAAACTTGAAACTTCATTTAGCCCAAATTAAGAAATGTGCTTATTTCATCAAACCCTTATGTTTAGTTGATTGGGTACCCAGGATGAAGAAGTATGATGTTGATGAAACTTGAAACTTCATTTAGCCCAAATTAAGAAATGTGCTTATTTCATCAAACCCTTATGTTTAGTTGATTGGGTACCCAGGAGGAAGAAGTATGATGTTGATGAAACTTGAAACTTCATTTAGCCCAAATTAAGAAATGCGCTTATTTCATCAAACCTTTATGTTTAGTTGATTGGGTACCCAGGATGAAGAAGTATGATGTTGATGAAACTTGAAACTTCATTTAGCCCAAATTAAGAAATGTGCTTATTTCATCAAAACCTTATGTTTAGTTGATTGGGTACCCAGGAGGAAGAAGTATGATGTTGATGAAAATTGAAACTTCATTTAGCCCAAATTAAGAAATGTGCTTATTTCATAAAACCCTTCTGTTTAGTTGATTGGGTACCCAGGATGAAGAAGTATGATGTTGATGAAACTTGAAACTTCATTTAGCCCAAATTAAGAAATGTGCTTATTTCATCAAACCCTTATGTTTAGTTGATTGGGTACCCAGGAGGAAGAAGTATGATGTTGATGAAACTTGAAACTTCATTTAGCCCAAATTAAGAAATGTGCTTATTTCATCAAACCCTTATGTTTAGTTGATTGGGTACCCAGGAGGAAGAAGTATGATGTTGATGAAACTTGAAACTTCATTTAGCCCAAATTAAGAAATGTGCTTATTTCATCAAACCCTTATGTTTAGTTGATTGGGTACCCAGGAGGAAGAAGTATGATGTTGATGAAACTTGAAACTTCATTTAGCCCAAATTAAGAAATGTGCTTATTTCATCAAACCCTTATGTTTAGTTGATTGGGTAGCCAGGAGGAAGAAGTATGATGTTGATGAAACTTGAAACTTCATTTAGCCCAAATTAAGAAATGTGCTTATTTCATCAAACCCTTATGTTTAGTTGATTGGGTACCCAGGAGGAAGAAGTATGATGTTGATGAAACTTGAAACTTCATTTAGCCCAAATTAAGAAATGTGCTTATTTCATCAAACCCTTATGTTTAGTTGATTGGGTACCCAGGAGGAAGAAGTATGATGTTGATGAAACTTGAAACTTCATTTAGCCCAAATTAAGAAATGTGCTTATTTCATCAAACCCTTATGTTTAGTTGATTGGGTACCCAGGAGGAAGAAGTATGATGTTGATGAAACTTGAAACTTCATTTAGCCCAAATTAAGAAATGTGCTTATTTCATCAAACCCGTATGTTTAGTTGATTGTGTACCCAGGATGAAGAAATATGATGTTGATGAAACTTGAAACTTCATTTAGCCCAAATTAAGAAATGTGCTTATTTCATCAAACCCGTATGTTTAGTTGATTTGGTACCCAGGATGAAGAAGTATGATGTTGATGAAACTTGAAACTTCATTTAGCCCAAATTAAGAAATGTGCTTATTTCATCAAACCCTTATGTTTAGTTGATTGGGTACCCAGGAGGAAGAAGTATGATGTTGATGAAAATTGAAACTTCATTTAGCCCAAATTAAGAAATGTGCTTATTTCATCAAACCCTTATGTTTAGTTGATTGGGTACCCAGGAGGAAGAAGTATGATGTTGATGAAACTTGAAACTTCATTTAGCCCAAATTAAGAAATGTGCTTATTTCATCAAACCCTTATGTTTAGTTGATTGGGTACCCAGGAGGAAGAAGTATGATGTTGATGAAACTTCATTTAGCCCAAATTAAGAAATGTGCTTATTTCATCAAACCCTTATGTTTAGTTGATTGGGTACCCAGGAGGAAGAAGTATGATGTTGATGAAACTTGAAACTTCATTTAGCCCAAATTAAGAAATGTGCTTATTTCATCAAACCCTTATGTTTAGTTGATTGGGTACCCAGGAGGAAGAAGTATGATGTTGATGAAACTTGAAACTTCATTTAGCCCAAATTAAGAAATGTGCTTATTTCATCAAACCCTTATGTTTAGTTGATTGGGTACCCAGGAGGAAGAAGTATGATGTTGATGAAACTTGAAACTTCATTTAGCCCAAATTAAGAAATGTGCTTATTTCATCAAACCCTTATGTTTAGTTGATTGGGTACCCAGGAGGAAGAAGTATGATGTTGATGAAACTTGAAACTTCATTTAGCCCAAATTAAGAAATGTGCTTATTTCATCAAACCCTTATGTTTAGTTGATTGGGTACCCAGGAGGAAGAAGTATGATGTTGATGAAACTTGAAACTTCATTTAGCCCAAATTAAGAAATGTGGTTATTTCATCAAACCCTTATGTTTAGTTGATTGGGTACCCAGGAGGAAGAAGTATGATGTTGATGAAACTTGAAACTTCATTTAGCCCAAATTAAGAAATGTGCTTATTTCATCAAACCCTTATGTTTAGTTGATTGGGTACCCAGGAGGAAGAAGTATGATGTTGATGAAACTTGAAACTTCATTTAGCCCAAATTAAGAAATGTGCTTATTTCATCAAACCCTTATGTTTAGTTGATTGGGTACCCAGGAGGAAGAAGTATGATGTTGATGAAACTTGAAACTTCATTTAGCCCAAATTAAGAAATGTGCTTATTTCATCAAACCCGTATGTTTAGTTGATTGTGTACCCAGGATGAAGAAATATGATGTTGATGAAACTTGAAACTTCATTTAGCCCAAATTAAGAAATGTGCTTATTTCATCAAACCCTTATGTTTAGTTTATTTGGTACCCAGGATGAAGAAGTATGATGTTGATGAAACTTGAAACTTCATTTAGCCCAAATTAAGAAATGTGCTTATTTCATCAAACCCTTATGTTTAGTTGATTGGGTACCCAGGAGGAAGAAGTATGATGTTGATGAAAATTGAAACTTCATTTAGCCCAAATTAAGAAATGTGCTTATTTCATCAAACCCTTATGTTTAGTTGATTGGGTACCCAGGAGGAAGAAGTATGATGTTGATGAAACTTGAAACTTCATTTAGCCCAAATTAAGAAATGTGCTTATTTCATCAAACCCTTATGTTTAGTTGATTGGGTACCCAGGAGGAAGAAGTATGATGTTGATGAAACTTCATTTAGCCCAAATTAAGAAATGTGCTTATTTCATCAAACCCTTATGTTTAGTTGATTGGGTACCCAGGAGGAAGAAGTATGATGTTGATGAAACTTGAAACTTCATTTAGCCCAAATTAAGAAATGTGCTTATTTCATCAAACCCTTATGTTTAGTTGATTGGGTACCCAGGATGAAGAAGTATGATGTTGATGAAACTTGAAACTTCATTTAGCCCAAATTAAGAAATGTGCTTATTTCATCAAACCCTTATGTTTAGTTGATTGGGTACCCAGGATGAAGAAGTATGATGTTGATGAAACTTGAAACTTCATTTAGCCCAAATTAAGAAATGTGCTTATTTCATCAAACCTTTATGTTTAGTTGATTGGGTACCCAGGATGAAGAAGTATGATGTTGATGAAACTTGAAACTTCATTTAGCCCAAATTAAGAAATGTGCTTATTTCATCAAAACCTTATGTTTAGTTGATTGGGTACCCAGGATGAAGAAGTATGATGTTGATGAAACTTGAAACTTCATTTAGCCCAAATTAAGAAATGTGCTTATTTCATCAAACCCTTATGTTTAGTTGATTGGGTACCCAGGAGGAAGAAGTATTATGTTGATGAAACTTGAAACTTCATTTAGCCCAAATTAAGAAATGTGCTTATTTCATCAAACCCTTATGTTTAGTTGATTGGGTACCCAGGATGAAGAAGTATGCTGTTGATGAAACTTGAAACTTCATTTAGCCCAAATTAAGAAATGTGCTTATTTCATCAAACCCTTATGTTTAGTTGATTGGGTACCCAGGATGAAGAAGTATGCTGTTGATGAAACTTGAAACTTCATTTAGCCCAAATTAAGAAATGTGCTTATTTCATCAAACCCTTATGTTTAGTTGATTGGGTACCCAGGAGGAAGAAGTATGATGTTGATGAAACTTGAAACTTCATTTAGCCCAAATTAAGAAATGTGCTTATTTCATCAAACCCTTATGTTTAGTTGATTGGGTACCCAGGAGGAAGAAGTATGATGTTGATGAAACTTGAAACTTCATTTAGCCCAAATTAAGAAATGTGCTTATTTCATCAAACCCTTATGTTTAGTTGATTGGGTACCCAGGATGAAGAAGTATGATGTTGATGAAACTTGAAACTTCATTTAGCCCAAATTAAGAAATGTGCTTATTTCATCAAAACCTTATGTTTAGTTGATTGGGTACCCAGGATTTAGAAGTATGATGTTGATGAAACTTGAAACTTCATTTAGCCCAAATTAAGAAATGTGCTTATTTCATCAAAACCTTATGTTTAGTTGATTGGGTACCCAGGATGAAGAAGTATGATGTTGATGAAACTTGAAACTTCATTTAGCCCAAATTAAGAAATGTGCTTATTTCATCAAAACCTTATGTTTAGTTGATTGGGTACCCAGGATGAAGAAGTATGATGTTGATGAAACTTGAAACTTCACTTAGCCCAAATTAAGAAATGTGCTTATTTCATCAAAACCTTATGTTTAGTTGATTGGGTACCCAGGATGAAGAAGTATGATGTTGATGAAACTTGAAACTTCATTTAGCCCAAATTAAGAAATGTGCTTATTTCATCAAAACCTTATGTTTAGTTGATTGGGTACCCAGGATGAAGAAGTATGATGTTGATGAAACTTGAAACTTCATTTAGCCCAAATTAAGAAATGTGCTTATTTCATCAAACCCTTATGTTTAGTTGATTGGGTACCCAGGATGAAGAAGTATGATGTTGATGAAAATTGAAACTTCATTTAGCCCAAATTAAGAAATGTGCTTATTTCATCAAACCCTTATGTTTAGTTGATTGGGTACCCAGGATGAAGAAGTATGATGTTGATGAAACTTGAAACTTCATTTAGCCCAAATTAAGAAATGTGCTTATTTCATCAAACCTTTATGTTTAGTTGATTGGGTACCCAGGATGAAGAAGTATGATGTTGATGAAACTTGAAACTTCATTTAGCCCAAATTAAGAAATGTGCTTATTTCATCAAACCCTTATGTTTAGTTGCTTGGGTACCCAGGATGAAGAAGTATGATGTTGATGAAAATTGAAACTTCATTTAGCCCAAATTAAGAAATGTGCTTATTTCATCAAACCTTTATGTTTAGTTGATTGGGTACCCAGGATGAAGAAGTATGATGTTGATGAAAATTGAAACTTCATTTAGCCCAAATTAAGAAATGTGCTTATTTCATCAAACCCTTATGTTTAGTTGCTTGGGTACCCAGGATGAAGAAGTATGATGTTGATGAAACTTGAAACTTCATTTAGCCCAAATTAAGAAATGTGCTTATTTCATCAAACCTTTATGTTTAGTTGATTGGGTACCCAGGATGAAGAAGTATGATGTTGATGAAAATTGAAACTTCATTTAGCCCAAATTAAGAAATGTGCTTATTTCATCAAACCCTTATGTTTAGTTGCTTGGGTACCCAGGATGAAGAAGTATGATGTTGATGAAACTTGAAACTTCATTTAGCCCAAATTAAGAAATGTGCTTATTTCATCAAACCTTTATGTTTAGTTGATTGGGTACCCAGGATGAAGATGTATGATGTTGATGAAAATTGAAACTTCATTTAGCCCAAATTAAGAAATGTGCTTATTTCATCAAACCTTTATGTTTAGTTGATTGGGTACCCAGGATGAAGAAGTATGATGTTGATGAAAATTGAAACTTCATTTAGCCCAAATTAAGAAATGTGCTTATTTCATCAAACCTTTATGTTTAGTTGATTGGGTACCCAGGATGAAGAAGTATGATGTTGATGAAAATTGAAACTTCATTTAGCCCAAATTAAGAAATGTGCTTATTTCATCAAACCTTTATGTTTAGTTGATTGGGTACCCAGGATGAAGAAGTATGATGTTGATGAAAATTGAAACTTCATTTAGCCCAAATTAAGAAATGTGCTTATTTCATCAAACCCTTATGTTTAGTTGCTTGGGTACCCAGGATGAAGAAGTATGATGTTGATGAAAATTGAAACTTCATTTAGCCCAAATTAAGAAATGTGCTTATTTCATCAAACCTTTATGTTTAGTTGATTGGGTACCCAGGATGAAGATGTATGATGTTGATGAAAATTGAAACTTCATTTAGCCCAAATTAAGAAATGTGCTTATTTCATCAAACCTTTATGTTTAGTTGATTGGGTACCCAGGATGAAGAAGTATGATGTTGATGAAACTTGAAACTTCATTTAGCCCAAATTAAGAAATGTGCTTATTTCATCAAACCTTTATGTTTAGTTGATTGGGTACCCAGGATGAAGAAGTATGATGTTGATGAAAATTGAAACTTCATTTAGCCCAAATTAAGAAATGTGCTTATTTCATCAAACCTTTATGTTTAGTTGATTGGGTACCCAGGATGAAGAAGTATGATGTTGATGAAAATTGAAACTTCATTTAGCCCAAATTAAGAAATGTGCTTATTTCATCAAACCCTTATGTTTAGTTGCTTGGGTACCCAGGATGAAGAAGTATGATGTTGATGAAAATTGAAACTTCATTTAGCCCAAATTAAGAAATGTGCTTATTTCATCAAACCTTTATGTTTAGTTGCTTGGGTACCCAGGATGAAGAAGTATGATGTTGATGAAAATTGAAACTTCATTTAGCCCAAATTAAGAAATGTGCTTATTTCATCAAACCTTTATGTTTAGTTGATTGGGTACCCAGGATGAAGATGTATGATGTTGATGAAAATTGAAACTTCATTTAGCCCAAATTAAGAAATGTGCTTATTTCATCAAACCTTTATGTTTAGTTGATTGGGTACCCAGGATGAAGAAGTATGCTGTTGATGAAACTTGAAACTTCATTTAGCCCAAATTAAGAAATGTGCTTATTTCATCAAACCTTTATGTTTAGTTGATTGGGTACCCAGGATGAAGATGTATGATGTTGATGAAAATTGAAACTTCATTTAGCCCAAATTAAGAAATGTGCTTATTTCATCAAACCTTTATGTTTAGTTGATTGGGTACCCAGGATGAAGAAGTATGATGTTGATGAAAATTGAAACTTCATTTAGCCCAAATTAAGAAATGTGCTTATTTCATCAAACCTTTATGTTTAGTTGATTGGGTACCCAGGATGAAGATGTATGATGTTGATGAAAATTGAAACTTCATTTAGCCCAAATTAAGAAATGTGCTTATTTCATCAAACCTTTATGTTTAGTTGATTGGGTACCCAGGATGAAGAAGTATGATGTTGATGAAAATTGAAACTTCATTTAGCCCAAATTAAGAAATGTGCTTATTTCATCAAACCTTTATGTTTAGTTGCTTGGGTACCCAGGATGAAGAAGTATGATGTTGATGAAAATTGAAACTTCATTTAGCCCAAATTAAGAAATGTGCTTATTTCATCAAACCTTTATGTTTAGTTGATTGGGTACCCAGGATGAAGATGTATGATGTTGATGAAAATTGAAACTTCATTTAGCCCAAATTAAGAAATGTGCTTATTTCATCAAACCTTTATGTTTAGTTGATTGGGTACCCAGGATGAAGAAGTATGATGTTGATGAAAATTGAAACTTCATTTAGCCCAAATTAAGAAATGTGCTTATTTCATCAAACCTTTATGTTTAGTTGATTGGGTACCCAGGATGAAGAAGTATGATGTTGATGAAAATTGAAACTTCATTTAGCCCAAATTAAGAAATGTGCTTATTTCATCAAACCTTTATGTTTAGTTGATTGGGTACCCAGGATGAAGAAGTATGATGTTGATGAAAATTGAAACTTCATTTAGCCCAAATTAAGAAATGTGCTTATTTCATCAAACCCTTATGTTTAGTTGATTGGGTACCCAGGATGAAGAAGTATGATGTTGATGAAAATTGAAACTTCATTTAGCCCAAATTAAGAAATGTGCTTATTTCATCAAACCCTTATGTTTAGTTGCTTGGGTACCCAGGATGAAGAAGTATGATGTTGATGAAACTTGAAACTTCATTTAGCCCAAATTAAGAAATGTGCTTATTTCATCAAACCTTTATGTTTAGTTGATTGGGTACCCAGGATGAAGAAGTATGATGTTGATGAAACTTGAAACTTCATTTAGCCCAAATTAAGAAATGTGCTTATTTCATCAAACCCTTATGTTTAGTTGATTGGGTACCCAGGATGAAGAAGTATGATGTTGATGAAAATTGAAACTTCATTTAGCCCAAATTAAGAAATGTGCTTATTTCATCAAACCCTTATGTTTAGTTGATTGGGTACCCAGGATGAAGAAGTATGATGTTGATGAAACTTGAAACTTCATTTAGCCCAAATTAAGAAATGTGCTTATTTCATCAAACCTTTATGTTTAGTTGATTGGGTACCCAGGATGAAGAAGTATGATGTTGATGAAACTTGAAACTTCATTTAGCCCAAATTAAGAAATGTGCTTATTTCATCAAACCCTTATGTTTAGTTGATTGGGTACCCAGGATGAAGAAGTATGATGTTGATGAAACTTGAAACTTCATTTAGCCCAAATTAAGAAATGTGCTTATTTCATCAAACCCTTATGTTTAGTTGATTGGGTACCCAGGATGAAGAAGTATGATGTTGATGAAACTTGAAACTTCATTTAGCCCAAATTAAGAAATGTGCTTATTTCATCAAACCCTTATGTTTAGTTGATTGGGTACCCAGGATGAAGAAGTATGATGTTGATGAAAATTGAAACTTCATTTAGCCCAAATTAAGAAATGTGCTTATTTCATCAAACCCTTATGTTTAGTTGCTTGGGTACCCAGGATGAAGAAGTATGATGTTGATGAAACTTGAAACTTCATTTAGCCCAAATTAAGAAATGTGCTTATTTCATCAAACCTTTATGTTTAGTTGATTGGGTACCCAGGATGAAGAAGTATGATGTTGATGAAAATTGAAACTTCATTTAGCCCAAATTAAGAAATGTGCTTATTTCATCAAACCCTTATGTTTAGTTGATTGGGTACCCAGGATGAAGAAGTATGATGTTGATGAAAATTGAAACTTCATTTAGCCCAAATTAAGAAATGTGCTTATTTCATCAAACCCTTATGTTTAGTTGATTGGGTACCCAGGATGAAGAAGTATGATGTTGATGAAACTTGAAACTTCATTTAGCCCAAATTAAGAAATGTGCTTATTTCATCAAACCCTTATGTTTAGTTGATTGGGTACCCAGGAGGAAGAAGTATGATGTTGATGAAACTTGAAACTTCATTTAGCCCAAATTAAGAAATGTGCTTATTTCATCAAACCCTTATGTTTAGTTGATTGGGTACCCAGGATGAAGAAGTATGATGTTGATGAAACTTGAAACTTCATTTAGCCCAAATTAAGAAATGTGCTTATTTCATCAAACCCTTATGTTTAGTTGATTGGGTAACCAGGGTGAAGAAGTATGATGTTGATGAAACTTGAAACTTCATTTAGCCCAAATTAAGAAATGTGCTTATTTCATCAAACCCTTATGTTTAGTTGATTGGGTACCCAGGAGGAAGAAGTATGATGTTGATGAAACTTGAAACTTCATTTAGCCCAAATTAAGAAATGTGCTTATTTCATCAAACCCTTATGTTTAGTTAATTGGGTACCCAGGAGGAAGAAGTATGATGTTGATGAAACTTGAAACTTCATTTAGCCCAAATTAAGAAATGTGCTTATTTCATCAAACCCTTATGTTTAGTTGATTGGGTACCCAGGGTGAAGAAGTATGATGTTGATGAAACTTGAAACTTCATTTAGCCCAAATTAAGAAATGTGCTTATTTCATCAAACCCTTATGTTTAGTTGATTGGGTACCCAGGAGGAAGAAGTATGATGTTGATGAAACTTGAAACTTCATTTAGCCCAAATTAAGAAATGTGCTTTTTTCATCAAACCCTTATGTTTAGTTAATTGGGTACCCAGGAGGAAGAAGTATGATGTTGATGAAACTTGAAACTTCATTTAGCCCAAATTAAGAAATGTGCTTATTTCATCAAACCCTTATGTTTAGTTGATTGGGTACCCAGGGTGAAGAAGTATGATGTTGATGAAACTTGAAACTTCATTTAGCCCAAATTAAGAAATGTGCTTATTTCATCAAACCCTTATGTTTAGTTGATTGGGTACCCAGGGTGAAGAAGTATGATGTTGATGAAACTTGAAACTTCATTTAGCCCAAATTAAGAAATGTGCTTATTTCATCAAACCCTTATGTTTAGTTGATTGGGTACCCAGGAGGAAGAAGTATGATGTTGATGAAACTTGAAACTTCATTTAGCCCAATTTAAGAAATGTGCTTATTTCATCAAACCCTTATGTTTAGTTGATTGGGTACCCAGGATGAAGAAGTATGATGTTGATGAAACTTGAAACTTCATTTAGCCCAAATTAAGAAATGTGCTTATTTCATCAAACCCTTATGTTTAGTTGATTGGGTACCCAGGATGAAGAAGTATGATGTTGATGAAACTTGAAACTTCATTTAGCCCAAATTAAGAAATGTGCTTATTTCATCAAAACTATATGATGCGTGGAACTTATGAGAATCTTAAGTTTTAAATTTTAGTTTTATAATAAGACGGCTTTTTTTGTTGTTGTATTGATTTAAAATAAGCCATAATTTATGTAACAAATATTTGGTTTATTCATCAAAAAAAGGTTGAATTTTTAAAACAAAGATAAAATCATGGATTGTTATCACATCATGCAGACTGCTTATCCAACTTTGGATTCTCTTGAAAGGGGATTGTGAAACTAAGTAACTTAAAAGCTTATGCGGCTAGTGTTAAACCTCGGATTTATAGTGCTAAGCAGAACGGATGAGATGAACCACTGCCAAGAGATATCTTCCTTCCTCTTATGTTCTTTTGTTTCTGTAGAAGCAGTTTTTGATTTAGAGAAAGGAAAAAAAAACTGTCTCATGGAAACAATCAAACAATGACCTTCCTTCTAAATCTATTAAAATAAACTTTGCATTCTGGATTTTCCTTTCAATGTCTTGACGATTTTTCGCTGTCATCTTTATTTTGTGTTTGGCTGAACAATGTAAATTCAATCAGTTACAATTTTAAACCATGTAAATTTAAAGGAAATTAATTAAGATTAAAGTTATTTGGATCTTAAACATTGTGTATGGTTTTATCACAAAAGGAGTAATTCTCTTATATACAGGGTACCCCCCCCAAAAAAAAAGAAAAATGCCAGCCATGGAATCGTTAAGAAAATTCAATCCTTTTTGAAAGCCAACGATATTTAATACAAATAAACTTCAATCTATGCCTGGCTTGTCCACTAAATTCAAGTTATGAATGTCCAACAGTCTTTGTTTTATCGCCATTCAATTACATGCAGGGACACTTTGGTGATCATCTCATCAGTAGGGGATGTGATCCTGAATGGACTTTACACTCACTAGACTTTAATACTCCCACCCCCCTCTTCTCTCGAAGTTCAAGACTTGGAGGAATGCTATAGACGGTAAAGGTTTGAGAGTGAATTTTACAAAGACCAAAGTGATGATCAATGGTTGAAATGTTGAAAAGTTGAAAAGCCTCCAGAAAGAGGAAAGTTCCCTTGCTCAGTTTGTGGAAAGTGAGTTGGGAACAACTCTATCTTTTGTGGTACTTGCAAGCATTGGGTACACAAGAAGTGCAGTAGAATTACAGGTTCGGTTGAGAAATGATGACCAGTTTGTGTGCAAAAACTAATATAATGGCGGCAGATGTGAACTTAGATGTGGAGAAAGTATATTTGGATATTGAGGTTGTTCGTAAGTTTTGTTACGTTGGTGATACCATTGGAGCAGCACAGAGAGGTGCCGGTGTGCTTGCAGGAGTTGATAGAATAAGTTCAGGGGAAGTTCTGCCATTACCAACAAACAGAGCAATGCCACTGTTGTGTATGCAGTGTGATGATGTATGAAACCTGGCCAGTGAGAGTTGAGGATATGTGTTGCCTGGAGAGAAAAAGAAGATTAAATCTAGACAGTGTGCAGAACAGGAGACTTTGTTGGTTTGGTCACATTGAAAGAATAGATGAGAGTTTTTTGTGTTAGTAAATGTAGAATAGTTGAGGTAGCAGGGTGAGTTGGTAGGAGAAGACCAAGAAAACATGAAAGGAAGTGATAAGGGTGGATTTTGAAGAAAGAGGGATACATCAAAACCTGGCCAGAGATAGGTCAGTTTGAAAGGCATCCAACACACACGAGCATGTAAAACAAACATTAAACGAAATGCGATAATGGTTGGTTATCTCAAAGATAATGTCTATCAAAACAATCCCCACACGATAAAGAAGACCATCAAGCAAAATCAGGGAAGTGTAGTGAGAGGAGTTTGCGAGTTATTGAAAATTTCTCACACCATCTCTAACCCTAACACCATCCAGATGTGCTTAATTGAACGGAGATAAAAAGAAAAAGTGTTCAAGTGCTAGACATTCATGACTGAAACTTGGACGAGTCAGTGATCGACTGAAGTTTATTTGTACGAAATTTGGTTGCACTGCAGAAAAGATTGAATTAACAATTCCATGCGTGGCATTTTGGGGGGAGGGTAACCCTGTAAAAAGACAACATTTGTCATACATGGCACAGCTGGAGTAGGTGTTGTTCGTACAAGTCGATGGTACGTCCTCGACAATCAGTCTGACGGTGGTTTTGTTGCTGTCGGGCTGAGGTATGGTTCTGTTTGGTCCACCTTCCCAGGCTTTACCTTCTCTCTTTGAGATGGGGTTAGTTTATTGCTAATCGCCCGGGCTGCTCAGGCATTTTTCATAGGCCAGAGTGCACTTTTCCTAACGTGCTGGCTTTTCAAAATGCACATCTGCTCTTATGTCTAATCTCCAGGAGAGGAGGTAAAAAAAAAAACACTTGTGAAGGATTTTTTACTTTGGCATTAGAATGTATGAAAATCAGTTTTTGATTTTCTTTTATATTCAAAAAAAAAAAAACTTTTTTTTTTTTACATTTTGTGCTTTTTAGTTTGATTCTTTTCTGGGTCTTTTTATGGGATGCGATTTTCTGGGTCAGAAGCCGTTCACTCATTTTATTAGTAATATAAGATTTTATTTCATTTGAAGTTTTTTTTTTTTTTTTTTTTTTTTTTTTTTTTAATTATCAATCTCAGGTGTTTATTGAAATCGTTTCTTTTTAGAGTATGATCCCTTTTAAACAAGGTTAAAACCGGACATTAAATTCGGTAAAAGGTGACACTATTACTATGAAACACCCTCCCCCCCCCCCCAACGCTTCTTTTTATATCTCTTTCTCTCATATACAGGGCGAGTCAGAAGTAACAGGATAGCAAAAACATTTTCGTTCTCGACTTTTCAGAATACATCGAGTTGTTTAGCAGAAGCTCCCCCACACACAAAGGAAAAATCCAGAAGATCAGATGCTCTGTTAATTCTAACTCACTCTGTGATTAAATATACAGAGTGTGGGTTATATTTGTTCACAAGATTATTTTCTCGGAAAAAATATTTTTTAAAGATTTATTGAAATTTGCATCAATTTGTCTTCATGACTTGTTCTGTCGATTTTTTTTTTTTTTTTTCTTCATGAACCCACTTCTGCTTCGAAACTGGCTACAAGCATTCGTCAGTCTCCCGATTTCGGTCCGCAAAGACTTTGGTGATCCTGGCCTTCAGCTGATCTTTCATGTTGCAGCTGGATCTATTGATGTCTCGTTCTACACCACACCCCACACAAAAAAGTTGAGGGAGGATTGCAATTGCTGAGAGACGATGAAGTGTGACGGCCAGGCCTGGGTCTTCTGCTCGATATAGCAGAAGGCCTAATATGGTTGTAACGTACAGATTATTTACAGTTATTTGGTCGATCCGAGCTTTCACGATGTCGATCAGAATGCGGATGTCGCCATCAGTGTTCAGCCTGAGGCCCTCGGAGAAGAAGTGGCCAATGATCTCCTGAACTTCGGCAATGAAATCCGGCATTTTGACAGCGTCAGATCGTCAATCGTGCATCTTTCTTTCTGATGTCGCGTTGTAGTCAAATCCTGAATTTAAAAAATCATTTCTGATCTTTTTTTCACCATCATCCTACTGATGCCGAGGAATTCTGAAATATCCTTATTTGTCCCGCCGCAAATTCCAAGGAGAACTCTGTTTTTCTTCCACAAATATGGCGATTTAAAATTGTCCATAACCAATTATTAAACAACAAAAAAAAAAAAAAAATATCGTCACCGTATTCATGAAGACAAAACTGACAATTAACGAAAGAAAACTATGCACAAAATTAAAAAAAAGTTGAAAATTATGAACAAATACCATCCGCACGCTATATATGCAGACATGAAAAAAGTAAATAGACACGCTTGTTATCATTAGTAATTACAACGTTCCTCAGATGAAATGAGATTGATTATTTTCCCTTTCTGATGAATTGGACAATCACTTGGTTAACAGTGGAAAGTGGAATCTCAAGGTTTGCAACGATTTGACGCTGATTAAGTCCACCTTCAAATTAACCTATATTATATGGCACCTCTGAAAATCTGAGCATTCTAATGCCTCTGCGGCCGGTGTCATGCTTAAAAAGCAATATATAATAGATACACTGATATCTGAAACACAAAGAATGTCAATTGATATCACCGCTTCAAAATTAACTGCTGCTGTGTACATCTCTGGGTGCTGGTCCTCGACGAAGGAAGCAGAAACTCTAAACATATATAAATTATTTGGATTATTCAGACTACTGTTCTCACCTTGGATGTTATTTTAGTGAAATTAACATTCAAGATAAGAACAGTAATCCGAATAATGCAAATTATCAATCCTTATCTCAAAAATTCCAATACATAATATATTTATTATTTTTGTGGAATGTCGATTTACTTCTCTCATATCTGTGTGTGTGTGTGTGTGTGTGTGTGCATATATATATATATATATATACAGGGTGGGCAAAAATAAGGGTCCTATTTTTAAAAATTCATAACTTTTTTATTTATTGATTTAAAAAAAAAATTTTTTTTAGAATAAGTAAAGGACCCCTTCCGAAGCAAGCATGAGCCGTATTAGCCCTAAGGAACGTACCTTCATTTAGAAAACATTATTTTTGCTTAAAAAACTCAAAACAGTGTAAAAAACAATACTTTAGTTTTTGTAAGTTTTAAGAAGTGTTTTTCGGCTAAAATTTGTTTTGTTTATTTCAAAAAATCTCGGAAGGGTCAGTCTACACACACATAAAGTTTGGTGAGTTTAACTTTTATTTTGTGGAAGTTATTCAAATTCAAGTTATTCAAATTTAAAGATAGGACCCTTATTTTGGCCCACCCTGTATATATATATAATTATTAATGACAATATATGTATTAGCATATACTATCAGTTCCTTTTACTTTGTAGTCTCCTTAAAAGATTCAGCTCAATGATTGTCAATTATTGACAACAGCAAATATTAGTCAGTTCATATGATATTCCAATAACCATGGTTTTATTTTATTATTTTTATTTCCATCAATACTAAGATAAGTGAAGAATTCTGGGAAATTAAGCTTAAGTAGTAAGTTTCTAATTAAATGTAAAACTAAGGGGGGGGGGGTAATTTGTCACTCACAACGAAGATATCTTACAGTTACCTAGACATGATTCCAAAATACCGAAGTGAGCTATTAAATATTTATGAACTACTGTATAGTGTAGGTTTTTTCAAGACACTTTAATCCAAGAACTTTTTACTCTTTGTGATTTTTTTCTGATGATTTTGTAGTGTTGCAGAGACGATATTGACATAAAAATGTTGTTTGGCACAAGACAAATGAAACGGACCGTAAAAAATATATCTCACAGAAATATTATGTTTTTTGGAAATGTGAAGAAATAAAAATGATAAAATAAAACCATGGTTATTGGAATATAGTATGAACTGACATATATATATATATATATATATATATATATATATATATAAAAATATGCTCTTTTTCTTGGGTTGAGCTTACTGGTAAGTGAAATTGCTAACTGCCACTAGCGAATAACGCAATGCTCTTTGTGTAAATAAATGGAGCTTTCGGCATTGACAATGTTTATTATTGTGATTTCGTTTATTCTCAGCAGCAGACAGATGATGGCCAAGTGGTTAGAAGCGCCGATCCTGGCTTAAGGCAGTTGCTTATCTAACTACATTGAAGAGCCATGATACAGCGAAACAGTCTGTCTGTAGATGACTATATATACATACATACGTGCACACACATGTACACATCTATCCCTTGACTTATAGAGCCTTAGCCATTGCTGTAGATAGCTAATATTTTCACATGTCAGCTACTGGTGACTACACCTGCCCCCCCCCCCCCCCCCCCCACCATTCGGTTAGAAAAATCGCATCGCCGTGTATAAATAATACCATTTTATCTTTTCAAATTTCATGATCCAAAACTTATGCTTATGCGAGTGTGTTCATTTTCTCAACCGCAGCGTTGAGCTGAAAAACAGATGGAATTTTAATATGAACCCTTTTTGAAACACTGGGCGGATTTCACTTGTTAGAAAAAAATATAAATAAATAAAAAGTAATTTTGCTCACGGATTCTTTGACCAAAATGTGTCACTGTCCACTCCTTGCCATTGAAAGTTTCTGAAAAAAATTTGTCTCATCATGTGGACTGTTTTGGTTTTTTTTTATCATTATTATTTTGCTGAAAATGTATTCAAAAGAAATAAAGATTGTGTAAACATTATCTGTCTGTCTGTCCGTGTGTCTGAGTGGGAAAACTTCCTGGACCCATCCCCCTCCCCCTTAAAAAAAATGTTCTTTCATATTTTCTCGTCATTCTCTCTCTTTCTCATATGTATTTTAACCTTCCGTCTTTTCCACATCTTCAGCTGTATTATTATTTTTTTTTTTTTTTAAATGTTTTTCTGAAATATGACATACGTTTTCTACGTTCCACGGTAACTTTGCAGTATAGTTAACAGTCAAGAAATCGAAAAAAAAAAAATACAACTAATAACTTTCAAAGGCATTAAAATTTAATTTTCTACCGATCTGTAAACTTTTGAAGTGTGGAAACTGATTGTAAGATTTATTATCTCTGAATTTGTTATTGTAAAATTGACTTATTATAAATAATAACAAAAAAATAATGACATCGATTTTATTTTGGGGAGTAGGTCGCTTAGCTTTAAATCATTTCAGGGTGAAAAAGATAGTTTAAAAAATAAAAAAATGACTTATCCTACTACTGACCCTAAGTCCGGGGGTGTACACTCGGACTTAGGGTTAATGGTAGGGTAAGTCTTCTTTTTTTTTGTTCACTATTTTTTAAGGAATGAACCTACTCCAACACCAGTGAGAGGCAGCCATTTTGATTCTTGTGTGATGAAAGAGAGAGCTTTGAACAAAATCTAATTTTGAAATTTGAAAAGCAAACAAACTTGAAGACAGTTTCAGAACATTAAAAAGATACAGATCGGTAGAAAATTAAATTTTAATGTGTTTGGTTAAAATTATTTGTTCTATATTTTGTTGTTTCGTGTCTGTTAACTATACTGCCAGATTACCGGTTTCACATATCTGAAGAAGATCGTACTGTACTGAAACGTCATATGGATTAAATAAAAGCCTATTCACAAAACATTCTTCCCTTATGTCATACTGTCAGCATTTTGGTCCATCCTATTTGTAAGTACATATTGACTGATCCACTTACCCTTCTCGGGTTATTATGAACTCATCCACAAAAAAAGGGGACGTCTTTATGCAGAGTAGTTCAATAATTTAAAAAAAAAAAAAATTTTTTTAATTTTCAAGATGGAAATAAAGTGAAAACTTTTTCGGCGTCGTTTTGGAAATTTTATTTCATGGCTGAAATTTGTTTTAAAAAAAGAAACTTTTCAGCATTGAAAACAAAATCAGGTAACAGCTTTTAATTAAAATAAAAACTCAATATGAAAACAAACAAGCCATTATTTTACACCGATGATCAATGTATTGTCATCATCAAACTCACCATTACACCCTGTTCCATAAAAGTTTACAAGTGAACAGAAATATCAAACCCGTTTTGATAATATTAAACTTTTCGTGTCTGTTTCTTAGAATTATTTTTTAACTTCAGATTCAATAAAAAAAAAATAAAATAAACTTTTAAAAAAAACTTTTTTTCTCTCTTCTTTCTGCTAAAGTTTTCAGTTTTCTTTTTGACAACAAATAATTAACTATTTTAGTTGGATTGTTTGGACTACTATTCTCATCTTGGTTGTTACCTTTCTTTTTTTTTTTTCACAACATTTCGGCCGATGTAACCTCTGACCTTCTTCAGGTGTATTTTTTTTTAAACTTTGTACTCTTCCTTCCAAATTCGAGAAAACACATACAGAACCGCAAACAGAACTCCTAATATATAGCTCTATCCAATTAGATATCGAGCACTTTGTTATTGTCTTGCAGGTTAGGGTTAGGTAAGAGAAACACAGTGGAAAAATTAAGAAAAGTATGTTACAGAAGTATGCATCATAATTCTGGGTTCATAACTGTATTGTGTCTGGGTAAGTCCATTTATTGATTGTGTCTGGGTAAGTCCATTTATTGATTGTGTCTGGGTAAGTCCATTTATTGATTGTGTCTGGGTAAGTCCATTTATTGATTGTGTCTGGGTAAGTCCATTTATTGATTGTGTCTGGGTAAGTCCATTTATTGATTGTGTCTGGGTAAGTCCATTTATTCTTAAAATAGGTAGATCAGCTTACACTATAACACTCTTTATTTGTGCAAGATCTGTTTCAGTTCGGTTTTGCCCCGATTTGGCTAGATCTATTCTTCTCGCCTGTTAATGCGCTTCCTGATAAAATCTATCTTTTTTCGCACTGCTAACAATTAGTATTTGTACTTAAAACTAAAAGCTGGCATCGAACAAACATGGAAGAAATGAATATAAACTACTCATCAAAAGATATAACATTGCAAAGTCATTATCATTAAATTAAATTTATTGAGAAAAATAAAAAGCTTTATAAAAAGATTACGATGGAAAGTATTCAACTTCCGGTCTAACGGTAACAAAAAAATATGAACAGCAAATATGGATGCTAAAACCACAAAATGTCCACAAAAAAAATGAACGAATTAAAAGAATTTGGAAATCTATTGATAAATAGTATAAACATTTTAGAATTTAGAAAAATAAACAACCCTTTTCAAAACAAATTTTTTTTTAAAAAAAAGTGCAACTTTTTAAAAATATTAGTAAAAGATGAATCAAAGATTTACAAACTCGATAATAATATCTATAATAAACTAATAAACAATTAAGTTACAAAATTCTGTAAATGAAAATGAAAAAAAAATCAACTATAAATAAAGAAGCAAAATTAATAACAGCTAAAAATTAATAATAGAATAAATTGTATAGAAAAGTTAGACTCGTTTATTACATACAAAGATAACTTCTTAAAACCATCTTGCAGATTATTTAAAAATAAGCAAATATTAGAAAGAAAAAAAAATTAAGAAACATATTGAACTGAAAAATATCAAAGCTAAAATAAAATGGTTTAACGATATTAAAAACAAAAGAAATTGCACATTTACACAATTTGCTATAAATGACTTTTACGCTCACATCAAAGAATGGACACTAAATAATGCATTATAATTTGTTAAGAAATATATCGATATTCTTATTGATGAAAGAAATAATAAAACATTGCAGAAAATCCATACCGTTCCATAGCAATAACATATGCATAAAAAAGATCAAACTGTAAACTTTGATGTCGTGATGGGGAGCCACAATACAATGTGAGTTGGCCAGAATACAGTAAAACTCCTACGCTACGAACTCCATAGGCTATGAACTTTCTACGCTACAAACAAAATGAAATATTAACTTACTATGCTTAGCAATTAAAAAAATCAAATTATAAAGTTAATTGATATATTTCTATAAATTAATATGTCTAAAGATATTTTTATCAATATACTAACAAACCGTTTTTAAAGTCGCAGAAAGAAATACAGAATCACTTCTAACATTCTTGGAATAAAAGAGTTTCTTTAATAACTACGATGTAGAGATGGTTCTGCTCTACAAAGAAAAATGTTCTTTAAGAAAATGGAACTGAACAAAGTATCCAAATTTCGACAAAACATAAAAGACTCAATGAAATCATTGAACAGGAATGATTTTGAAAATAATGAGGATATTCAAGAATTTTAGTACAGTGATATACATGCAGTATCCATTAACTTTTTGTTTTTAATATTTAGGCATTTAATGTCTATTTACGTTGATCAATAGTCATTTTCCTAATAAATCCATTTTGTTTACATACAGTTTCTTTAATTATCCTCATAAAATATTACTATAGTTGGCCAAACCTATATTCACTTTCTATATCTTTTAATGAAGAAAAAATGTTCAGTCATTTAATGTATCTTATGCTATGGCCAATCCTACGTTATAAACAGATCAAAAGTTCATAGTGGAGGAGTTTTACTGTATATATAATTAATAAGCTTTCATCTATAATGAGAAAGGAAAATATTGGTATCTACAGGGATGATGTTCTCATAATATTTCATAACACATCAAGCAGAAGTTTAGATAAAACAGAAAGAAATAGTACAAATATTTAAAATCTTGACTCTTGACATAGAAACAAAAATGAAACTAAAAGTTAATGTTTTAGACATAACCTTCAATTTAAATAATAAAACATTAAAACCTCATAGAAAACGAAACAGTATCCCATTATAATTAATAAACAGTTTTCAAACAAATCCTTAGGTTAATAAGCCATAGATTAGCCACTAATTCCAGCAATATAAATATATTTAACCAATGCAAAAAAAGAATATGAAACGGCTTAAAAAAAACAGTGGACATGATGATAAATTAATATTAATAAGAAAAGTAATAGAAAACGAAATACAATCTGGTTTCATCCACCTTATAACAGATTTTAAAACAAATTGAAAAGAAATATTCTTTAGGATAATAGATAAACATTCCCCTAAAAGCTACCAAATACCAATAAGAATAGCATTACACTTAGTGTTTGCATGCAATAAATAAAATAATGAAATAAAATAACAGTAATAATGGTATTAATGCTATTAGTGTTAATAATAATACCCACTCATGTAATTGTAGAATAAAAAAAAAAAATAATTGCCCACTAATGAATAAATGTTTAACAACTAATGCCATATACAAAATAACAGTTTGGATTATTCAGACTACTGTTCTCATCTCGGATGTTATTCTCACAACGTTTAAGCTGATGTAATGTCTAACCCTTTTCAGGTGCATCTTTTCGAACGGATCCCTTTATTACCCACTGGGGTAGCTTGTTCTCGTTCGGTCAGCCACAGATCTTTGCGCAAGAACCTGTGGCGTAACTGATATCATTGCTAAATAATAATCAGTTCTAAGTGACAGTCTTCTGGAGGTTGAAGGTTCAATCCTCAGTGTGGGCGATACTAATAATACAATTATGAATTACTTAATATTTCTACCCGGTCACGGCTGACACAACGAGAGCAAGTTACGCCTTTGGATTAAAGAAAAGGGTTCTGTTCAAAATTCCTTACAGATTCCCAAGTTCGATAAGATGCAGCTCAAGAAGGTCGGAGGTTACATCGGGCAAAACGTTGTGAAAATAACATTGAAGATGAGAACAGTAGTCCGAATAATCCGAATTATTAATCCTCATCTGAAAAATTCCAAAACAAAACAGTAAATAATAATATCAACAATTAACAGAAAGTGTACATAGAAAATAATGTCAAATGTAGGTATAATCATCACATGACATTCGGGAGTGAAAAACACAGAAATAGCACAAAACTGCTACCATACATGAAAACAAAATTTAAGATATTAGTTCTAATATCAATTAAGAAATCTTAAACTTAACTCCCACTTGAAATATAAATAGTAGAAACTGTACATTATGCTTAGAGGAAAAATATCAAAACATATATGTAAAAAAAAAATTTATTTATTAAACAAAAAACAAGAATGTATAGCTAAATACAAACGGGTATTTGTATTTAGTACTTTTTTTGCTACTTAAGCCCAAATTTAGTAATTACAAAAAGTACAATAAAAACAATCGTCCAATTAATTAACAATCAATATTGTGAAGAAAACAATTGTCCAGTAATGAATTAAGAATATATAAAACAATTTTTATTTATTTACTTTTGTAAGATGAAAATAATTTTTTAAAAACAGTAAAAAAAAAACAAAAAAACATTCATCTATTATACTGAAGCTGAGTCAATTAACATTTTTTCCTATATATTTTAATCACACAAAATACATATTAAAATATTCCTTAGTTCTGGTAATGAGTTATGTTTATAAAAAAATCTGTTTTATTTGTTCGGTCTAGCAGTAATTTGTAATTTACTGAACAAGTCACCAGTCTTTCACTTAGCTATATATACATTTCTCTCGCCCCCTCTCACTATGTTGATTCGACCACTCTCTAATATTTTGTAATGTCTCTGAGCATGCTACTTTATAATCTATAAGGATAATATAGAAGTTAGTTTTTAGTTATGCCGGAAGGATATCTTAATAGATATATTTACAGTTTATAGATTTTCGAATGGAATGAAAATCAAATCAATAGTGGTGGTTGTGACTCAACAGGTCACGGGTATATCGAGTAAATATATAAATCAAAAATAAATAAACATGGGTAAATCAAACTTTTTTTCCTCTCCTTAACCCATGGATTTTTAAAAATGCAAACTTTTATCATCAGATGAGATCATCAGAATAAATCAGTAAAAATCATATTGCATTTTTGAAAATCCATCGGTTAAGGAAAGGAAAAAACAGTTTGATATATTCCTTGTTTAAACTACTTGATTCAATAAATATTGTTGTTTTTCCAATTTTTATTCTCATAATTCATTTCATTTTATGTGTGTGTGTATATATGTATATGTATATATATATATATATATATATGTATATACATATGGAAAACGAAAAACCGGAAATTGCTTATATGTTGTCATGCTCAGCCTTCGTTGGGACTACAGCAGCATACACATGACAATGATAATCATTTTTTTTAAATCTGAAATCAGCTCCTTTGTCCCTGGACCGAATATCAACAACAGAAAACTGGGGGGGGGGGGGATTCTCCAGTTAAAGACACCAAGTATAGACATAAGGAACAAGCGAGAGAAAATAACCAAGTCATGATTTGAAAACAAATATTTATTGGCATCAAATAAATAAACATGCAAAGAACAAGTCCATTGAATTGTTCTTGGCTGGCCAATGTAAGGGCAGATAACTGCTTTTCAAAATGCTGTTTTTATCAAGGGAGATAACAAAGGGCAAAGAGTTACTCCACTTTAAACACTATTTTTCTCGAGCTGGAGTCTGTTCGATCTAACTTTTGTTTTTGCTGGTTTTGAATATTCTATTTCTCAAAATTAGAATTAAGTAAAAAACAAAATCCATAAATAAATCTTTTTTTGTTCTTTCTTTAAACTCTTGAATTTTGCTTTGTCACTTTTTTATTTGAGAGTTTGCGAGGCAATTTACATTTCCTGTCAACAACCATCAGTGGTTTAACATCCGTTTTACATGATTGCATGTGTTGGACGGCTTTAAACTTGATTTCTAAACTAACCTATCTTTGACCAGGTCTTTATTTATACCTCAGGTCTAGTTTTATCACTTTTTCCCATGTTTTCCTTGTCCTTTCCCTGCCAACTGAACCTCTTACCTCAACTGATCTACATCTAACTCAAGAACTCTCATCCATTCTTTCAATGTGGCCATACCATCGAAGTCTCCTGTTCTGCACACATCTACCTATACTGTCCAGATTTAGTCTTTCCCTAAGGTCATCAGAACTAAGCTTTTCAGACTCCTATTACACATCCATCATATGGTTCTCATATAATTTCTCTCCATACAACTCTTGTCCTCAACCCTAATTGGCCAGGTTTCAGGTTCATACATCACACTGTGTACACATGCCCGATAGATTCTTTCCTTGATCAACTGTAGTAACGCTCTGCTGGTTAGTAATGACAGAAGTTCCCTGAACTTACACCATCCACTCCTAACTCTTGCAATCACACTAGCACCTGCTCCACCCTGTGCTCCAATTGTATCACAAAGGTAACAAAACTTCTGAACAACCTCAATAGCTTCGCCATCCAGATCTACTTTGTCCACATCTGAATTCTCATCCTTCTCCATTGTTTTCACATCTTGCACACAAATTGGTTATCATCTCTCAACCTACCAGTAATTCCACTGCACTTCTTGTGTACCCAGTAAACAGAAGGAATTGGCTTATTCTCCGAATCTTTTATGAACATCAGAAGGATTTCATCAAATGTATAATTTTTCTGTGGTGTTTAATTTTAGATAAATCCAAACATTATTCATCTGATCAATGTTGGTTGAAAAAAGATTGGCGATATTGAATGATCTTACCTAGACACAGCTATTCCGAATGATCTCACCTAGACACAGCTATTCCGAATGATCTCACCTAGACACAGCTATTCCGAATGATCTCACCTAGACACAGCTATTCCGAATGATCTCACCTAGACACAGCTATTCCGAATGATCTCACCTAGACACAGCTATTCCGAATGATCTCACCTAGACACAGCAATTCCGAATGATCTCACCTAGACACAGCTATTCCGAATGATCTCACCTAGACACAGCTATTCCGAATGATCTCACCTAGACACAGCTATTCCGAATGATCTCACCTAGACACAGCTATTCCGAATTATCTTACCTAGACACAGCTATTCCGAATTATCTTACCTAGACACAGCTATTCCGAATTATCTTACCTAGACACAGCTATTCCGAATTTGTGGCCTTGGGCCATCATCAGTGGACTGTTTCTCTTGTACCAACGTTTGTACAACGTTTTAAGTGTAATTTAAACGGTTTTAAACTGATATAAATGATTCAAATTAAAATAAAATCGATTTTGTTTTAAATTCGAATTGTCTTATGGTTTTCAGTAATAAAGTAAAAATTCGATTTTTTATTCAATATTTAATTTTCAGTTAAAAAAAAATTTCCAGCAAATTAATAAATTTTGATGCTAAAATTTTTTTGAAAAAAAAGATTTTATGTGAGTTTTTTTCAATTTTTATTACGACTGTTTGGTATAGGAGAGGCAGTCTATTGATATTTATGAAGTCGGAATAGCAACATCTCGGTTAGATAATTCAATATCAATTTCCTTAAATGAACTCTTGGTGTTTCATTAGCTATTTAAAAATATTTTCTAAACATCAACATTTAAAAAATATCTTCTACGCATCAACATTTGCGACTGAAAAATTAAAATATTTATATTCTAGTTCTGTGGTTAGGGTTTTTGTATATAGCAATGCACGTATTGGAGCCTCTTCTTCAATATGTGGCCGCCATATTGTGTTATCATGGATAATATATGGTGGACGGAAGAATGATAAAAATGAGGGTAATGATTAAGAAACAGTTGGATTTACATAGATATATACATTTATTTTCACAAGGGACGGGATGTCAAGGACAAACTAACATTATACATGAAGGGGTGAAAACCAAAGATATAATTACTAAGTGAAAATGTCCCAACACAATCAAAATACACGAATTGTTTGGGTAAACAAAGAGATTAATGCATGGACAATATATAAATAAATATAATTCCGATTTGAATTAAGCCATTCTGGGAAACTTGTCTGACCCCGACCAGAAAGTGCTCGACGGCATGTAGAAGTCATAAACATTAATATTTCTTTCCTCTTGTGGAAAGCAGCCCCTGCGAGGCTGTTTGGTCACAGGATGACCAATCAAACATCTGGGCGTATTAATTTCCACCGAACCTTTGAAGGACTACATCCAACCCTTTTGGGATTTGCAGGTCAGAGAGACAGCTCCCAGACACTAACGAAGAAAGGCATCTTCTTTCCTGCCTCTGTCAACTGGACAGCCGGGTGAGGCTATCTTCACTTGAAGATATACTGCTCCAAGAAGACTTCCGGCAGCCAACCTACTTTATTACTCTATCCCTTTCTTCACTGTCTAAACTTCTGGCAACCTACACCCAAAGGTGTAAGTCACTTACATAAATGCATATCGTTGTTGCTTATAAAAAGGCCTTGTTTTCCTTTCATTTGACGATTTTTTTTATTACAAATTATTATAGGAATTCGTCTTACTGTTAATGTAAAGATAAGCTCTCTATAAGCATGCGGCATCAAGTTTTGTAAAAGCCATGTTGAGATCACCAGACGATCTGAGCCGCATCCAATCATCGTGGCATCTAAGCCAGGAAGAAACTGAATGTGGTTTTCCAAATTCGCATGGGGAGGAATTTTATATGGTTTTTGGTTTCCGGATATAGTAGTTAAGCTAGTAATGTTTCAGGGGAGATAACTTGGATATGGTCCAAGGGAGATAACTCCTGAATATTCTAAGCCAACACTACTCTTATTTTATACTTTACATTCGCTAAGAACAATTATTTTTAAAGTCATCACTCACCCAATTCTAAATTAGCATAAAACATTAAATTAAAGATATTGTGAGATCCAAATTAATCATCAAGAACACACATGCGTGCACACACACGCACACTGAATTTCAATGTTTTACCAAAATATTTTCCTTCAATTTCTAATGTGTGAGCAAAAAACCTTCTAAGTTTGTGTTTTAACAAATCTATTTCTAACGAGAACTTAGATTTAAAAATAATCTTGTATAAATAGAAACCTTGTCCATCAGTCACAATTTTTAAAAAAATGTAATAAATACACTGCGGAATTTGTGTCATTTCGAAATATCAGAGATCTTAACTACTTTTAGAAATGGAGAATATTGCATTAATAGTAAACTAGCGGGACTCGTGTAAATTACACGAAATGATGTTTTCAATACTGATTATCTTGTTCTAACCTATACAGTACTTTGTAAATGCTTTAGATTAAATGAAATTTGGCTCCAATTCATGAGTAGCATACACACATTCGGAAGGTCGTTGCTTTTGATGTAAGCGTGACACACAAAATGACACACACGCTATCGTATTAATATGCGTCTTCCCGGTCGTCCCGTACCTACCCCCCCCCCCTTCGATGTAGAAACAAATCTGAGAGGTTGGTTGGGATCGAACTATAAACTAGTCGGGCCGACGTCAAAATCCTACGTCGCTAACCGTTGGGACAAATGAAATACTTTGAAAGATAACGAAAATTAGGTGACTTGAATGATTTCCCTAATCTAGGTGCGGCACGCATGCGCAGAGCTTTTGATGTAAGCGTGACACACGAACACACACGCTATCGTATTAATATATAGATAATAAATTCCCAACAAATAAAGTTGATGCCATGACCTGAAATCAAAACCGAAACCTTGAGATCTACAGTCTGAGGTTCTACCAACTGACCTATTTGGACTTTCTTATGAATAGAGATTAAAACAGAAATAATGATAGCTTTGGTGTGACGTCATAGATTCATGATTTACGTCATGTTTCAAAACATGACTTGAAACATAAGCGATAATAAAAAAATAAATAAATGAATGAGTAAACATTATCAATAGCGTTGGAAATTATTTTAATCATCCAAAACAATTTATTTTGCTTTAACTACAAATAGTACGTAGTTTTTTCACACTTATATAATCCTCCAAGATCAGCAAAAATTTGCTCCTGGAGGGAACAAATTTTTGCTGATTATAGAAAATAAGTATTTGTCCAACGAATCTTCCTGCTTGTCAAAATAAATCGATTCTTCAGCTAATGCCTATTTCAGATATAATTTTATTCTGTGATGATTAGGTGAGTCGATTTTGTTTCAGTTTTAAAAATTACTTTCGATGAGTTTAAAATATATTCGGTAAATCTCATCTCTTGGCGTTTTTGTAAATAAAATATCATTCATATTCCTCCATCTAACATATAAAGTTATCTTGTCGAATTTTCAAATTCAGACCCAAACAACATTTAAGCTAACAAATCAAACTTTGTTTCTGATGAGCCAGTTTTCATTTGTTATTGTTGTGCCATGTTATTGGCAATATAGTAAAATACTTCAATTTATTTTAAAAAGTTACTAAAAACAGTACAATTGATTTTAAAAATTACTTAATCTGGCCCAGACGACTGTAAATATGACTTTAAATAATCACCTAAAAATAAAAATTAACAATGTGTATAACTTTTAAATTGACGAATAGAAGTTGTCTACCTTAAGTTTATAAATGTTTAAACAAATAAAAATTAAAAACTAAGATGCCTTTACTGTATCCACAGCAACGCAGGGGACGTAGAGTTAGTGTTAAATATTACGCAATAAAGTTTTAGAAGTAAAACTGTTGTAGAATAATATCAATATTTGGTTGTAGCCTCACAAGGTAAATATGGGAGGAAGTGATAAAAATGGACCCGAGGGAAATAGTGACAAATAAAGACTTGGCCAGAGATAGGTTAGTTTGGAAATCAATTTCTAAAAGCCGTCCAACACATGCCAGCATGTAAAACGGACATTAAACCGAATATGATGATAATGATGATTAATCTTTGAGAATAGTTTCAATTTATTTCAACAGCTCTAAAATTAAAATCACGTTGAGATATTTTATTGTAATTTTGTAATTAAATTTATTTGCTATCATTTTTTTTTATGGTACCCGGATGAAGCACAAAAAAAGGCAATGTTTTCCTCCAAGTATCTCTTTCACCAGATCGACATTGCCTAAGTGAAATGATTGTGATATATTTGTCAAGGGATGAAATCAGGAATTAAGAAAAAGCATGTCGTATCCACATCATGCTTTTAGTGGCTGTGTATTACGGTTTCTGTGGTTAAAAAGAGCTTAAAAGACTTTCATAGCTTGTGTGACGTCACTGAAGATTTCGCTGATAAAGGGAGATAACTTTTCATTTTATTCTTTTTAAAAGAATTTAACTTCCAAGATTTTCATTTTTCAACATTTGTCAATAAAAATCTTGACAATATCAATTTCACCCTGGAAAACAAAAAAAAAATAATGAACTTTGTATATTTTCAATTAATGTTGCGGGACGACATTATAATGAGCTGGCGTTTCATTGGATGCAGAGGTGTGGTGATGCCCACGGCCAACTCCTTCCTTGTATGCCTCAAAACCTCAAGTCCTAGAACTGAGAAATATGAGAAAGAAATAGTTTGAATGTGATTGAATACCCTCCTCCCCTAATATGTATGCCGAAACCAACAGGACGGTACTTCCTCCGCTTATGAACACCACTGCTTGGATGACAGCTAGAAAGATGCGATGGAACATCCAAGCCGTCCTAGTGCAAGGGAGACAACTTATAACATTACAATGATCTCTATGCAATAAATCATCACTTTACAGTAACTAATGTGCTTACAAAGAACCATTACCCTGTTTTTATGAGTCCGTCATTTGAAACCTTCTTTCTTCTTTGCCCAGTCTTCGACTTACCTATAACTTGGGTTACACACTCTCTGAGCCTTCCTTTTAATTTAGGCTTTTACCAAACTTAGATATCTTACAATAATTCCTGTTGCAAATTGATCAGGTCGAAAGCTCTTTCGTCACAGCTAATAACGAATAAAAATGCATTTTGAACGCACATAAGATTGCCTGGCTTTACTTCGTCTTCTGCAGATGAAATAACAATTTTGCTAACCTGAAAAATAATATCTTAAACAGAGACACGGAACTTATATACACCAATTTGACCGAAATATCAAACAAAAACACTCAGTGTTATTCAATAACATTTGCCTAAATAAACACACACACACACATATATATATATATATCAATAGATAAAGTGAAAGAATAAAATGAGGTACGAATCAAATTTTATGAACTTCCGGCCTGGATAGCTTTTTTCGCTCACCATTCACCACTTGGATTATTCTTTAATCAACATCTTGGATGTCTTGCCATGAGCTATTTTAGACTTGTTGACTTGGATGAATTGTATAGTTTTACTAAATAGTATGTTTTGGGCCGATATATTTGATGTTTTATATATCGATATTTTAATATATATATATATACGTATATATATATTTTATATATTTTCAAAGTTTAATTTTTATTACCTGCAGTAATGTCATTGCGATAATGGTCCTCTGAGGAGAAGATTTTCTTTGAAAACTCATGAGTTAAGGACTTTAAAAGAACTTTGCCTGAACATTGAATTGTAATAAAATTTGATTCGTACCTAATTTTATTCTTTCACTTTATCTATTGCTATTAATGCTCTATCCAGTATATTGAGCTTTATTTTTATCCGGATGTCCACTAATTGAAGATATTAGTTGCCTCTTATATCTTTTGTTGCATTAACCTTATATATATATATATATATATATATATATATATATATATATATACATATATGTATATATATTACATATATATTAAAGTCTACCATTCCGGACCTTTAAATATTTAACAGTAAGCCCACCCATTTTACAATTTACTTTCTTTATATTTAAATTTTTAAATATAAATGAATTGATCTAAGATTTACCGTCTCTTTTCATTTATTTTTGTTTATTCCACCTTCCGGTTTTTCAACATTGCATTGCTTCTGCCTCAGAATTCTCACCTTCATATTTACTTGTTTACTAGAAATGAATGCTTCAAGCAAACTACCATTTTCTTTTTACATACATATATATATATATATATATATATATATATATATATATATATATATATAATTACAGTAATATCATACTGCGATTTAATGTCAATTTCGGAGAAGAAAAAAATTACACGTTTGTGGAGAAAATTCACAGCATACTTGAACAAATCCAAGTTATCATAAGAGCATTCCCGTTTTCAGAGATAGTTACCAGATGAAAACTTCATAACATTCAGGTAAAAATCCAGGTAGCCAAGCCATCAGATTGTCAATGGCGACATAGAAGTAATATAAGCCAAAACCTTAAAACTAAAAAGAATCGAAAATAAAATGTCCAGAAAAAACTAATGCACATCAAAAAGTATTTGCCTTTATTTCTGAAAATATTTTTCAAAATCAATCACAATAATTAAGAAATTAAATATATATATATATATATATATATATATAGTTAATTTATAACAGGGAAGGTGTGTCAAAGACAAGCATAAGAAAGACATGAAAAATGAGAGAGGATGAGAATAACAAATATAATTATTAATGAAAGAGTTCATGTTAATAGACCCTAAACATGCATTGCCAGGGGAAACAATCTATATACAAACAATCTATATATGCATGGGTGTTATAAAAGTAGGTACGACTTACTTTGATAATATCTGAGAACGACTTCTGTGACCAGTAGAAAAGGACCATGCTAAGATGGCTTGCTGTCTGTGAGTTTTGTCTAAACTGTGACCAGAAGAGAGATTTGACGAAACAGCATCAGAGCTTGACCGGACATGTTCGACTAACAAAGTCCAATGCCAGAAATAGGAAAAGCCTAGTTTAGAATCTCTCACATGAGTGAAAAGAGTTCATTTTTTTTGTACTGCCAAATAGAAGATTGCATTCCTAGTAATAATTCAGGGGAGATAATTAAATCTGGTTCAAGGGAAATAACTCCTGAATATTCTGAAGAAACGTTCTTATGTTTCATCTACAGACTGTTTTGGCTAAGATCAAAGTGTAGTATCTGTTCCGATGGATACTGCACCCCATAGACTGGTATTGTCTTGGCCTTCGGGGCTTGATTTACGCTGGTCTATGTGTCTGTCCTGTGCAGTTCTAGGAGGTCCACCCTCCCAGGCTTCGCCTCCCCTCTTTGGGGAGGAGTAAGTTTATTGCTTACTGCCTGAGGAGCCCCTACCGGGGAATGCCGACGGGGCTGCACAGGCAATTTTTAAACCCCACTTTCCCGACCCGACCTTGGGTCACATCTTACTTGTGGGAGTAAGATAAAAATTGGCCTTGTGCCTAACTCCTGGAGAGGAGTAAATCAATACTCCAGCTCAGGTTTTGCTGATTCATACATTCAAAAAGCTTAAAAAGGCTAAGATTTTTTTTTCTTTTTAAGTTCTGGAAACATTATATTTAGGATAAAAAATATGTTAACTGTTGCTAGAAGTCTATTAAAAAAAATTAATTTTTAATGGTTTGCTGTATGAAAAATCGGCAATGTTGCATAATAGTTAACAAAAAAAGGAGGCGAAAAGAAAAATTCCACAAATAATTGTTACCAAACACAAGAAAAGCTTGCTTTTCTACCTACCTACTATTTTTTTTTTATTCTAAAGGTTTATTCATTTTAATATAAAATACGCAAGAGTGAGAATTCAAAATGGCTGCCGCCACTTTCAGGAAATCACAAAGTCTGATTACTTTTTCTTTTTCGTCAATTCGGTAGAAAAATAAATGTTATTGCATTTGGAACAGTTAATTGTATATTTGTTTTTGTTTTTTTTTTAAACCCAAAAAGACGGAAAAAAAAACCTCACATTAATCAAACTTTGGTGACATCCGCCAAAGCCGTCCGTCCGCTATGATAAAACGTAACTCTAGTGATAGACAATTTGAGCAAAATCTTATATTGAAATAAAAACGTATTCAAACACAAAGAAATATGCAGGTAGGAAGAACACTTTTCTTGCATTTGGTAACAGTTATTTGGTGAATATTTGGTTTTTTTTTTAACCATAATGCACCTTTGCAAAAAAAAAAAAAAAAGCTTAAACAAGCTATTTAACACATTTACATGTATTAATAAGAGTCTAATATGCTTCTGTGCATGTATCTTATGTCAATTAGCCGAATCAGAAATTCCAAACAAATAAAATGAATCATGTAGAACTATGGCCTTCATAAAGAGAAGGCCTTTTATTATGTGAGTAGTTTTTCTGATGATGTCACAGTGGTTGGTGCTAGCCAAAATACCTGAAATTAACTGCTATTTTCAGGGGATTAATAGAGGTTCGCTAATGTTTTTTTCCAGGTTGACTCGTGATTGGGATCACAGTATTTAAAAAAAGAAAAAATTGAAATTGTCTGGAACAATTTCAATTCTTTTAAATAATTTTTTTGAAAAAAAAAAAAAAAAAAAAAAAAAAAGATAATATTACCAAGAAATTAAGCAAAAAATGTCAAACATTTGACTAAATTATCCAACAAATTTTTTTATAAGTTTGATTTTTTCAAATTTATTTCTGAACTAGTAACTTTGTTTGTTTGTATTGAAATTATTGGTTTGAATTTCATTTTTCTACTTTTTAATTTTTTTTTATTTTAAAAACTTATTCATTAGGTTTCATTTAAAATGGTTATATTGAAAAGGTTTAGCCCTCCAAATATCCGCCAAATTTTATCGACTAGTTTTGTCTGATTTGCTAAGTGGTGACAGGGAAAATTAATACATCGTTTTTATTTGTTTTATTTTTACGGATTTTTTTTTTTTTTTGCCTTAATTCATATTTGGCAAATATTAATTAAATAATAAAATCAAACTCTTTATTAAAAATGTCGCCACTCGGACTTAGGATTATTGGAAAGGGTATGTTTTTTCTGTAAGAAACAAATAATAAAATCAAACAATGTTTATTAAAAATTAAATTAAAATGTATTAAAAATTAAACATTATAATAATGATGTATCCAATATAGAATATTGCTGAAGAAATTGTCTTTAAAATACAATTTAAGCCGAAAAAAAAAAAAAAAAAAAAAAAAAAAATTAATATTTTCAAAATAAAAAAAAATCGGACAGCAAATTAATACAGTGGATTAACTTACCCTGTCACTGCTTAGTAAATCAGAAAAAAAAAAACTAGTCGATAAAATTTGACAGCCATTTTGGGAGCTAACAGCTTCAATATAAACTTTTACACTAACTTATTGTTTGTTAAAATTTTTTTGTAATTACTCATCGTTTGTTTTGAATGTTTGTTTATTTAATTGTTTGTTTGTTTCCCTAAATTCATAATTGCAGTATTTGATTGTATGCTGCTTAAAAAGTTAAAAACACATCGTGACCCTAAATATTTTCTAAACAACAAATAGGTTGATATTGTAACTGAATTTTTTAAAATAATCTTCATTGCTTGACTTTGCATGTTTTTATTTTAATAAATATGTCAAGAAACTTGTTTTCAGATTGTTCGCAATCAAAATAAACAAATTTTAGTCTTTAAAATCCAGTAAAAATCGTGATGTTTATTTAGTTTAACGCAAAAATAACTGAACTATTTTATTTTTTTTTTTAAATATGGAATAAAGTTAAATTTAAGTATAAATCGGATCGTGTTCCCTTTTTTTTTTTTTTTTTTTTTTAAAAATATTTTTAAAATGTTTTCTAAACATATTTTAATTATCGACAGCCTGACTTTTCGACTTGTCTCACCTGCACCAAAGTGTATGATGTCATTTTCGATTGAACAGGCCTTCTTAACGAAGGTCGTGGTAGAGCATAGAACAAAGAAAATGTTATTCTTCATAAACGAATCAGAGAAAAACACTGCAATTCATGCCAGAAAAAAAAATATCACAGGGTGATAACTTGATAAAACACCAGAGTTTTTGTTCCTATTTACTTGATTCCCCACGAGGGCAGAGTTAGACAAAAGGGTTGTTTTTAATGCGGAGAAAATCCAGCTCCCCCAAAAGGGACATTCTGGATTGGGAGAAAAATAAAAATTACCTTTTTCGAAGGATTTTTCCTTCACTGACCGAGGACACAAAAAATGAAGTATAGTATCAGAACAGATACTAAGCCAAAAGGCCAAGGAATACCAGAGTTTTTTTTTTTGTTTTTCGTTTTTATTAAGGAGTCACCTCTTATCAAGGCCAAAAGTCACTGAGGATACGGGTCGATAGGATGGATTGTCGGTTGAATGATGATGAATATTTTTTTTTTTTTTTTTTTTTTTACATGATTCACCCCAAACAAGGCAGGACGCCACTGTAAACGTAAGGGGTTACTGAGAAAAAGGAAAAGGGGAAAAGGATTGGTGGTTCAGCTTAAATTGGGATCTGAGCAGCGAGATGTGTGTTTACATTAGTTTTAAATTTCTGCATGTCAGTACTGTCGGGGAAACAGGGGGCAGGGAGGGAGTTCCAGAGGCCAGCAGCACGAGGAAAGAAGCTATTTGAGTAGAATGCTCTCCGGCATCTGGGGACCTCCACAGTGAATGAATGAGATTTAGTAGAATGTCGAGTTAGTCTAGTGAATTTACGTCGAGGGGGCACCAGAGTAGCCAACTCATCGGAGCATAATCCATTGAAGTATTTATAAAACAAACACAAGGATGCCACATTGCGGCGATTATGAGAGGATTGAAAATGATGGATGGAATGAACAAAATTGGATGACTTATGAGGACGATTTATGACAAGTATTTGTTGACATTGGATTTGGAGACGACCATGTTGTAGTATGCAGGGAAGCAGTCTCGTTATGTCTTTCACCCATGGGAAGTTCTTGGAAAGAAAACTGTTCATGGAAATTCCGTTTGATAGAGGTACACGGAGGAACAAAGGAAAGTTCTTATCAGTTGTGGTAGGAAGACGACTTCAGTTGAAGGTCATTAAAATGGAAAAATCATACGACGGTTGCGGAAAAAGAAAAGAAAACAAGATAATTTTTTTCGTAATAAGTTTTATTTCTTTGATACATTTTGTTGCAGAAAGTACAGAGAACCTTGGTCAATCTACAACAGGAGAGCATTTTGTATTTTTATTGAAAATAATACAAGATTCTTCTTCTGCAGAGGTTGTGAAATCTGTACATATATTTACATGGGATAATTGACAGGGAGACACCCGACACTCCCGCTGTCTAATACCCTCCTCTTCCTCACCTGTTTTTTTTTTTTCTTTTAGAGAAGAATCGCAAACAACCTGATACTCATTCACATTACTTAATCTCGTTAATATTATTCAGGAATTTAAAAAAAAAGTCACGATTGAGTCACACAAGTGAGTGTGTGGGTTTGGGGTGGGGATATAGATGCTTAATTAACGCAAGCAGGTTCACACACCTTGCAAGGAATTCCACAAACCCTATTTCGAAAGATCAGATAAAAAAATTATTTGCCGCCCCAATAACTTTTTTGGTTTTCATTTGTTCCCCCACTTTTTTTATTTTTTTTATTAAGGCAGCGACCAGCGCCAAAGGAGGAATTTAACGTTTGATAAAACCTATGCAGCAGAAAGAATTAAGATATTTTAGATTCAAAAGCAACAATAAGCATATAAATACAATTGTTTCATAACCATTTAATTAATGTTTGTTTTTTTTTAGTTGCTTATTGTGTGTGTAAAAGGAATTTAACCACAAAGACCCAGTTTGAGAGCAACGTTAACAGTCATCAAATACAGAGTCAGTTGGAGTTCCGCTCTTTCATGATTGGTTTACAAAATTAAAATGAACAGATTGTCTCACATTATTCATTTTAATACCAAAAGTAAAATTGTAAGGCGGGGGGGAAAGGGGAGGGGCTTGTGTTGACCTGAAGGTGATCAATTGCGTTTTTTTTTTTTTTGGCAGATAAAATTGCCATTGATTTTTAGCACCAGAAAAGCCGAAAGGAATGACTTTTCATCAAGTAAGCTTAAGATAATGAAAAGCAGGAAATAAAAAAAAAATTTTTTTTTTTAAATAAGAGGGAGAAATATGTTGCGTCCACCATTGTCAAACCAACTGTAGAATTTTAAGAATTCTTTTTTTTCCCAAACAACACAACGAAAGCAACAACAGCAAGTAAAATGGAGGAATTAAGAAATGAGAGAAAAGACCGAAATCTAAAATTTGTAAGAGGTTTTTATTTTTGCTTTCCTTTGTCTGGTTAATTAAAATGGGGGAAAAAAGGTTATAAGAACTAATTCTTTAACTAATATTTCTGAGGCCGCTCTTTTTTTGAGAATGGCTTCTGATAAGATTGATACAATCTGAATGCTAGGCTTAATGGTATATGAAAAAGAAATAGACCAAAAACCCCAGCCGACTAACGTCTAAACCCAAAAATCAAGCTAATATCTAATAAAACATTTCTTAGAAGCAAGATCTTTTTCAATTAAGTACAATATCAAATTTTAAATAAACAAAAGAAATGGGAGAAATCTGAAAGTTTATCAACTTAACTAATCAGTTGGAATGATTTACAAAAAAAAAACAAAAAAAAAACAAAAAAAAAAAATCAAAGAAATGCATAAAAAAAAGTGATATTTACAGTGACTTTTATGCAGGTACATTTTCGTATTTATACATGAGCATTATTTTGATCCTTTCATTGGAAGGTGTTTTTTTTTTTTATTTTGTACAATTTATATTCTGTGACTTAATCAATGGCTGACAAATAGTATCCCTCACCACTTCTTATTGACTAGGGAAGGGGAGGAAGAGAAATAAAATGTTGTCTCAATAAGATGAGTTGGTGACTGGATAAAAGTATATATTAAAAAAAAAAAATCAGACAAAAATACACCACAATCAAATTAAATTTTTAAGAATTTTGAAGTAAAAATATAATTTTTATTATTTTTTAAAATTTTGTTTGCAGTAGACTTTTGTCCGTTTTTTTTTAATTTTTTTTTTTTTAAATTTTCTTTCAACTTTTATCTGGTTAACTTTTGTGAGACAATAGTTATTTGCCCTGAATTTAAACAGTAAATGATTTTTCAGCAAAGACAAATCAACTTTTTCACAATGGACCAACACTTTTGTTTTAAAAATATATTATGAAAACAAAGTAGATAATTTGTGTATTGTTCACAGTGTGTGTAACAATAGATATTGAAAATAATGTCTAATTAAGGAAGATAAATAAGTTATAATAAATTAATAATTCTAACTGCCAAATTTTACCAGTTTCTGTTCTACAAATCATTAAGTTATTCGATAAAAATAAAATTCAAAATTGTTCAAAAGAAATTAACAGAATCAAATGACTTTCTTGATATTGCAAATTTCTTCAGCAGAAAAAAAAACTTTAAAATTTCATATTTTGAAGAATGGCCGATATATTTAATTTATTTTTGTTAAAAAAATGAAAATCTCAAACGACAAAAAATATTATTTTCTAATTAAAAAAATTGACAAATTAAGTTCTTAAAAAGTTTCTCAATATCTGGATTTAAGAAATCCCTCAACTATTTGCATAGAATATCCAATAAAGTGCAATCGTTAATTGAATCAACCAAAGTTCTGCTCACTTGTGTTCTTTTATTAAAATCATGTTTTTTTTTTTTTGGGGGGGGGGGGGGAGTTAGTTGCAAAATTGCATTTTTTTTTTTAGTAAACTGCACATATCAAGATAGATTCAGAAAAAAATAATATTGCACATAATTAAAATGTTGTTTTTTTTGTTTTGTTTTTAAATAAGTCCAGATATAAACAGAAACTTATTTGTTATGTTGCTAAAACAGTGAAGATATTTATTTCTAACAAGTAATTTAAAGATATTACTTATTTGCCAGGTGTTGAATTGGAACAAAAATTATTTCATTATGGAGACGTAAATGAGCAGGTCCACCCCCAAACGGCGACATCTTCAATTTTTGGTCAGGATGAGGAGAGGGGATGGTGGTGGGGGGGTATAACAGAGGCAAACAATAAAATAAAAGTCACTAATAGGTGGGATGGGGTAGGGGTGAGGGCGAATCTGGTTGGTGTTCAGATTATGTTTTTTTTTTGGATGACTTTTTATACAACTTTTTGCAACAGCTCCTTCTCCTCCTCCTCCTCAAGGCACTGGCTTTGTTAGCAAAATACGACAAGCAGACTCACATTGGAGTCACCAATTTTGCAGCAGCCCTCCTCCACCCCCACACACAAAACTCGTTCGTATTTTAGTAACAAAATGAAAATGAAAAATAAATATGCTTAGTTATACTTAAGGTGAAAATTCTGTAAAAACTTGAAACGGGGGGGGGGGGGGTAGTACTTTGCATTTTTGCTTTATTAATTACAATTGTTTCACAATAAAAATGAAAGAAGATTCTAAAGAAATCCAGAATTATCTGAGTAAGACAGATAAAAAAAACAAAAAAACGGTTTAATTATGATAATGCTGATTCTCACCTCCATTTAAAGAGAGATAGAAAGAGAGAGAGAGGGAGAGAGAGAGAGTGAACACCTTTCTAAAAGAAGTTATTAAAAAAAAAAAAACTAAAAAAAAAACAGTATTTCCAGATATAGATATTTGATTATGAAAGGGTTGGGGTCTACCCATCTAACATCCTCCCTCAGTTCTTGCTCTCTCTCTTCCGACCGGGGTAGGTAGGGAGGGGGGGGGGTTGCAAACTGTGGTTCATGCGGGAAGAAATATTAATAGGGCACACTTTTCTTTGACAAAAAAAAAAAAAAAAAAAAAAAAACTCTCCTCAAAACTTCTAATCTTATCCCTTGCATATTTAATAGAAATGATCAGTTTTTTCTTAAAACATTCAAAATAGAAGAAATCGATAAGGATTCAATGACCAAAAAGGTCAGACTAGATAAGTTTCAAAGAAAATTTGTTTTCATTATTCAATAGCATCTTAAAAAATTAGCAGATTAATGCATACACATGTTTTATTATTGAAATTTATTTTTGACGTATGTTATGTGTATTATGCTGCCTTTTTATGCTAATGTGTGGGCAGATAATATCACTCAATTAACAATTTATTTAATCCGTGGGGCTGGGAATAAACAAATAATACTGTGCAAGTCTCATTTTTTACTTTGTGATATTCCTTGTTTATTTCCAGCCCTGCTGACTAAGCAGTTTAGTGATATTACCTGCAGAAACATTAACAAAAAAAAGGCAGCATAATATGTAACACACACGCACACATATATATATATATATATATATATATATTAAAAACCTGAAACTTAAATTTAAAAAAAAAAAAAAAAAAATTTAAAAAAAATGGAGAATAGTGAGTTTTAACTAATAGAAAATTAATAACAAGAGAGGACAAGGTGGAGGGTGGAGAAGAGAGAATTGTATAAAGTTTATGAAACAATGATTAAAATTCATTTTTATTAAAAGGTTTTTTGGGGTTTTTTTTAGTCATTATACAACTTTATAGCTGGGAAATGTAAAAAAAAAAAGTGAGGGGTGTGATGGGAGGAGGACATGTTTTGCTTTGACCTTTGTTATCTCATTAATGTGCGTCTTTCAGCCAAGCGATATTTATTGTTTTTAGTTTTTTGCCTTGGACAATTATTGGTAAACCCTGTCAATAATAAAATGGCTCGTGAAAAAATGCCGGCCTCTTTCCCCCCTTCAAAAGGGACGTTCACAAATTATGGCTAATATTTCAGAAATGACGACAGCGGGTGAAAATGAAGAACATCTTTTTGAAGGAGAGAAGAAAAAATAAAATAGATTTGTCTTTTTTGCTTTCCTCTAATTTGTAATCGGAACATTTGAAACTGCCACCTTCATGCAATAGACAGACAAGAGGAGGAAGAAGAAGAAAACATTTATTTTAAGTATTTTTGCACTTTTGGTCTGTGCATTTTAAATCTTTTACGCAACGCAAGTCTCAAACAACTGATGTCATTCATTCTGATGGGGTGCACAATTAAATATTTCGGAACACAAACTAGATGTGGATGCATCTCAAATAAATTCAGTGAATAAGCTAAATTCTGGAAAGAGTTTGAGAATTTTATGAAATATTAAAAAAAAAAAATTATAAAATGTAAAATATGAAAAAGCAAAAAAAAAAAAATTAAAATAAACATCCTCAAAATAAAGTGGGATCTAAATGGAATGTTTAGTTGGAAAAAATATCTTAAGAAATTCAGAAAAAAACTTTTTTAAAAGAAATAAATTTAAGCTCAATTAAATGTCAATTTTGGATTAATTAAGATAAATAAAAAAAACGAGTTATAAATATTTTTTTAATGTTCTTATCAACAGAGAAGAAGATTTTTAAAGTGTGTGGTCCCAGTACCAGAATATCTAATTTAATAAAAAAATTTTTTTTAAAAGCCTTAAACTTTTTCTAAGAATAGGCATTATTGCTAATTTAAAAGTAAAATAGCAATTTATAAATTAGCAATGGAATCAAAAGATAAGACAAAAATTGATGAGACATTAGAGGGAGAAAGAGGGAAGGAGAAAGAGGGAGAGAGAGGGAGAGAGAGAGAGAGGGAGAGAGAAAGAGGGAGAGAGAGGGAGAGAGAAAGAGGGAGAGAGAGGGAGAGAGAGAGGGAGAGAGAGAGGGAGAGAGAGAGGGAGAGAGAGAGGGAGAGAGAAAGAGGGAGAGAGAGAGAGGGAGAGAGAAAGAGGGAGAGAGAGAGAGGGAGAGAGAGAGAGGGAGAGAGGGAGAGAGAGGGAGGGAGAGAGGGAGGGAGAGAGAGGGAGAGGGGAAAAGAGACGTTAGAGAGAGAGAGACGTTAGAGAGAGAGAGACGTTAGAGAGAGAGAGACGTTAGAGAGAGAGAGACGTTAGAGAGAGAGAGAGACGTTAGAGAGAGAGAGAGACGTTAGAGAGAGAGAGAGACGTTAGAGAGAGAGAGAGACGTTAGAGAGAGAGAGAGACGTTAGAGAGAGAGAGAGACGTTAGAGAGAGAGAGAGACGTTAGAGAGAGAGAGAGACGTTAGAGAGAGAGAGAGACGTTAGAGAGAGAGAGAGACGTTAGAGAGAGAGAGAGAGACGTTAGAGAGAGAGAGACGTTAGAGAGAGAGAGACGTTAGAGAGAGAGAGACGTTAGAGAGAGAGAGAGACGTTAGAGAGAGAGAGAGACGTTAGAGAGAGAGAGAGAGAGACGTTAGAGAGAGAGAGAGACGTTAGAGAGAGAGAGAGACGTTAGAGAGAGAGAGAGAGACGTTAGAGAGAGAGAGAGACGTTAGAGAGAGAGAGAGACGTTAGAGAGAGAGAGACATTAGAGAGAGAGACATTAGAGAGAGAGACATTAGAGAGAGAGAGAGAGAGAGACATTAGAGAGAGAGAGACATTAGAGAGAGAGAGAGACATTAGAGAGAGAGAGAGAGACATTAGAGAGAGAGAGAGACATTAGAGAGAGAGAGAGACATTAGAGAGAGAGAGAGACATTAGAGAGAGAGAGACATTAGAGAGAGAGAGACATTAGAGAGAGAGAGACATTAGAGAGAGAGACATTAGAGAGAGAGACATTAGAGAGAGAGAGACATTAGAGAGAGAGAGACATTAGAGAGAGAGAGACATTAGAGAGAGAGAGACATTAGAGAGAGAGAGACATTAGAGAGAGAGACATTAGAGAGAGAGAGACATTAGAGAGAGAGAGACATTAGAGAGAGAGAGACATTAGAGAGAGAGAGAGACATTAGAGAGAGAGAGAGACATTAGAGAGAGAGAGAGACATTAGAGAGAGAGAGACATTAGAGAGAGAGAGACATTAGAGAGAGAGAGACATTAGAGAGAGAGACATTAGAGAGAGAGAGACATTAGAGAGAGAGACATTAGAGAGAGAGACATTAGAGAGAGAGACATTAGAGAGAGAGAGACAGAGATTATCATCAGCAACATTGAAAAAAATCAAAATGAGCAGCAGCAAGAATAACAGAAGCAGCAACAGCAGCAGCAGGTGAAGGGGATGGGGAACTATTTTAAACAATGTACATTTTTTTTTAATATTTATTATTTACTCATAGACATGTGTGTATCGTAAGTTCATACGCACAATAAAAGGAATTAAAGCAACGACAATCTGCATTAAAATTATACGAATTTGTGTCACTCAAATTCCAAGCATTGTAAAAAGGGAAAGATTTTATTTTTTTTACATTTAATGAAATTTCAAGAATTGAATTTCTTTCAACAATTTACAAAAGAACGTGCAGAGAATGGGGCGGGGGCTTTCAAACAATATTCACATCGCATTCTTTTTTTTTTTTACAATTAAAAAAAAAAAATCTGTGTTTGTGAATTTATTAAATGATGAAAGGAGCTGCAACTGAACAAAAGAAAACAAATTCATTTCTGATTTTGTGCTGTGGGTTAGAGTTAGGGTTAAATATTATTTTTAAAGTTATAAAAGATCTTTATGGCTGACAGATTGGAACCATTTTTAAAGCTTTGTATAACTTATGCAGATGAGGACTGAATTTTTGTAAAAAATCTAATATAAGAAATTTCCTGCCATTGTTTTCTTTTTTTTTTTAAGCACGAAAAATGTTTTTAGATTTTGGACAACAAAGATGAAGCTTATTTTAAGCTGAGGATTAATCATTATTTTAATCAAAATAAATAAAACAAAAAGAATGAAACGTGCGATAAAAAAAAAATGTTTTGAACATTAAATTTGTCTAAATATTTTTTCGTAGTTGATTTTAGAGAAAAGGGAAAAAAAAAAAAAAAAAGGTTATGTTCTCTGCATTTAAGGTTCATTTTTTCTTCTTCTGTAAATAAAAACCAAAATGGGCATTTCGACTAGCAACTACTCAATTTTGGGGATCCGATTTCTTTTTCAATTATATAAACATTTAGGCTTAATTAAAATCAACAAGACAACGTTCATGACAGCCTAATCAATAAATGTGCAAAGAGAAAAACCTGTGTGTGCGTGCGTGCGGGGGGTTACCATCGACCCATGTGAATAGCTACAGCAAACAGATTAAAAATACAGGCGGGGCTGGGGAGAGGGGGCTTAGAAATTGGGCAAAGATGTCTTTATCAAAAATAAGAATGCAGATTAAAAACAGCACTTCCTCCTCCAACTTTCCAATAAAAAATTTAAAAAAAAAAAAAAGAAAAAAAAAGTTCAAATTCAAAGGAAAAAAATGAATAGAGATGAGTTCAATAAGTTCTGCAAACAAAAATATAAAAAAAATTGAAAAAAAAAAAAAAACTCATCAAGATTTTGTCGATCATCAGTTGAGGAGACGTCCAGTTGGTGTCCAAAAAGTTGCAGACTTGGACGATGGCTGTCTTGCAGATGGCGGTTTCAAAGGAAGAAAGATTTGTCAACATCGATTCTTCCTCCTGAATTGGAATCAAGACTTTTTTTTTTTTTTCTTGAGTCTGCATCCATTTGTTATAAATCATCTTCTTCCTCACACAATAACATCAATAATAATAAGGTTTTTGTCTTTCCAGTTCTTGTTCATTGGACTCAAACCAATCGTTGGGCTTCATTGGTCAAAATGCAGGAGAAATAGAAATTGTCAAGTGTGATTTTGTTCGTCATTATTATCATTAAGAATAATAATAATGATAATATTTTTTTTTAAAGAATTATTATTGTGTTTCTGTTGTTTGTATAATAAAATGATAAAAGTGGTAATATGAGTTGTGGTCCCTGCCACAACTATGTGTTCTTGGAGGGATGGGTCACGGCATTCTTCCTTCGGAGAGCTAACATTTCATAAAAGGGATGTTCACTTATGCTGGCTCTGAAAAGAAAAATGCATATGCAAAATTACAACAACAAAAAAAAAAAAAAAAAAAAAAAATGGAAATAAGCAAAAACGAACGAAAAATTGTTAAAAACATATTAAACATTAGCTTTCTTTTTGCCTTTTTATACCAACTTGCAGTCACAATTTTTATTTCTTTTTAGTTTGTGTTAGTTTTTGTGGTAAGTAAAATTAATATTATCATTGATTTGCGAGATTTATTCTCGGGAGTAGTCTCCCTTGAAAGTGATCTTTTATTTTAATATCGTGACAATTATGTTCTTGAATGCTAAATACAAATGGAAACACTGAAAATGAATGATAGACGTGATAAGTTAAAATTGCATCGAAATTCACCACCAACAAAGATATTCCCGTCGTGTGAGCAATCAGATTTCAAGCTTTTGAATTTCAGCATTCATTTCTCTAGTTGACCTCTTTAAAAATGATAGGGTGGTGATGTTTTTGTTTTTATATTTAAATACAAACATATCAAAATGAATTAGTACAAGGACAAAAGGAAAGGCTTCCTTTTCAATTTATTTTAATTGAATTATCGAAATTAATAAAAAAATATTTCAGTGTGTATTTAATAAAAGGTTATTTAAAAGTAATAGTAAAGTAATGAAAACTCGTTTGTCTAATTAATACTTAGTTTAATAATAAAATTCAAATTGAAGTAAAGTTGAAATCTGAACTGACTTGATTGCGTAGATCCATTCATCTTTGTCTTCTGACTTTGAGGCTGACATCCTGTAAACTGTGTGTTTTCCTACAAAATACAATAAAATAAGATAAAACGTTCCTCTTAATAGTCTCAGTGTTTCATACAAAAGAATCAGCCATCTTTAATATTTATAATCAGCCATCTTTAATATTTATAATCAGCCATCTTTAACATTTATAATCAGCCATCTTTGATATTTATAATCAGTCAGAATCTTCATAACAGCTAACATGTCTTTTTTTTTTTTTAATTTCCTTTGTCTTCATTCAAATAGAAATTAACATCTCGTGCATTCTGTGTGCAACAAATGTTTTTACAAATTCATATCAACTAATGACGATGCACACACGCACTTTTCAGTATGAAGCGGGCAAACAGAAAAATAAAAAAAAAAAACCTCGACACCTCAAAGGCGTGTGGGCCTGATCTTATGCTTGCTATACTAATAAAGAAATGCTTTGCTGAGCTAGCCCCTGTTCTCTCCAAACTGTACAACAAATGCCTTGCTGAATCTTGCTTCCCTGATAGCTGGAAAATTGCCTCTGTGGTTCCAGTATTCAAGAATTCTGGTGAAAGAACTAACCCGCTCTATTATCGCCCCCATCAGTCTCCTCCATCTCTTCGCTAAAATCTTTAATATTAATCAATTAAGTGATAGTCCAACATCTTGTAAATGCTAAACTTCTTTCTGACCATCAGTATGGATTTAGGCATTTACTATGCACTGGACTAGAAAGGGGAAGCTAGGGGCGGTTGCCTTGCTATATAAAGCATTTGACAATGTCTGGCATAAAGGTTTTCACATAAAAATTAAATCGTACGGTATTACTGGACGGATACTTAATATAGTCAGATCCTTCTCGGACATAAGAAAAATCCAGATTGTCCTTGATGGCTGTGCATCCAAACACGATGACATAAATGTGGGTGTGCCACCGGGGTTGATCGTTACAACTTTAATATTCGTGATTTTCATAAACAACCTCGCTGATGAAATTGTGTCCGAGATGAGTAAATTTGTTGATGACACCACGCTCTATTCCAGACACGTGGGAGATAAACGAATGCATACATATCCCGGGCAATGTCTGAAATCTTAGGAAATTACTTCCAGTCTGTAGTGGAATGGGGATGTAAATGGACGGTAACATTTAAAAAGCTCCTTTCCTTCAACAATTACAACCACCGATTGCCATGGCTAATAACACTAGCTGAGAATCCATCATTCAAACGCCTTGGCCACAGGTAACATGAATTGGAACAAATGAATTGAAACAAATACATAGAAGACATTGCCAAGGCTGCTGCAAAGAAGGTGGGCTCCCTTTACCATGCTAGAAAACTTCTCACACTAGCACGTATCATATCTTTATATATCTTTACAAAGCCACCATCCACCCATGCATGGAACATTGCTGCCACATCTGGGCTGATGCATCTACCACTCGTCTCTCTCTATTAGACAGGGTCCAAAAAGGGTCTCTAATCTAATAGGTCCTGCACTGTCAACCAAGCTCCAAGCCTTTCCCATCGGCGCAATGTTGCATCTCTGTGCTTTTTTTTACAAGTACTTTAATAGAATGTGCTCCGATAAACTCGTAGCACTGGTGCCCACTTGACTTAAATCCGCCTGATTAACCCGACAAGCAGCAAAATCCCACCCCTTCACTGTAGAGGTCCCCCAGATGCAGTAAAGTAATAGTTTCGTCCCTTGAACGGTTAGACTTGGGAATTCCCTCCTATTTACTACTTCCCTGACTGTATTAACATGCAGAAATTTAAATGTAAAGCGAACAAACATCTCGCTGTTCAACTCCCTACTTAGTGTGTCTTTTAAAAGAAAGTGAAGAGAACAATAACAGACACTGTATATTAAAATACATTTATAATCAACTCATTTAAAGATAACAACATTGCATTAAAAAAAAAAAAAATGGCATTTTGGCCCAAATCATAACTGAGGACAGAATTGTCAGGTTTTAAATTTTCGTTCATTATTTATAAACGAACTAGGAAAAAGATTTTGTGTAAGGAATATCAGTGGAAAATCTTTTAATATCCATCGCTCGTCGTCATAATTTTTACAGAATCTTTTAAAACATCACTTAAAAATATCACATTTACAATTTAAAATTAATTCCTGAAAAGGTTAAATCAGTTGAATTTTTTTAACACACACACATCTATTTCATTTTACTTCAGTTGAAGTTCTCGGATATCAACACTTGATCTCTATATGAGATACATAAATATTTGAATATTCTATTAAAGTTCTCTTTTATCTCTCAAACGTTGGATTAGTAAAGAAGTTCAATTTTCCTCTCCCGAATTGACCAGTTAACTATGTTATAGTATATCTTTCTTGTGGTCTCTTTGTCTTACCAGATTCCAGGACAAGAATTCATCTAGTCTGGTGGAGTATCCAGCTACGTGTTATTACTTGAGGTAACATTACTTGGAAAAGGTGCACCATTCCTCATATGGGCCAGTGTATAACCGTGTCGAGGGGATCTTATTTGGGCTTTGAATACTGTTATTATGAATATTTGGTCAGGGTTTACTTGTAGGGTGAAGTATCCTCATGTCAGATTGCACAGAAAGACCAGAAACACACGATTAGGGTGTCAAGTAATTCAAACTATGAATTGCAACATGAAAATAAATACAAGAGTATTATTTTATATTTTTACTTTGTAAACATTTTAATATTTTTACAAAATATAATGGCTTTTTTTTTCCTTTTTTTTTTTTTTTTTACTTTAGAAATTTACTTTAAAATGTTTAATTTAATCTAGTACAATTATCGCTTACCTCCCTTGCAAGTAATCAATTTCATAAATTTTTGTTTTCCTCCATTTTGTTTTAATTTATAAGTTAAACAGATACTAAATGGCAGCTCATATATTACCCCCCCCCCCCGTTATTTGGGGTTTCCATAGGTTTTAAGCCCATCAATCATATTACTCTATTGTAGAGTGAAGGAGGATTTAGCTAAAAAATGGGGTCATCTTTCGAACTTTATATCAAAGATTGTATTTGTATTCTTAAGAAAGTGCGTCCGCCTAATAAACCAGTATCGTCCGGGCCTTTGGGTCTGGATTTACGCCGGTCTATTGGGGGTTGCCGGTTCTGTGCAGTTCTAGGAGGTGCACGCTCCCAGGCTTTGCCTCCCCTCTTTGGGGAGGAGTAAGTTTATTGCTTACTGTCTGAGGCGCCCCTACCGGGGAATGCCGACGGGGCTGCCCAGGCTATTTTTAAAAAGCCAGAGTACTCAAATTCTCGAGCGCTGGTTCTTTCCCACTTTCCCGACCTTGTGTCACATCTTATCTTGTGGGGGGAAGATAAATAGAATGATATAAGAGACTTTAATCATTCAATTAAAGAAAATATCCTAAAAAACGCATTAGAATTTGCAAATCAATACATACATATTCATGAAAATGATAGATATAATTATTGTTAAAAACCGATATTACTATCATAATATATGGTCAATAATATATGAACAAACTTTGATATAAATGCAATTATAGTGGAGATGAAATATGCAAATTAACAGGAATATATATATATATATATATATATATATATATAAAGTGACTGTACTGACCAAGCATTGTACTCCAAGTTTTTTTACTTTAATTTTTGTGTCACTTTTTTGTATCACTTTTTTTCTTTTTTTTTTTAAAAATAGTATTTTGAAAATCAAATTTAATTATTAGGGTATGGTTTGGACATTAAATTCAAAATTAAACCAAAGTTATCAAACTATAACTAATTTTGTGAAAGTAATGTTATTTTGATCCCTATTTAGAAAATGATTGAATGCAAATATTTAGCTTCCAAAACTTTTAATCTTTTGATAAATGAAGATTTGCTAAGAATTTTTAAGCCAGAAATGACATTCTATTCAACAATTTTAAAATTTTAAAATTTCTTTCAAATTTCGATGGGTGACAAATTTCTTTATTTTTATTTTTTTTAACTATTAACAAAATACTAAAATTGCTGATTTGTTTATGAAGAAACCAAAATGAATTTTGGTAGATTTAATTTCGTATTTTTTTTTTTTTTTAAATAGCATTTTTTTAAAGTTTGTTTTAGTACTTTAAACTATTGGATTTTTTATTTCAATAAATAATCCAATAATAGTAAATTAAAAATGAATGTACGTCACAGAGGCAAGAAAAGCGCGTTCAAAAAAGTTGAACAAGATCCTTAACATGAACTTCATACCAGATGTCATATCCTTAACATGAACTTCATACCAGATGTCATATCCTTAACATGAACTTCATACCAGATGTCATATCCTTAACATGAACTTCATACCAGATGTCATATCCTTAACATGAACTTCATACCAGATGTCATATCCTTAACATGAACTTCATACCAGATGTCATATCCTTAACATGAACTTCATACCAGATGTCATATCCTTAACATGAACTTCATACCAGATGTCATATCCTTAACATGAACTTCATACCAGATGTCATATCCTTAACATGAACTTCATACCAGATGTCATATCCTTAACATGAACTTCATACCAGATGTCATATCCTTAACATGAACTTCATACCAGATGTCATATCCTTAACATGAACTTCATACCAGATGTCATATCCTTAACATGAACTTCATACCAGATGTCATATCCTTAACATGAACTTCATACCAGATGTCATATCCTTAACATGAACTTCATACCAGATGTCATATCCTTAACATGAACTTCATACCAGATGTCATATCCTTAACATGAACTTCATACCAGATGTCATATCCTTAACATGAACTTCATACCAGATGTCATATCCTTAACATGAACTTCATACCAGATGTCATATCCTTAACATGAACTTCATACCAGATGTCATATCCTTAACATGAACTTCATACCAGATGTCATATCCTTAACATGAACTTCATACCAGATATCAGACAAGAACTTAATAGATGCTGCGCAATGAAGAAAGGAAAAAGGAAATTACGGATTGTCCACAATCTTCTTTGAAAGATAAATTTTTATCCAGATGGTTTATATGCCGTAAAGCAAACCAAACCAAACCAAAAATGAGTTATTTAATGCCGAATCAAATTGCTGGATAGAATCCTATAGAATAATTATTTTATTTATTCTTTTGAAAGATAGTTTTAAGTTAAATTTTCTTGAGTTTTTTTAAATTTAATTTAAAAAATTTTTTTTTTTTTTTTTTTTTTTTTTTTTTTTAAATCAAGTTCAAGATGTTGCTCTGGTTAGTATTTCTGAACAGCTTATTTGAATTGACGTATTTTCTTTGGCTTTGTTGAAGCTCGTGACAGCTCATTAGTATATGCTTGACTGTATATGATTCTTGACATGAAATGCACACTGAGGACTCTTCACTATCCAACAAATGTTCATGAGTTGTATATGCATGTCCTATATAGAGTTTGGTTAGTACAACCTCTTCTTGCCTTTCTGTAGCCTGGATTACACTCATCAATACTTGGCCAAACCTTGTGTAATTTGTTTCTTTGACACTCATTCGAAGATGGTTGCCATTTTTCTTTGATGATGCCGCTTATAAAAGGTCAAACATCAGTGTATTGGATCTTAGGTAGTTTTGTTTTACGGCATATCAACCCTTTTTGGGTTATTTAATGCCGAATCTGGTCATTATAGTAAAAGTTTTTATGCTTCAAGTTCTTTATATCTTCAAATGTTTAATCATCGTTTTTGGTTTGGTAGTTTTGTTTTACGGCATATCAACCCTTTTTGGGTTATTTAATGCCGAATCTGGTCATTATAGTAAAAGTTTTTATGCTTTAAGTTCTTTATATCTTCAAATGTTTAATCATCGTTTTTGGTTTGGTAGTTTTGTTTTACGGCATATCAACCCTTTTTGGGTTATTTAATGCCGAATCTGGTCATTATAGTAAAAGATTTATGCTTCAAGTTCTAAAAATAAAATAAAAAAGGGGAGGGAGAAAGGGAGAGGGGCTGTTGTTTTTGTTTTTGGTTTTGTAGAACATAATTAAGTTTTACAAAAAAAAAAAAAAAAAAAAAAAAAAAAAACGTTAATGTAGGTGAATTTCGTCTCAGGGAGCCACAGGGCAGCCTGATCTGGTATCACCAGGTATTGGATCTTAGTACTGGATCTTAGTACTGGATCTCAGTATTGGATCTCAGTATTGGCTCTCAGTATTGGCTCTCAGTATTGGATCTCAGTATTGGATCTCAGTATTGGAAGGTATCATGTTCAGTGATTTTCTTGCTCTAACCGCTCTTCCATTACCACGGATAACGATATGGCTCCGTATCCAATATAATTTAATTTTTAGTATGCTTCTTATAATAGATGGAGATGATGTTGTTTAACAGTTAAATTTTATCTGGAAATATTGGAAAATATACTAATAACTATTAACATCAGACTTATTTTCAATGTGCATTGCTACGGCTTTCAAACAATTATGTACACACACACCCACATATTAGAGAATTTGAATGCCTACAAGACACTGTCCTTGCGTGTCTAGGGTCTCTCTGTACAGGGCAATCTGGCATGAGGATACTTCACCTTACAAGTAAACCCTGACCAAATATTAAAAATAACATAGTATTCGAAGCCCAAATAAAATCCTCTTGGTATGGCTACACACTCGCCAGGAATGATGCACCTTCTCCAAGTGATGTTACACCTTGTAACAGCACCAAGCTGGATACTCCACTAGACTAAATGAATTATTGTTCTGGAATCTGAGAATCCTGGAATAGAGATCAAGTGTTAGCTTCAGAAAAAAGGTCTTAGTTTCTGAGAATTTACACTGAAGTAAAATAAAAAAAATAAAATATAAAAAATAAAATAAATATATATATATATATATATAAATACTAGTTGCACCTACCCAGCAGCATATTTCCTTGCAATTTATTTTGCTTTCCTTTTTTTAAACTACAGCAAATTTTATTATCTCCCAAAATATTGTTTTGCTTGAATCAAAGGGAAATAACTCTGTATGAACGAATACTGTCATTTGAAAATAATTCCGACCTGAACAAAGTATTTTGTGTAAGGAATAAATCGAATTACATTTTATTGTTCTTAACATGCTGCAACAATTAACAAGCAAAGCTGACGAACCAGAATCAAATATCGATTTTGTAGGAAGAAAGCTATCGATGACAAAAAAAATGATAGACTGGCTTTACTTTACATATTAGGTTACACAAACAAATCAATTATTTAATGTAGACATTACCTTCCACAACTTTTCCTTCGGAATCTAATTTACAAGCTTTAATGATTTCATGATTTCCCGAATGAATCTCAAAGCAGTTTGGTTTGTTGGTCTTATCAGCATTCACTTCACGCACTCTGATATTCTCAAGAGGGATGATGCCTTTCGGCTCCTTGTCCTGTTAAAATAAAAAAGGAGATAAATTTACATAAAAATAAAATATTTGTTTGGAAAATAGATTTTCGTTTATTTAATGATTAAATTAAATCTTATATTGGCTTTTGTTTATCGCTGAAGGTTAACAAAAAACATAAGTAGCTAAAATGATAAAATTAAGACCTACATTTTTTTTCTTATTATAAACAAAGTTGAAAGACTTACTGTTGTATATTCAAAGTAATACAGGCAGTTGTCATTAAGAATGAACCATCTTCTCTTCCAACTTTTGTAGCGCCCACCTTGGAGAAAGAGTGAGAGAAAGAGAATTAGTTGAATAAAAATAAAAAATAAAACAACAAAAACGTATTTACATGAGTAAAAGTGAAAATGAACGATCTAATTTGTTTATTTTCTTTATGCAGATTTGACTTCAAAATGAAAAAAGGATTTTAAAATTTCTCAATTTGAATCTTCAATTAATCAAAATTACACAGAAATATTCAAGAGATCCAGTATGACTTCGTTCAAGTTCAATGCTTAATTCGGAAAGAAAAAACACAAAAAAAAAACTTGAATACAGAAAATGAAACATGTTTGATAAGATACGGTTAAGAAAAAAGATTAACAAATAAACAAAAGTAAAAAAAAAAGATTGTAAGACTGACCTTGTTTCCATAACCATCCTTCTTTGACGGGATTGAAGAAAGTATGCATTAAATCGTTGCCATCGTCTTCAGGAATCTTGAAAGGTTCCTTCTTGATACTGTCATACAAACTCTAAAACAAAAGACAAAAAAAACATCCATTCACTATTTTGGTTTGGCAGTATTTAATTTTTAGTGGGCATGGAGTAATTAAATATATAGATATGTATTTTGTTAGTTGTTTAAAATGTAAAATAACATTTTTTAATTTCAATTTGAAACATAAAATAGATATCTATGGACATAAAAAAAAATGCAGAACTTTAATTTTTGTTAAAAATTAAACAAAAACAAAGTTATGGAATAATTTTAAAAGTTTGGCATTTTCTCCCATTAACTGAAGGAAAACAAAAAAAAGATAAAATGTCAAAATATAAAAAAGATTTTCTCAACAAATCAATAGCAAATTATTGTATTGAACAAAAAATAAAGATTTAAATAGTGAAATCAAATTGAATTTAAAATCAGTTATAGTTATCAAAGCCGGCTATAGTTATCAAAGCCGGCTATAGTTATCAAAGCCGGCTATAGTTATCAAAGCCGGCTATAGTTATCAAAGCCGGCTATAGTTATCAAAGCCGGCTATAGTTATCAAAGCCGGCTATAGTTATCAAAGCCGGCTATAGTTATCAAAGCCGGCTATAGTTATCAAAGCCGGCTATAGTTATCAAAGCCGGCTATAGTTATCAAAGCCGGCTATAGTTATCAAAGCCGGCTATAGTTATCAAAGCCGGCTATAGTTATCAAAGCCGGCTATAGTTATCAAAGCCGGCTATAGTTATCAAAGCCGGTTATAGTTATCAAAGCCGGTTATAGTTATCAAAGCCGGTTATAGTTATCAAAGCCGGCTATAGTTATCAAAGCCGGCTATAGTTATCAAAGCCGGCTTTAGTTATCAAAGCCGGCTTTAGTTATCAAAGCCGGCTTTAGTTATCAAAGCCGGTTATAGTTATCAAAGCCGGTTATAGTTATCAAAGCCGGTTATAGTTATCAAAGCCGGTTATAGTTATCAAAGCCGGTTATAGTTATCAAAATTGAATTTTATTATTAATCAAAGGATAAAGTTTAAAAAACAAAATGTACTGTTTTTCTTTTTTGTCTTTGTTTAAAATAATTTTGAATACTTTTTTCTGTTTATTTAAAAATTGTAATTAGTTTAAAATAATTATTTGTTTTTGTACCACTAGCTTATGTGTGTTTAGATGAATCAAGTTTGAATACATGTTCCCTGCCTAGGCATGGTGCATGCCGACCGGAGGTCTTATCAGACCCCATCCCAGTTAGCAAAGTCTCAGCTAGTGGCACAAATGAGTTCTGCCCCCCCCCCCCCAACTTAGAAACTGTTTTGCTTGTTTTCGCCTCTTGAAACAACCTGGAAAACAGTGAGCAGCTCATACCTAGAGATCGATTGGGGAGGGTCCTACTAACCCCCACACTTAGCATTTTATTTTGCAGCAATCTCTGTGGTTTTTTAGCACCCCCACCTCCAACCGATGAATTTGTACATATATTTTTTGTAAATAAAAAACGTCAAACCATTAGGCAGAATGTTAAGTAGGTTTTACCCATAGAGGGAATGTGGTATTTTGGTGACTGAAACTGGTTTAGAGAATAGACCAAGAGGACAACAGCTGACCCCCATCCCATCCAACCCAATTTTGGCCCTGCGAAAAAAATTGACTGTACTGTGAAACTTTTTGTAAAATTTTAAAACAAATACCTTGGTTTTTTTTTTTGGTTTCTTTTTTACAGTAGTAAATGATGAATTAAAAACTATGAATTGATGGTACAGGGTAAGCCAATTTTTTTTATTTCTTTTATTTTTAACTTAATTTACTCTAAACAAGACAAGTTGTCATTGTAGACGTTTAGGGACTATTGAGAATTAGGGTGAAAGTTTAGGGGGTCATCCTAAACTGGGAGCTGTGCAGCGAAATGCTTGTTTACATTAGTTTTAAATTTCTGCATATTGGTACAGTCGGGGAAATGGAGCATGGAGGGAGTTACAAAGGCCGGCAGCTCAAGGAAAGAAGCTATTGGAGTAGAAGGCTATCCGGCATTTGGAGACCTCCACAGTGAATGTAGTCGAGTGTATTTACGTCGAAGGGACACCAGAGCAGCAAGTTCATCGGAGCACACTCCATTGAAGTACTTGTAAAACAAGTATAAAGATACAACATTGCGGCGATGGAATAGGGGGTCTAGAGCTGGAGTTTGATGAATAGTGAGGGACTTATTAGATTAGATATTCTTCTTTGGACCTTGTCTAAGAGGGAGAGACTAGTGGATGGTGCACCAGCCAAGATGTGACAATACTCCATGCATCAGCAGATGGTGGCTTTGTAGAGATATAGAATACTGTCAGGTGTGAGAAGTTTTCTAGCCAGGTAGAGGGAGCCCACTTTCTTTGCAGCAGCCTTGGAAATGTCTATGTATTTGTTGCAATTCATGTTACCTGTGGGTGTTAGGGCTAGGAGTTTGAACGTCGGACTCTCAGGTAGGATGTTATTTGCCATGGCAACCGGTGGTTGAAGAGGTTTCTTGTAGTCGTTGAAGGAAAGAAGCTTTGTCTTAGCAGCATTAAATTCCACCCATCCATGGGATTGTTAATAAAATTCGCAATCCTTTCTAAAATCCAACCATATTTGGTACTAATAAACTTCAGTCTATGACTGGCTTGTCCACCAATTTTCAGTCATGAATGTCCAACAGTCTTTCTTTTATTACTGCTCAATGATCAGTTCATGGAAATAGTCTTGAAAGACATTATCATTGAAATAACCCCACACATAAAAATTTGGGGAGGGGTATAAGGTCTTGTAAGTGTGAAACCCATTCAGGATCACACCACCTGCTGATGAAACTAATAAAGTGTCCCCCGTCTATTATAATACAGCTGCTATATACCCTTCCCCCCTTGTAGTGAGAGGGATAGGTTTATGTACAGTTTGTATTTTTTGTACTATGTGTAAGAGGTCTTTATTTTTATTACTAATGAGTCACCACTTATCAAGGCCAAAAACCACTTGAGGATAAGGGTTAATGAGATGGATAGATTGTTGAATGATGATGAATATTATTAAAGGATTAAAAATGAACAAACAAACTGGTAATACTTGGTGTTGTATTAGCCCACGGCGGGCGATGCCGGCTTCTTGTAAAGGAGGAAGTTTACAGGGAATATAAAATTCACAAGCAGTCCCCAGCCGCATGTATATCCCGCTCATGGGAAGATGAGATAAAGCACCTAGCATTTCCAAATGGTCACCCATCTGGTACTGGCCAGGCTCCACGTTGCTTAACTTTGGTGATCTAACGAGAACCGGTGTGTCAACGCGATTAGGCGGTAAAAATTAATGGAATGAACAAAATTTGATTACGAGGTTTATGACAAGTATTTGTTGACATTGGGTTAGAAGATGACCAAGTAGTAGCCTGCAGGGAAACAGTCCCATGGTAATGTTTTCCACAGATGGGAAGTTCTTGGAAAGAAACTCTAGTGGTAGGCCGCTTAAGATATGGAGGGGATCAGTTGATGACAACCTGATCCTGGTGAGCGGTACAAGCGAAATGACAACAGACAGGAAAAATTGAAAGTCATTCATGAAATGTTGAACCTAAGCTCAAGACGAAAAATTAAAATTAAAATAATAATAAAATTAAAATAATAATAATAATAAAATTAAAATAATAATAAAAATTAAAATAATAATAATAAAAATTAAAATATAAAAAATTAAAATAATAATAAAATTAAAATAAAAATTCAAATAATAATAAAAATTAAAATAATAATAATATGTGAAAATCCTGTTTGATGTTAGACCTATGGAGGAAGAAAGGACATTTTTTGGCAGTTGTGTTACACAGTGGAACTGTGTATAGCGATATGCATCATATCCTGATGGGGCTTTATCGTTACACACCTAATCAGCATTGATTTTATAATCAGGAAGAAAAAAAATGAAAATTTCGTCCATGTCAATTTATTTCGGTAATGAATATAAAAATGGATTTGTTGTGAAAACTGAATTCTTTGATGCATGTTAACTTACAGTGAGAAGTTCAGCTGGCAAATCATGCCCATCGTTGATTCCACGGTTCATTTGGATGAATCTTTCGACGGTCGGTTTGTCTTTGACGCTTGGATTGTGAAGACTCGTGTTCAGCATAATAATGGCAAATGAAAGCACATAGCACGTATCTGTGAGAAAGAATAAAAGGAGACAACGGGTTAAAAACCAGAGATTGGTTTCTCTCGAGAAAACAAAAAAGACTTATGGATAAAAATAAAAATATATAATCTGGTAGTACATATTAAAAATATCTGAAAAATGAAAGATTAAGAGATCCTCTTCTGTCCACACTGGAAATTCTAGCAGAAATGATTAAATTATGTTTTAGTTTACATATTTACTAAGACGGAAGATAGGTAGTGGATATATATATATATATATATATATATATATATATATATTAACTTTCCATGCAATACTTTAAAACTTGAACGAAAAACACACACATTACTCGACAGCGTGCCAACGCATCTCTCGTTCGACACCGGTTTTGAATCCTACCCGCCATTTCATAACAGCAAGGCGATGACGTCGTACCATCAAAGACGTTTATCAAATTAACAAAGAAATACGTTTCTTTATTCTTGATGAAAAAAAAAAAAATATGACTCAATACTGGTCACCCCTGAAGAAGGAATTTTATTCCGTAATCGATAGGATTAATGTAAGAAAAAAAAAAAAAAAAAATTAATCTTGTATTGCTAATTTAGCTTTTATTTCAATTTTATTAACTTTCCATGCAATACTTTAAAACTTGAACGAAAAACACACACACACATATATATATATATATATATATATATTGAAGAACCAAGGCTATGCCCTCTTTGAAAAAGTGCTTGAAAAATAATATTCTATACACTGCCACAACACACAACATTAATAATGAAGAAAAGGTGTACACATGTGCTACAAAAAACACATTCAAGACAAGCTACACATAATGACTCAGAAATCCAGTATACAAAAACAGTACAAGTCTATCGAAGTAGAGGGAAAATATCAAATAATAAGCTCAAAACATAAGTACTCAACTAAAAACATGAATGCGTGGCTAAATGTAGACATTTAAATAAATACTTTCTGTCATATGAACTTCAATTAAATAATAGAACAATAAACAAAAACAACATTAGCAGATATACTAACACATAGAACCAACACATACACACAAAAAAGTTGCCTCTGCTCGTTAAACCAAGGATTTAAGAAAACGATAAAGAAATCTAAATGCATCAAAATTATTGTAGAATAAAAACAATTGGTAAATTTATAGAAGTGCACCTTTCGTATTTCGACCCCTAGAAAAAAAAAGTTTCTACTTTTTGGGGCAAATTATATGCAAACAGCCTCAACAAATATCCGCTAGGAAAAAAAATTATGAAAATTTTTATTATTTTAGATGTTAGGAGGGGTGGGGGATCACTTTCCTATATAAGTTATACGTAAAGTGAGCACGCATTTCCTGGCCACCGAATCTCACCTCTCGTATTTCGACCCCTAAAAAAAATTTTTTTCTACTTTTTGGGGCAAATTACATGTAAATAGCCTCAACAAATATCCACGCGCGGATATTTTTTTTGAGGCTGTTTACATGTAATTTGCCCCAAAAAGTAGAAACTTTTTTTTTTAGGAGTCGAAATACGAAAGGTGCACTTCTATAAATTTACCAAACAATTATACAAATTATTAACAATGTTGTATATAATACGAGTTCAGATTGAAAAAGATACTGAAATCGAAATAAAAATAAGTGTAGAATAAAAAGCATCTTAGCCCAGATTATAAAAAACACAAGCAATAGAGTTACTCCCCTTCGATCAGCAAAACTAAAAACTTAATGAAAGGGAAGTAACCTAGAGAAAAATAAGTTAAAGCAAAAAAACCAAAAAAAACCTGTAGCTTAATTAATAAAAAATAGCAATAAACAAAAGACAATATTATAATAAAGAAAAATTGTACAAACAAAAATAAATTGAATATTTTTCAAGATTAAACAGATAAGTCAAACTACTGACTAAAAAATTTGAGTAAACAGCAGTTAATATATGTGGCCTAATTATGCGAAACCTGAAGTAAACAAGGCTATTATAGGATCGCATTTTAGTGGTTTAAGCCCTCTGACGATCGCTAAGAGCTTGACACCATTGGTAATGGCTTATCAAAAATACATAATTTACTCAAGTACTATGTATGTATATATAGATCTATCTATATCTATATATCTATTTATCTAGAGAGAAATGAAAAAAGAAATAAAAGATGTGACAAAAACAAATCTATTACATCTTCAGTTATTCAAAACAAGGTATATTCAATTAAAGAATATTTACTTTTCCTTCCATAAGCCATGGCTTTTCAAAGAATGTATCTTAAATATTCTTTAATTAAATATACCTTGTTTGGAATCACTGAAGATGTAATAGATTTGTTTTTTGTCACATCTTTCACTTGTCTATGCAATTGATCTATCTCGTATATTGAGCATAAATTATTTCATGATAGGTTAACATTTTAAAAATATACATTATACTTTTAGTTTCATATATATATATATATATATATATTATATAACATTGAATACTTTTCATTTCATCGATTATTGACACATTTCGCGACTGGATAACTTGGTCAGCTCCTTCAATTTCACGTATATGGACTGCTATAAATATAACTTGGAGTAATCCTCGGTTAACCCTCTGAATGTCTTTCCTCATTATGTTTTTTAATTTGTATGACCTGGATGGATTGTATAGATTCAACAAAAAGTATGTTTTTGGGTTGATATATTTGATGTTATGTATTTTTATGTATTTGTGTATATAATTTTTATATATTTTCAAAGCTTAATTTTATTACCTGTAGTAGTATAACTGCGGTAATGGTCCTCTGAAGAGAAGAATTATCTTTGAAAACTCATGAGCTAAGGACTTAAGGATACTTTGCTTGAACTTTGAATTCTAATAAAATTTGATTGACACCTTATTTTATTACTTCATTTTATATAATATTAATGCTCTATCCAGTATATTGAGCTTCAGTTTTTATCCGGATGTTTCACTAATTATAAGATATTAGTTGACGCTTATATCTTTTGTTGGATTGCTTCATATATATATATATATATATTTAAATATGAATTTAATGGTTTAATCTCACTGTGATAAATGGTCCAACTATTTCAATAACATGAAAAATCACCTTCTCGTAATCAGAACAGATCCGATCCAAGAGAGCAGATCTTGCACACAGAGGGCTCGATACCCTTTTCAGACAGAGCTTTATAACAATAATAAATAATTAAAATAGACTTATCTTGACACTTTAAAGTAGATCCGATCGCTGGAAGTGTATTCTTATCCAGCACATCTAAGCTAGTTAGAGCTTGCATTCAAACGTATACAGATGTGTGGGATAAGAATACACTTTTGATAATCGGACCTACTATGAAACTGCAGTAAGGTGTTAATAAGTCCCTTTAATTTACTGAGACAGAGAAGAATAAAGATGAAAAACATTTCAGATGAGATCAAAAAGCATGAAATAGTAAGGAGAAATGAAGACTCATATTTTCGCCCCTTCCCCCACCAGAGAAAGAGAGAGGAAGAAAGGGGAAGACCGACCGACTGACTGACATTGAAGAGGTCAAGAAAAGGGGGAGGAGTAAATGTCAATGTAATTCTAAAAACCTTAGAGTACTGACTGTTCTGTTGTTACTGTTATAAAGCAGAACCTGCGAAGAGATCCCCCCCCCCTTATCAAACGCACAAAGTGAAGACATTTGCACATCAGTGTGTGTGTGTGTGGTGGTGGGGGGTCAGCAGGTTAACAAATAATGATTTTATTTTTCTATGGTTTGGGGGGGGGGGCACACAAACAGAATTCAAACAAGACAGGGAAAATGCGAACACAATTTTGAGGATCCGTTCAACCATAACACTCACTGTATTTGAATGTGGATATGCACATGTGCGCGTGCACACATACTTATGTGCATCTTACACAAAATTATCTTGTTGAATTTTTTAAATCAGATCCAAATAGCATTTTGTCTGACAAATCAAACTTTGCTTTCGACTATCAAATTTTCACTTAATATTGTTGTACTATGTTATGTTACTCTGCCACAATTTATTTTAAAAATTACTTTGTCCTGCCCAGACGACTGGTATTATGAAACATTTTTAAATAATCACCTAAAAATAAGAAATAGGGATAACTCATTTTTAAATGAAGAATATTATAAGAGTTGTCTACCTTACAACTAAAATAAATTTTATTTCTTTTTCTATACAAGTGTTTAAAAAGATTTGCAAACAAATAAAACTTAAAATGACTTCACTAGATCCCAGAAAATGTCAGATAAGTACAGCTAGTTCCCAAATGGTTTTTATCAATAAAATCACAATCATAAAAAAAACAATATCAGATTTCTTCATTCTCTAAACAATCAGCCGTTTTGTTGCTTTACTTTGCTGTCTTCTTCGTTGCAAATAAAGGATTCCAAGGTTTCATAATAATAATAATAATAATAATAATAATAATAATAATAATAATAATAATAATCACAGAAATAAGACAAAAATTCTGCAAATTAAAAAATAATTAATCTATTACTAAAACTACCTCCCCGGCGTTGGCAAGTAGTCATCCCCCACCTTTTTACCAAATTATAATTATTTTAATAGGGTTATGAAAGTTAAGGTTAATTATTACTATATCGTTTGGTAATTAAATTATTAATTTAACCAAATTGTGAAAAAAAACTATAACTAATGTTGTTAAATTGTTTTAATTTCTACTTATAAAACGAGTGGACATAAATAGCCTCCAAAACTTTCAATCTTTTAATATCCAAGGATTTGCTAAAAGTTAAATGACTTTGTGTTCAATAGTTTAAATACTTCCAAATTCCTTAAAACCCTTAAATGGGTCACAAAGTAATTTAAAAAAAAAAAAAAAATTAACCAAAGATTAAAATCGTTGAGATGTTTACGGATAAACCGAAATGCATTCTGGTGGATGTAATTTTGTAATTAAATTATTAAAAAATGTTTTAGTACTTTATACTATAACACTTTTTAATTTTAATAAATAATCAATTAATGATAAATTTAAAGAAAAAATGTATATGTCATACAGAGGCGAGAAACATTATTAATTATTAAGATAGAAATTATTATTATTAATCCAAAAATAAAAACTGCCCACTCATTTTTTAGTCCAATGTTTACAAAGTAAACGAGCCAACATATTGAGATTAAATGTTTTATAGCAACACCCTGTTAGCAGCTTATTTTTTTGTTTGTTTTTTTTTAGTTGTTTTTTTTTTTTTTTATACTATTGGGGTCATAATTTATCAAGGCCAAGAGTCACTCGAGGATAAAGGTTAATGCGACAAGAATTATTACCAACTGAAAGATGAGGAACACTATAGGAGTACTAACATTGATCAATGGTATGAAAGGTGAGGAACACTATGGGAGTACTAACATTAATCAATGGTATGAAAGGTGAGGAACACTATGGGAGTACTAACATTAATCAATGGTATGAAAGGTGAGGAACACTATGGGAGTACTAACATTAATCAATGGTATGAAAGGTGAGGAACACTATGGGAGTACTAACATTAATCAATGGTATGAAAGGTGAGGAACACTATGGGAGTACTAACATTAATCAATGGTATGAAAGGTGAGGAACACTATGGGAGTACTAACATTAATCAATGGTATGAAAGGTGAGGAACACTATGGGAGTACTAACATTAATCAATGGTATGAAAGGTGAGGAACACTATGGGAGTACTAACATTAATCAATGGTATGAAAGGTGAGGAACACTATGGGAGTACTAACATTAATCAATGGTATGAAAGGTGAGGAACACTATGGGAGTACTAACATTAATCAATGGTATGAAAGGTGAGGAACACTATGGGAGTACTAACATTAATCAATGGTATGAAAGGTGAGGAACACTATGGGAGTACTAACATTAATCAATGGTATGAAAGGTGAGGAACACTATGGGAGTACTAACATTGATCAATGGTATGAATCGCATTTGATTACTTATCGGGTGGTCCATCTCAAGAATTTGTTGACGTTGGATTTGAAGACAACTAAGTTATAATCAGAAATAATTTATACAAAAAGAAATGAAAATCTTGGATAGAAATTGGGAAAAAGGAAATCCACAAAGTGTTCTTTAACTTTTTTTTATATAAAAAAAAAAGAAAAAAAAGCTGATTATTTATAAGAGTGGGAGGAGGGTGTAAGAAGAGGGGAGGAGTAAGAGGAGGGGGAACCTGAAGAAATCGGAAAACGGTTTTCGTACATACCAATGAAACCATTGATTAGATGTCTGCAAGTAGAAGAGTGGCAACAAACTGATGACCAACTGTTTCGATCCTTGGAATAAATCGCAGACCCACTGAAGATATTCGACCCCTCACAAAAAAAACTATGGGTGATATTATTATCCCCTTCTCTCTTTTCTCCATAAAGAAGAAAAGTGAACAATCTACAGAAAATGGTGTGTAGACAGATTTTCCGACCCAAAAGTCCAGAGAATAAGAATTTGTTTCTCTTTTGAGATAGAGAGAGAGAGAAAAAAAGTAAGAGGGGGTGTGCTGCTATTACATCCTAGTGTTTGACACCAATCCCCCACACACACACACACACTTCTCCAAGGCAGACTGGTGACTACCACTCACTTTGAGCTGAGGGTGATCTCAACAAAATTACTTATTTTAGTTTTTTAGTTTTTTTTTTTAGTTTTTTTTTTTTTTACTCAAACTTGGATGCCATCATCAGCTTGCCCAAAGACGTTTTTTTTTTCTTCTTTTTTTTTTTCCACATGTGAAAAGAAAAAAAAACCGAAACGATTAAAAACAAGAAAACAGTACGGAATGTTGTTCTTTGAAGGATTTTTGTTGTTGTTCCTATTTACTTGTCTCCCCACGAGTGTTAGACACAAGGTCGGTTTTTAATATGGAGAAAATCAAGCTCTCCAAAAAAGGGGCACGCTGCGTTGGAACAAAAATAAATTAAAACTGCCTCAGTCTAAAAGGATTTCTCCTTCACTGACTGAGGACAAAATAGACCAAGTGCAGCATAAGAACAGATACTACACTTTGTTTCGCACCAAAAGGTCAAGAAGTTTTCGTTTTTTGCCACCAAAAATGTATTTTTTTTTATAAAGCAAATTCAGATTTTGTACCATTTCTTACTCACTAGGAGTTTTCACACAAGTTATCTATCGTGGGTTAAAACAGGTGGTTTTCTCTGGAGTCTGAGTGACAGCAAGTCTCCTAGAATTTCCATTACTCTCTACTTCTGTCCATCACTACGGCAACTCACTTGGTACTCTCGCACGAGCTGTTTACCAGTGATGTCGCAGCTAACAGCTGCTGGTTTTCTTTGGAAACTGATTGAAAATAAGTCTCCACAGAATTCCAGTACGCTTCGTGCCCTTCCAGTCGAGGTGTGGATAGTGCTCTCCCTCTTTGGTCTTTCCATCCTCCCAGACTCTTCACGACCATTTTCTGTGGTACCAATAAATGCTGGTGAAACCGAATATTTTTTAATTTTCCTGTGAATGGTGGTGGTGGTGGGGGGGGGGAGATTATAGGATTTTTCGTATATCAGACATGTGTACGCAGTGTGATGATGTATGGAACCTGGCCAGTGAGGTTGAGCATGAAGAGAAATGATATGAGAATGATACACGATGGATGCGTAATGTGAGTCTTAAAGAGGGGTTTAGTTCTGATGAGCTCAGAAGAAGATTAAATCTGGACAGTATAGGGAGATGTGTGCAGAACAGGAGACTTCGATGGTATAACTATGTTGAAAGAATGGATGAGAGTTCTTAGGTTAGTAAATGTAGAACAATTGAGGTAGCAGGTTCAGTTGGCAGGGGAAGGTCAAGGAAAAGATGGGAGGAAGTGAAAGACTGATAAATAAAGACCTGGCCAGAGATAGGTTACTTTGAAAGTCAATTTTCTTAAAGCCGTCAAACACATGCCAGCATGTAAAATGGACATTAAACCGAATATGATGATGATGATGATGATAATACCCTTTGAAATGAGAAAATCGGCCCCTACAGACACGACAGAAGAAGCATCAAATCTAATTCACAAAGATGGGACTGTATTTATGTCACTGGCTAAGCAGATAATAATGGAGGAATCGACCTTCACCCACCCACCATCCATCAAGATCCTTCTGAACAGAAAGCTACAAGTTAACTATCTGATTATAACAGTGTATGTGTTAGTGTGTGTGTGTGTGTGTG
>OY744537.1:13072282-13107282 GCA_963556195.1 Sepiola atlantica | reverse complement strand
TTTCATGTTGCATCCAGGTGTACTTGCAACTCAGAGATGAGCACGTAAAGCATATTATTGAATAACAATAAAACAAAGACTGTTGGATATTCATGACTGAAACTTGGCGGACAAGTCAGTCATAGAGTAAAGTTTATTTGTACCAAATAGGATTCGATTGCAAGAAGGATTGTGAATTTTATTAACTATTCCATGGGTGAGTGGCATTTTTTATTTTTTATTTGTCCCATTTCAAACTTAAGCATGACAGTCCAACTGAATAATGCTTGGACACATTTAAAATAAGACACGTCCGTTCAACTTGCATGTTAAATGATGAAAATGCAATTTCAAACTGATAGGCTGACTGACAGAGAGAGCTTCTTATGGAGATGCAAGGATGCATCTAAAAACAACATCCGTTTGCTGCTCATCCCCATTCGAGTCAAATTGCACTAAACGGAGAGTCATGGGGAGGGGGCATGTTTATATACAAAACTCGGCTGCGTGAAATAAAATTCGTCCATTAAACTACTGGCCCAAATCTGCTAAAAACAACAACGACAACAACAAAAAAAAACAAAGAAAACGTCCAAATGACATTTTCAGAGACAGGAAGCCTCCAATACTGCAATCAATTGCACAATTTCAAAGAAAATAAAAACGAAAATTAAATTAGAATCTACCAATATAAAAATAAAATAAAAATAGCAAATCGACTAAAGAAAAAAGAAAAGTCAAAATTGTTTCATTAATTGCTTACATGGTGGGAATGCGAACCAAATTGGTTGTAAAATGTGAATCTGAATCTAAGGAAAGGGGGAAAGAGTAAGGATAGAATGTAAAAATTGACAGATATATAATTTTATATATATATACATAAGAGACAGAAAGAGAGAGGAGCAAGTGAGGAGAGATGGATCTGTAGAGAGAGGGATAAAGAGGGCAGAGAGGGATATGTAGAGAGAGGGATATGTAGAGAGAGGGATATGTAGAGAGAGGGATATGTAGAGAGAGGGATATGTAGAGAGAGGGATATGTAGAGAGAGGGATATGTAGAGAGAGGGATATGTAGAGAGAGGGATATGTAGAGAGAGGGATATGTAGAGAGAGGGATATGTAGAGAGAGGGATATGTAGAGAGAGGGATATGTAGAGAGAGGGATATGTAGAGAGAGGGATATGTAGAGAGAGGGATATGTAGAGAGAGGGATATGTAGAGAGAGGGATATGTAGAGAGAGGGATATGTAGAGAGAGGGATATGTAGAGAGAGGGATATGTAGAGAGAGGGATATGTAGAGAGAGGGATATGTAGAGAGAGGGATATGTAGAGAGAGGGATATGTAGAGAGAGGGATATGTAGAGAGAGGGATATGTAGAGAGAGGGATATGTAGAGAGAGGGATATGTAGAGAGAGGGATATGTAGAGAGAGGGATATGTAGAGAGAGGGATATGTAGAGAGAGGGATATGTAGAGAGAGGGATATGTAGAGAGAGGGATATGTAGAGAGAGGGATATGTAGAGAGAGGGATATGTAGAGAGAGGGATATGTAGAGAGAGGGATATGTAGAGAGAGGGATATGTAGAGAGAGGGATATGTAGAGAGAGGGATATGTAGAGAGAGGGATATGTAGAGAGAGGGATATGTAGAGAGAGGGATATGTAGAGAGAGGGATATGTAGAGAGAGGGATATGTAGAGAGAGGGATATGTAGAGAGAGGGATATGTAGAGAGAGGGATATGTAGAGAGAGGGATATGTAGAGAGAGGGATATGTAGAGAGAGGGATATGTAGAGAGAGGGATATGTAGAGAGAGGGATATGTAGAGAGAGGGATATGTAGAGAGAGGGATATGTAGAGAGAGGGATATGTAGAGAGAGGGATATGTAGAGAGAGGGATATGTAGAGAGAGGGATATGTAGAGAGAGGGATATGTAGAGAGAGGGATATGTAGAGAGAGGGATATGTAGAGAGGGGGAGGCAGGAGAGAGGGGGAGGCAGGAGAGAGAGGGAGACAGGAGAGAGGGGAGACAGGAGAGAGGGGGAGACAGGAGAGAGGGGGAGACAGGAGAGAGGGGGAGACAGGAGAGAGGGGGAGACAGGAGAGAGGGGGAGACAGGAGAGAGGGGGAGACAGGAGAGAGGGGGAGACAGGAGAGAGGGGGAGACAGGAGAGAGGGGGAGACAGGAGAGAGGGGGAGACAGGAGAGAGAGAGGGAGGCAGGAGAGATGTGTGTGTGTGTGTGTGTGTGTGTATATTTTTTTTTTTTTTTTTTTTTTTTTTTTACTTGTATTTTCCCCAAACAAGGCATATTGTCACCGAGACGTAAGGGGCTACTGAGTGGCCAGATTGATAGGGGTATCGAAAGTGTGGAGTTTTGCAGCGAGATGTTTATTCACATTACATTTAAATTTCTGCATGTCGGTACAGTCGGGAAACAGGGAGCAAGGACGGACTTATAAAGAGAAGCTGTTTGAGGAAAGAAGCATGCAGCAAGATAAATACGAGTGACACTTCAGTACTTACACGGACCTGTGGCATAACGGACATAAATCCTAAATAATAATCAGTTCTAAGTGACAGTCTTCTGGAGGTTGAAGGTTCAATCCTCAGTGTGGGCAATACTAAGAATACAAATACGAATTACTTAAGACTTCTACCCAATCATGGCTGATGGAACGAGAGCAAGCTACTCCCGTGAATTAAATAAAGGGTTCTTTTCAAAATTCCATACAGATTCCCCAAGTTCGACAAAATGCATCTGACGAAGGCCGGAGGTTATATCAGCCGAAACATTGTGAGAATAACATCCAAGACGAGAACAGTAGTCCGAATAAACCAAAGAATACAAATTATCAATATTTATCTAAAAAATTACGAAACATAAAACATTATATCAGAACATAGAACAGTTTTGTTTTTTCGTAATTAATAACAATGTATCCCAGTTTTTAAATCTTTGAATTTAAATTGAAAATTTGTTAAATTTATAGAGGAAAGTGATCCCCCCCGTTGAAGTCTCAATTATTTTTTTTCTTTCTTGTTTTTAATTACTATTTTGCAGATATCTGTCTAGGCTGTTCATGTAATCTCATGTAATCTCAAATAAAAAAAATTTTAAAAAATTTTTTAAATCTCATTTTTCATTTTTTTGAATGAAAACTTTTGGGTTTCGAAATTTATCAAAGAGTATTTTAATAAATTTGTTTGTCTTTCTTAGTGTTACAGTTTCAATAATAAATAGTGTAATTTAAGCTCAGAAATAAATGAGTAAAAGGTATTTGATATCAAGATGACTGCCCCCCCCCCCCCCCCGACCACTACCACCACCAAGTGTTTTTACTGTTTCGTTATTTTATTTTATTAAAAAAGGAAAGGCTTATTTAAATTCTTCAATGTCTTTTTTATACAATTGCCAAACTTAAAATATATTCAACAATGAAAACAAAACAAATAATTGTTAGGTCATCTTAACAGTTGAGAAATCAAAAACAAAAAAAAATTACAACTAATAACTTTCACCAAACGCATTCCAATTTACTTTTCTACCGATCTGTATACTTTTAACGTTTTGAAAGTGTTTTAAAGTTTGTTTTTGTTTTGTTTATTTTTATTTTAAAATAAGATTTTGTCAATAGCTCTTTAAGAGCCAGTAAAAAATTAATCATGACTGCTTACATTTTTGCTCAGCTTCGAGATACTGCAACTAATTTTGAAATTTAAAAAAAAAAACTTAAAAGTTTCAGAAGATTAAAAGTCGTTAGAAAATTAGATTTTAATGCGTTTGGTGAAAGTTATCAGTTGTAATTCTTTTTTTTTTTTTCGATTTCTTGGACGTTAACTATATTGCAAAATTACCAATGGTTGTTGTTGGTGGTGGTTTAGTAGTAGTATAATAATCAAGCTTAATAATTTTAACAAAAATTTATCAAGCTCTTAATACTTTTTTTAAAATTTACCAAGCCGAATACTTAAAAGTCATTAAAATAATTCAATGACCAAAGAATAACATAAAAATTTAACTTTCATAAAAATAATTATATAAATAGCTCTATTTATTATTGAGCACTTTTCTATAAGCCCGATTGAAATTCTGTGGATTTTTATCCTGGTGATGTCTACTTTACCTGGATTACTAATATATATATATATATATATATATATATATATTCCCTTCAAAATCCTTCCTGAATATAAAGGGTGGGCAAAAATAAGGGTCCTATTTTTAAAAATTCATAACTTTTTTATTTATTGATTTTTTTAAATTTCTTTTTTTAGAATAAGTAAAAGACCCCTTCCGAAGCAAGCATGAGCCGTATTAGCCCTAAGGAACGTACCCTCATTTAGAAAACATTATTTTTGCTTAAAAAACTCAAAACAGTGTAAAAAACAATACTTTAGTTTTTGTAAGTTTTAAGAAGTGTTTTTCGGCTAAAATTTGTTTTGTTTATTTCAAAAAATCTCGGAAGGGTCAGTCTACACACACATAAAGTTTGGTGAGTTTAACTTTTATTTTGTGGAAGTTATTCAAATTCAAGTTATTCAAATTTAAAGATAGGACCCTTATTTTGGCCCACCCTGTATATGAAGAGACGCTGACCGAGACAGTTTTTCTAATAACGTGCTCATCCAATGGATGGCAGAAGGAGAAAATAGTATTTAAAAAGTAACTAGCAGGGTTACCCAACGTCGCCCGTGGTCATAATTTCCAACAACTTTTACAGGAAAAAAAATCAAAAGTAAAACTAAACAATCTGCTTAATTGTATAATTCATTTTGGACCAAAATCAGAGTAAAATAATTTGGTCCTGGGTGAAAATTGAACTCACAACCGTTGCTTCTAAATATGATGCGCTAACCAATATAGTCATGTATTTAATAGTGTCACCATTTTGTTCTTGGCCCAGTGGGTCACCACTGGAGCAAGAACAAAATGGTGACACTATTAAATACATGAACCAGACTGCCCCCCCCCCCCTCTAGTCAAATGTAGGTCAGCTACTTGTCAAAAAGAGAGAGAGAGCCAACGAAACCGTGAATATGGACAAATTTAATCTTTAATGGCTCGGTGTCCATGAGAACAGTGTTAGTAGATGAAAGTGAGAGTAGAAAAAGCTTCCCCCCCACATCCGCTCCTTTATGACTAAGCAAAAATAAAATATCCAACAGGATTAAATATTAAAATCAATTGGAATTACAGGTTTTACTTTTTTAACGCCACAAAAGAAGAATCTCTCAGACATGTGTACGCAGTTTGATGATGTATGGAAGTGAAACCTGGCCAGTGATGGTTGAGGACATGCATTGCATGGAGAGAAATGATATGAGAATGATACACGATGGATGTGTAATGTGAGTCTTAAAGACAGGCTTAAATCTGATGACCTCAGAGGAAGATTAAATTTGGGCAGTATAGGGAGATGTGTGCAGAACAGGAGACTTCAATGGTATGGCCACAATAAAAACAAAAAAAAAATAGATGAGAGTTCTTGGATTAGTAGATGTAGAACAGTTGAGGTAGCAGAGTCAGTTAATGGTCAAGAAAAACATGGGAGAAAGTGATATAGATGGACTTGAGAAAGACGGATAAATGGAAATAGATTAGTTTGGAAGTCAATTTCTAAAAACCGTCCAACGCATGCCAGCATGCAAAACAGATGTTAAACCGATGATGACAGACCAATATTTGCCTTATATGACATACAAAACAGATTTTATTATGTAGCTTGTAGTTAAAAAAAACAAAACTATTGATCACAAACATACAGGGGGGGGGGGGAATCGGCTTTACTTTATATAAAAGAACATTAGACATAAGTTTTCTTTTCATATGGGGGGGGGGAATTAGAGAAATAGAAATATTCAAAGATCCATTGTAATTCTAGACCCTCGAGTGAAAGAATGATATTGTGGCATTTATTCACAGATGGATTCGGATCATTATTAGATTAGTGAAAATCTCAGCAAAGAAAGGAAAATGTGGAATGAAAACGGCTCGAGTCAGTTCGATGGTGTTCTATACCCAAGGCTACCTCAACTGGAGGCCGATTGATAACAGTAGCAGCAACAACTAGAAAAAAAAAAAAAGAAAAAAAAGAAAAAAAAAAAAAAAAAAAAAAAAAGAAAAAAAAAAAAAAAAAAAAAAAAAAGAAAAAAAGAGAGATTACTGTTCTTATTTACTTGCTTCCCCACGAGGGCAGAGTTACACACCAGGTTGGTTTTTAATGTGGGGAAAATCTAGTTCCCCAAAAAGGAGCACCCTGGATTGGAACAAAAATTAAAATTACCTCAGTCTAGAAGTTCTCCTTCATTGACCGAGGACGAAAAAGTTGACGTGCAGTATCATCAGAACAGATACCACACTTTGTTCCTAGTTAAAAGGCCAAGGAGACATTACTGTTTTCGCTTTCATTAAACTGAATTTCTCAGCTTAAAGGAACTCGAAGAAATATTTACTTTCACATTTAGAAAATAATTCACTTATTCAATTGAAGTAAAGATTTATTTTGAGTTGATACACTATTGTCATGTATATTGTAAAAAAAACAAAAAACAAAAAAAACTTTGGGAACCCATAATTCACCATGCAAAAATTTAGATTAGCTTACGACATGTATATAGTATAGAATGTCAAAGGCGGTTTAGTAAAAGTAAATCGATAGATATCTTTGAAAAAAAAACGGTCAATTTAAAAGAATTTCATTCAGTTTGATGAACATTATTAAAAGAATGAAAACTTGCGGGACCTGTGGAAATTCCACAGTTGTATCCTTAATCTGTTCTATATTGCTGTTGTGCTTAAAACTATTTCCATTCTATGGACGTCCGGCACGAATGGGGACCCAACAATATTATTGTACCACCTTTGTACAAACTAACATATTTATCTAAGTACTCTGGTTTATGTAGTTTCAGAATATATCTAGTTATGCGGTGCTATCTCTAAAATCCTTGTGGGAGTCTGTGACACATTAACATTTTATTGACTCCGGTGAAAACAGAAAGCACACAATACCATCTTGGGGCAGAACAGAGACTACATTTTGATCCTAGCCGAAAGCAAAAAAAGTGTGTTGCAGTTAGTCCACATTATACACAACAGCGACATCAGATGAAATTTGTTAAATCACATTTTTTGCATTGCATCTTCATGGATCGTGCAGGTCCATCTTTTTAAAAATAGGTGGAGGGTGATAACGTACGTACCATATGAAATTGCCTTAGCGTATTATCATATAGATAGTACATCATAGTTGATGTGTCGGTCAATTGAAATAAATAAAATAGAATATCATTAGTGAGCATTATAATATTCAGTTTAAGATCAGTTTTACATGCTGGCATATGTTGGACGGCTTTTAAAAATTGGTTTTCGAACTAACCTATTTCTGGACATGTTTTTATCTATCCCCCTCTCTTTCTTTGATGTGTACAATAATTTAAATTTTCAAAAAATATATTAGTAATGAAAAATAGTCACATTTTTTGAAACATTGTTTGATATTTGAATGATATTTTAGAAAGCCAAATCAACAATGTGATTTTTTTTTTTAATTTAAAAAAAAAAAAAAATTTACTCTATTACTCCTGCTGATGATGCCGAGTGTCGAAAGCTCAAGTCTCCAAAACAAATAAACAACCTATTCTATTTTTTGTGGAATAGGTTGTTTATTTGTTGTGGAGACTTGAGCTTTCAATGAAGGATATCATCCTTAAGAGTAATAGACTCTTTGTTTTTTTTGATTCACATTGCTTATTTGACTTTCAAAAGATTACTTAAAATTTGATAGAATATTAGCGATAACATCACGTTTCTATAAAATAGAAAATCGGACACTCACTGAGACTTCAACATAGAGACATTCAGTTAAGAAACCAGGAAAAAAACGCAAACAGGCCATTTTTTGCCCATGGAGGAGGAGTAAATTATCACACTCACTCTGTTATGGCAAGAAAAAAAAAAAAAGAAGGTTAACTGGATGTCAGTTTTAATTTCATTGTACAAGAAAGAGCTGTTAACCATTTCCAGTTGGTTTTAGTCTCTCATGTAAGACGTCGACCCCCCCCCCCCCCCCGCTGTTTCAGCTGGGACCCCACAGAACACAATAGCCCCCCCCACTTCAACCAGTTGCAACGATCAACAAATCGTCTCTTTCATTACATGCCACAAATGCTACGCCATTAAAATGAAAAAAAAAACAATTTCACACAGGAATTTTGTAACCAATGAGAGACTCTACTGTTCACTTTTGCTTTTTATGAAGTCACAATCTGTTTATTCAGAAAATAAAGGCAGCAACAGAGTATGAGGCAAGGATTAGGGTGGGGGGTGAGAGAACATTTTTTTGTGTCTTTCTTTTATTGAAATACTAACAAATGGATCTAGTGTTGCCCGGATGTAAAATATGCAAAATGATTTTTTTTTTTTTTTTTTTTTTTTTTTTTTTTTTTAAATATTTATGCAAGTCACATTTATTTAATTTATTATTTAACAATTTTTTTTTTAAAATACTATTAAAAAAAAATTTAATTACAAAATTAAATCCACCAGAATGCATTTAGGTTTCTTTATAAACAAGTCAGCTATTTTAATCTTTTGTTAATAGTTAAAAAAAAAAAAAAAATTCTAACTAAATCCTATGGCAAACCCAGATGATGCTGGGATACTTACTACATCTAGCTGTGATATGATGAAACAGCTGTTTGTAGATGACACATATATATATATATATACATATATACTAGCAAATATATGCTCCCTCCAGTCCACATTTTTGAGAGGATGATATCATGATGAACGAACTACATACACTGACCCCAAAGGAGGGGGTAATGCCTGGGAGGATGATATGACACCAAAATATATATTGTCTGTGAATGACAATTATATATGCAAACTCTTACCTGTACTTGTGAAAACACCTTGATTAAGTTCACAATATCTTTCAGCAAAACATTCCATCATTCTGTCAATCTTTTGAGCTTCTCCTGGTAACCTGAAGCTCCATAAGAATTGTCTGGAGAGGAAAAAAAAGAAACATTAAAATATGTACATCATTTTTCAAGATACATCAACTAGACAACATTTATCTAATATATAAAGTAGAGACGATTTTTCCCCTGTGCCTTCTCGGAGTATAGGAAAATAACCACATGCATCACAGGCTACTAAACTCACCACTATACTACACTTATTCACTCGAGCGTGTTTTAGTAAATTTGTTATTATTTTTTTCTACCTAACACTAAATATTACATTTGACCCACCACCAACGTCTCTCCGAAAAACCAACTCCATATAGGTGGTAGCAAAAACTTTTCTCCCTAACAATTCTGTACTGTCACTCTACTCATCGACACCGGGAACTAATACAACAGTTCAATTTTCACAAAACACCGGTTCTTATATATTATTGCCTGTTATTAATTTACTACATGATATAAAGCAATACGCAACGACTTAATTGACCTATTTTCACGTGTATTTTTAACTCGAAACCGTTGCGTAGTGGTTAGGAAAGCAGGTGTCATGGTCGCCAGTTTCAGCGTTCGATCTCATCAAACTCTACCACTATTTTTTCTTTTTTTTTTTTTTAATTTATAACATTCGCCAACACGGTAGAAGGGGGGGGGGAAGAAAGAACAATATGCCGTTTCTATTTTTATTCGACGTCATGCAATAGGTAGTACTTTCTCCCGTGCAACGCCGGGCGACGGGTTCCGCTAGTATATTAAATAAAATGTTAGCAACTTATTTTTAGTATTATAAATAAAAATGATAAAAAATTCAGCATATGACTACAGCATGTCATGGCGAGCGAGATAGCGTGAGAAAGTCAGGAGGATCCGTAACACCACCACGACTAGATGGTGATAGCATGTTCATTAAATAGCTTTCTAATATACTGATCATGTGTATGCGATCAAAGTTAAACTAATTTGCATATTGATTTGCAAAAAGACATCTCATTAATTAACACTTCGTTTCTATTGTTTTCAATTTCAATGATGATTTTCATTTCAATATAACATGTTTTATAGTGTGGATAAAGGATGGCCATCTTTGGTGAAAACAATCTTTCAGGTTGACCTAATTTGAAACAAGTTGCAATCCAGACACGAATTGTACAATTCACTACTGTGAATTAGGGACCAGATTTATAGGGGCATCCTTGGTGGGGAGTTGTGCAAAGAGATTTTTATTCACAATCAGATGGAAAGAAAACAGAGTATTCTAAAAGCAAGCAGTTTGAGGAAAGAATCTATTAAAAAAAAAGGCTTTCCGGCATCTAGGGACCTCTACAGTGAAGGAGTGGGATTTTACAGACTCTAGTTTTTTTGTTTTTTTTTTAAACATAGTTCGCTCCAAACAAAACAGGCCGCCACTGTAGACGTAAGGGACTACTGAGAATTAGGGTAGAAGTTTGGGGTGTCATTCTAAATTGGGAGCTGTGCAGCGAGATGTATGTTTACATTAGTTTTAAACTTCTGCATGTCAGTACAGTCGGGGAAATGGAGGGAGTTCAAGAGGCCGGCAGTACGAGAAAAGCTGCTGGAGTAGAAGGCTCTCTGGCATCTGGGGACCTCCTCAGTGAATGGATGGGATTTAGCTGATTGTCGGGTTGGTCGAGTGTATTTACGTCGAGGGGGCATTAGAGCAGCAAGTTCATCGGAGCACAATCCATTGAAGTATTTGTAAAACAAGCACAAGGATGCAACATTGCGGCGATGGGACAGGGACTAGAGCTTGGTGAATAATGAAGGACCTATTAAGAGGTTTCTTGTAGTTATTGAAGGAAAGGAGCTTTGTCTTTGCGGCATTAAAAGTTACCAACCATTTATGGCCCCATTCCACTACAGACTGGAGGTCATTTTCTAAGGATTCAGCCATTGCCTCGGATATGTAGTTACAATAGGCTTAGCCATACTGAGTTAGTAACCAGATAATCCATTTTCTAACTATAGACTTATTTTTGTTTCTCCTTTGCACATTTAAACATAAGATTTAAAAGCTTTATTGGCCCTATCAAAGCTTTCAGTATTTCTTCAGTTTTTATTCCCCCCCCCCCCCCATGTAATATTTTTTTGTTAATGGCCGACGGGATGAGAACAATCAACCCTCATTGATTAAGTAAGGGTTCAATTCGACATAATGATTCGTAAATTCGGCTATTAGGTTCCTAAGTTTGAAAAGATGCACCTGAAGGAGGAGGTCGAAAGTTACATCAGCCAAAACCTTGTGAATATGACAACCATGATGACAATAGTAGTCATATTAATTCAAATAAAATGGTAAACATATTTAACATTCACAAAGTTCTAATTTACAATTAAAAACAAGCCGCACGTGCGTGGTCCCCCTCTGTATGTGACTCGATGTGGCGAGTGTAAAATGCAATAAATTTGGGCAATTTGGGGAATTTTTGACCCCCTGGGGGCGCGAACCAGAATTTTTCTGAGGTCAAGGATGCTCATTTTATATCCAGAACAATTGCCTCTACATTTTGGCCAAGTTTCAGAGAAATTGAATGGATGGATCAAACGTTATGGGAGGAAAGGGTCATTTTTTGCCATTTTAGGGGCACTGTGACCCCCTGGGGGCGCGAACCAGATTTTTTCCAAGGTCAGCGATACTTAGTTTCTATTAGGAACAATTGCCTGCACATTTTGGTCAAGTTTCATAGAAATTGAATGGATGGATGAAAAGTTATGGGGCAAAAAATGTTATTTTTTGCCATTTCGGGGCCTTTTGACCCCCTGGGGGCTAACCAGATTTTTTTTCAAAAATTGGAGAATGTCACTTTCTAACCTGACCAAAGTTACAACTTCATGTAAAATTTCAAAGAAATTCAATGGATGGTTGCGGAGAAAAATCCGGACATGCCTCAAAACATGTCCCCCGATTTTATAAATCCTGTGTTTGAAAATAAAAAGAAAAAAGTGGGTCCTGGCATTTAAACATTAGCCATCCATAATTCTATCTGTTTGTTTTTTTAAAACAGCTTATCTCAAAGCCACATTCCCAACAAAGAGAGAAAACAATACTAACATTCTTGGTTTCTTTTCGAAACAAGAACTGACCCTCTATTCGTGAAATAAGTGAGAGAGAAAAAGTAAAAACAAAAACAATAGTAAATCAACTGACATTCAGCTTATCTCACAGTTCTCCAATGAATAATTGACCTCCCTTCAACCTTTGTGTGTTTGGAGGGGTGTGTGTATATATATATATATATATATATATATATATAAAACAACAACAGTTCTTTACATATGGTAAGCTTTTTGGTAGCCATTTTTAGTCTTTGTAGGAATACTACAATCTTTTTGAAAAAATAGCAGGACCCATGTCCCCCGCATTGCCTGAGAAAATTAACGAAACCAAGAAACTATAAGTAAATTCACCAGAAAGACTCTTTCCACTCAAAATGCTAATTTTCTATCCACGATATAAATACGTAAATGAAACTGTAATAATAAAACCAAAAGAATCATTTAATAAGAAAACAATAAGTACAAATAGTGAATTAATTAGGTGTCCTTTTGCAAAGAAATATGCAAATTCGTTAAAACCGTAGGAGATAAATTGCATACACATGATCAGTAGATTACAAAGCTATTCTATTTTGCATATAAATTTGGTGTTTTAATCTCACTGTCAGTGCGATAAATGGCCCAACTTCATACATAGATTTTATTATATATATATATATATATATAGAGTAGTATAAAAATATATTTTCATACTACAAAGTTCTACTCACATATTGAAAACTGTTCAAGTAAATACTGAAAATATGTATGCGTAATATATAACTTTATAATATGTGTATATACATGAAATAATAGCAAAATTATATATATATATATACGTACATACACAGAATGTTTAAAAAGTTAAAGCGATATTTCTTTCTCTCAGAACCATTTCAGAATGTCTACTCCTTAATAAATTATGATATTTCAACAAATAAATACAAGCACATTTTTGATATGCTGTTCAAAGTGGACCAGTTGTTTTCAAAATAATTTAACAGAATTTTACATCCATGTAAAATATTTACAAAATCCTGACTGGATTCTCAGTAATTGTCGCCTTGTATCAGACATAGCTACGTTTTGTAAATATCAATAAAAGACGAAGAAATGGTCGCATGAAACAAAAATGACTCACCTCAGTGCCTGCACCAAAATCATTTCTGAAAATTCATGAAGATTGACAAATGCTTTCAAAACTGCAATATTAAAGTCATTTCTGAAAAAAATAAAAATAAAATAAAATCATGATCTCTAAAATAAGATATGGCATGTTTTTTTCAACATAGATATGTATAAATAACTTTTTTGTGCGACACAAGCAACTTTAATCATAAAAATTGTAGGTAAGTTTGAAAAGCATAGATATAGCATTTTTTTTTTTTTTTACCAGCATGCAAATAAAAGACGAAATATTTATGGAGCAAAATATTAAAATCTGCAATTCTACTTTTCAGATCAAACAGAAAAAAATTGAAAACATTTGGAGACAAAAACATGTTTTATAAAAGAAAAATAAACATCACCAAAAGGAATTTCTAAAAATGCTATCAAATAATTGATATAACAAAGTATTGTAGACAAGTAATATTAAAATTAAACAAAAAACATGGATTCTTCACACATCATCCTACTCTATTTAAAAAAAAAAAAATTTTTTTTTTTTTTAAATAGTCTAATATTTTGTTGAATGCATATGTTCATAAACTCGTAGAATCTCGGTACATTTTCATAAATAGTTTGCATTTCAATTTTTAATTTTACTTACTACATGATAACGTTATGGATATCAACCCTGTTTGTGTTTGTATTAAAATGTGATTCTGGTTTTGTAAAGTTTGGAAACCTTTAATTTAAAATCAAATCTTGAATAAAATAAAAACTACTTGTTATCAAAATGGACGAATTTTCTATAAAAAATAAAATAAAATGGTGAGTATCCATACAAAAAAAATTGGATTATTAAAAAAAAAAAATCGCTTTTGTTACATGTAAAGCATAAAAATATGTAAATAAATAAAATTTGCAGTAAAAAAAAAAAAAAAAGTTATTTTAGTTATGACAGGTTTAATAGTTATATGAAATTTCACTGAGGATTTTAGTTGTCTAATTAGTAGTTGTCTCCCTTTGATAATCTTTGCTTATAAATTTTCTTCCATAAAAATCTTGGCAAGAATCGGTAGATTTAGAGAAAAGCTTTTCTTTACATTGATGTTCTGGGAAAATTTTTTTTTTTCTTTTCTTCCTATTTTCATTTTGAAAGGCAAAACTCGTGTCCTAACAGATGGTTATACAGAATATTTGCTACCCCCCCCCCCCCACACTTCTTGTTTTCTTTTAGAATTGAAAGAAAAGGTATTGTTTAGAAAGAAACCATATCCGTTCGGTGGGGAATGAGACAAGAAAGGTATTTTACTTACCGTTCACCAAGATAGTCCCCAATGGCAGTCTTATCCAATCCATCTCCTTGGAAAAGAAAGCGAGCCACGTCCTCAGGAGTATTTAGCAACAAGTCGTGTTTGATTAAATATTCAATACCCTACAAGAAGAAAGAAAAAGAAATTTTCCATCAATTTAACTTTTCTCTTATGAATAGGAACACATCTATATTTTTTACATGTCTTGGAGAATTATTCAAATTGTTTAAGGCACGTCTGTTGGTGGTAGTTTAATAATGGCTAATTATATTTAACAATATGGCAAATATGAACAAATAAAAAAAACATCAATGTTTTCTTTTGGCAGTTTATGCAATGCCTCCCCTCCTACAGTTATATAACTGAATTATTATTTTTTTAATTCTTCAGAATACTATCAACTAAGCACCAAAATTTCAGATTAGTTAAACATATTTTGAAAAAAAGAAACATACAAAAATAACTAAATAAAAAGATTAAATAAAAGAATTAAAAAAAAAAAAAAAACAAAAAAAAAAAACTTTCATTTTTCTATATCCCTCCCACCCCACTTGATTTTTCGGCCAATCTTTAAGAAATCTAATTTACAAATTCCTTTTCAGAATTTCGAGCAATTGAGATCATCATACAGTAAACTTACATGGCAAATTACATACCACTTTGAAAATTGAACAATACGATTTTAAATTTAATTTTTTTTTTTTTTTTTTTTTTTTTTAATAAGAATTTTGTATTTACTTGATTATACTAAGATTTTTATTAGAAAAAAAAAAATAAATAAAAAAAAAAAGTTTCAGGGTGTTTAGGAAATCCTCTAGGAACATGAACTCCATAAGTATAGTATTAAACAGAACCCCTACCTAAAAATTGAACACTTCATTAAAAAGAAAGGGAAAAAAAACTAAAATAGTTTTCAAAATAATGTTTAAAACTATTTACATTAGTTACATTGACATAGTATCCAATATTTTGACAAAAGAAAATCTTTAAAAAAATTAAAAAAAAAAAAAAATTATTCAATCGATAGTTATTCAGCATTTTTTGGAACAATAATACCAGAGAAGTTTTCTAAATTATTTATGGTCTGTGCAATCAGTCAATGAGAGTTTACAAACATTTGTAAAATTCCTGGTCAGTTGGGATGGGATTTATATGTTAAGTTTCTATGTGAGTAAATAGATTCATTATTAAAAGAGAAAATGAATAAAACAGTGTTTAAAAGTCTAATCTCTGTCGGGTGGGATAAGAGCTCCCTGTATTTAATAATCGGAAATGGTTCAAACTCTGATAAACATTACTGCACATTAATGAAGAGAGTATCTTAATATGTTTGTTTCTGACTAAGTCTGAATCTTTCAACATAGCAAAATCTGTCTAATGTAATTAGTGTCAATGCTCAGGGCTCTTTCTCACCCAACAAGCCGTGATACTAAGATAAAAAAAAAAAAATATTACATAACTTTTTCCTTTCCTTTTTTTTTTTTTTTTTTTTTTTTTTTTTTTAAAATCACCAAAAATAAGAGAATTCTTCAATTTTAAATAATAGCGTTCAGCATTTACTCAAATTATATAAAGTTTATAAGGAATATAAGTTTTCAAATTTAACAGCGATTTTCAAATGATTGGAAGTTGGATGGAATTTCAGTTTGGGCCAGATGAACACATGTGCAGTAACTTCTCTATCTAATTATTCTGGCAACATTATTGAGTGAAAAATAAAACAAAAGCGACCTCCACAGCGCTACTGAATAGCACTTTGTAGGTCTCTTTTCTACCTCACGATGCTTGTTAGGGAGGGGATAGATAACACTGGCTCTGAATGTAATGCAACATATAATCATAGAGCCGAGACAAAAGATGATTCGGTGAAATTTTATTTCTCGTTGAATACAGATGACAAAAAATATGAACAAATTTTTTCAAGATCATAAAATTGAATCACTGAAGTTTTTTTTTGACTGAATTTGCCACATTGCAGTATTTCCTTTTTTAATTGCATTTAACTGTTGCCCTTATTGTGTCTACTAGTATCATGAACACATCCCAATATGGTTATTCCTTTATATATATATATATATATATATATATATGATAATTTTATTTACACAGACATGTACAAAATCTGCGACACTGGCATGTCGATGTTATCGATCAACAGTTACTATAAACTGTGATCTCATCAGGCAGAGTTAGAATCCGATCTTAACCTCAGATCATATTTGGAGAGTTTCTCTCCAAATATGATCTGAGGTTAAGATCGGATTCTAACTCTTAACCTCAGATCATATTTGGAGAGAAACTCTCCAAATATGATCTGAGGTTAAGATCGGATTCTAACTCTGCCTGATGAGATCACAGTTTATAGTAACTGTTGATCGATAACATCGACATGCCAGTGTCGCAGATTTTGTACATGTCTGTAAATAAAATTATCATATATAAAGCTCTATTTTGATATTGAGCACTTTTTATAAACCCGGTTAAAATTCTCTGGATTACCACCCTGTGGATATTTTTCACCTGGATTATTACCATTATTATATATATATATATATATACACATACATACATACATACACACACTAGCAAATATATTCTCCCTTCGGTCGAACATTTTTGCTAGCCTGGGAGGATATCATGGCAACGGAACAATAGTACACTACCCCTCCCCTCTCCAAATGGGGAAGATAATTATGGAATGATGGTATCATGAGGAACGAACATACTATAATGTCCCCTCCACCAAAAAAAAGAGGAGGTAATACCTGTTAAGATAACCCCATAAAAGGATAGTAATGCCCGTGAGTATGGTATCATGACAACAAAATAGATACTGTACTACCCCCCGACACACAGACACACACAAAAAGGGAGAAGGGTGTCCCTGTGAAGATGTTCTTATGATAACAGAACCGATACTACACTATCTACCCCCATTAAAAGATAATACAATAGATTAAATCATTTTTTTTTCATTCATTTAAAAAAGGCCTAGCCATAAAAACAATTTTTTTGGTTCCTTGGCCTTTTGTCTAAGATCAAAGTGTAGTATTTGTTCTGAGCATCACGGCGACAACAGACGTTTTACTGTCAACGAAAATATTGCGTATATATAAGAAAATGTAACAATGCTAAAATATAACCGTATATTACAGAATATTAATTTATTAGAAGCTGTTTATAAAATAAATATGCAAATTAAGATTTAAAACTGTTTGTTTAAAATTTAAGTCTACTATATATATGGTATTTCCAAATGTAATGTAGCATCATAGAATTTAATAAGTACAACCTATTTTGATGTTAATATAGTTTGGATGAATGAAAAAAAAAAAACTTTCACATTCATTAATTTAGATTAGAATATGTGTCCCAGGCAGGGTAAAACTAAATCCCTGAACATAAGTTTTGCAACACTTATGCCCCCTTACGAAGATTAAAAATCAAGATATTAACTAGTATTAACTAAACCTTATGTCTGAAATTCTTATTCTAATTAGGATAAAAATTAATTAAATGATTTTGATTCTAGAAATTGTCTGAAATTTAAGGCTTATGTTTAAGAGGCCGTAAGAAAAAGTAATTAAATGATTTTGATTCTAGAAATTGTCTGAAATTTAAGGCTTAAGTTTAAGAGGCCGTAAGAAAAAAATAATTAAATGATTTTGATTCTAGAAATTGTCTGAAATTTAAGGCTTAAGTTTAAGAGGCCGTAAGAAAAAATTAATTAAATGATTTTGATTCTAGAAATTGTCTGAAATTTAAGGCTTAAGTTTAAGAGGCCGTAAGAAAAAATTAATTAAATGATTTTGATTCTAGAAATTGTCTGAAATTTAAGGCTTAAGTTTAAGAGGCCGTAAGAAAAAATTAATTAAATGATTTTGATTCTAGAAATTGTCTGAAATTTAAGGCTTAAGTTTAAAAGGCCGTAAGAAAAAATTAATTAAATGATTTTGATTCTAGAAATTGTCTGAAATTTAAGGCTTATGTTTAAGAGGCCGTAAGAAAAAATTAATTAAATGATTTTGATTCTAGAAATTGTCTGAAATTTAAGGCTTAAGTTTAAAAGGCCGTAAGAAAAAAGTAATTAAATGATTTTGATTCTAGAAATTGTCTGAAATTTAAGGCTTAAGTTTAAGAGGCCGTAAGAAAAAAGTAATTAAATGATTTTGATTCTAGAAATTGTCTGAAATTTAAGGCTTAAGTTTAAGAGGCCGTAAGAAAAAATTAATTAAATGATTTTGATTCTAGAAATTGTCTGAAATTTAAAGCTTAAGTTTAAGAGGCCGTAAGAAAAAAGTAATTAAATGATTTTGATTCTAGAAATTGTCTGAAATTTAAGGCTTAAGTTTAAGAGGCCGTAAGAAAAAAGTAATTAAATGATTTTGATTCTAGAAATTGTCTGAAATTTAAGGCTTAAGTTTAAGAGGCCGTAAGAAAAAATTAATTAAATGATTTTGATTCTAGAAATTGTCTGAAATTTAAGGCTTAAGTTTAAGAGGCCGTAAGAAAAAAGTAATTAAATGATTTTGATTCTAGAAATTGTCTGAAATTTAAGGCTTAAGTTTAAGAGGCCGTAAGAAAAAATTAATTAAATGATTTTGATTCTAGAAATTGTCTGAAATTTAAGGCTTAAGTTTAAGAGGCCGTAAGAAAAAAGTAATTAAATGATTTTGATTCTAGAAATTGTCTGAAATTTAAGGCTTAAGTTTAAAAGGCCGTAAGAAAAAAGTAATTAAATGATTTTGATTCTAGAAATTGTCTGAAATTTAAGGCTTAAGTTTAAGAGGCCGTAAGAAAAAAGTAATTAAATGATTTTGATTCTAGAAATTGTCTGAAATTTAAGGCTTAAGTTTAAGAGGCCGTAAGAAAAAAGTAATTAAATGATTTTGATTCTAGAAATTGTCTGAAATTTAAGGCTTAAGTTTAAGAGGCCGTAAGAAAAAAGTAATTAAATGATTTTGATTCTAGAAATTGTCTGAAATTTAAGGCTTAAGTTTAAGAGGCCGTAAGAAAAAAGTAATTAAATGATTTTGATTCTAGAAATTGTCTGAAATTTAAGGCTTAAGTTTAAGAGGCCGTAAGAAAAAAGTAATTAAATGATTTTGATTCTAGAAATTGTCTGAAATTTAAGGCTTAAGTTTAAGAGGCCGTAAGAAAAAAGTAATTAAATGATTTTGATTCTAGAAATTGTCTGAAATTTAAGGCTTAAGTTTAAGAGGCCGTAAGAAAAAATTAATTAAATGATTTTGATTCTAGAAATTGTCTGAAATTTAAGGCTTAAGTTTAAGAGGCCGTAAGAAAAAAGTAATTAAATGATTTTGATTCTAGAAATTGTCTGAAATTTAAGGCTTAAGTTTAAGAGGCCGTAAGAAAAAAGTAATTAAATGATTTTGATTCTAGAAATTGTCTGAAATTTAAGGCTTAAGTTTAAGAGGCCGTAAGAAAAAATTAATTAAATGATTTTGATTCTAGAAATTGTCTGAAATTTAAGGCTTAAGTTTAAGAGGCCGTAAGAAAAAAGTAATTAAATGATTTTGATTCTAGAAATTGTCTGAAATTTAAGGCTTAAGTTTAAGAGGCCGTAAGAAAAAATTAATTAAATGATTTTGATTCTAGAAATTGTCTGAAATTTAAGGCTTAAGTTTAAGAGGCCGTAAGAAAAAAGTAATTAAATGATTTTGATTCTAGAAATTGTCTGAAATTTAAGGCTTAAGTTTAAGAGGCCGTAAGAAAAAATTAATTAAATGATTTTGATTCTAGAAATTGTCTGAAATTTAAGGCTTAAGTTTAAGATGCCGTAAGAAAAAATTAATTAAATGATTTTGATTCTAGAAATTGTCTGAAATTTAAGGCTTAAGTTTAAGAGGCCGTAAGAAAAAAGTAATTAAATGATTTTGATTCTAGAAATTGTCTGAAATTTAAGGCTTAAGTTTAAGAGGCCGTAAGAAAAAAGTAATTAAATGATTTTGATTCTAGAAATTGTCTGAAATTTAAGGCTTAAGTTTAAGAGGCCGTAAGAAAAAAGTAATTAAATGATTTTGATTCTAGAAATTGTCTGAAATTTAAGGCTTAAGTTTAAGAGGCCGTAAGAAAAAATTAATTAAATGATTTTGATTCTAGAAATTGTCTGAAATTTAAGGCTTAAGTTTAAGAGGCCGTAAGAAAAAAGTAATTAAATGATTTTGATTCTAGAAATTGTCTGAAATTTAAGGCTTAAGTTTAAGAGGCCGTAAGAAAAAATTAATTAAATGATTTTGATTCTAGAAATTGTCTGAAATTTAAGGCTTAAGTTTAAGAGGCCGTAAGAAAAAATTAATTAAATGATTTTGATTCTAGAAATTGTCTGAAATTTAAGGCTTAAGTTTAAGAGGCCGTAAGAAAAAAGTAATTAAATGATTTTGATTCTAGAAATTGTCTGAAATTTAAGGCTTAAGTTTAAGAGGCCGTAAGAAAAAAGTAATTAAATGATTTTGATTCTAGAAATTGTCTGAAATTTAAGGCTTAAGTTTAAGAGGCCGTAAGAAAAAAGTAATTAAATGATTTTGATTCTAGAAATTGTCTGAAATTTAAGGCTTAAGTTTAAGAGGCCGTAAGAAAAAAGTAATTAAATGATTTTGATTCTAGAAATTGTCTGAAATTTAAGGCTTAAGTTTAAGAGGCCGTAAGAAAAAAGTAATTAAATGATTTTGATTCTAGAAATTGTCTGAAATTTAAGGCTTAAGTTTAAGAGGCCGTAAGAAAAAATTAATTAAATGATTTTGATTCTAGAAATTGTCTGAAATTTAAGGCTTAAGTTTAAGAGGCCGTAAGAAAAAAGTAATTAAATGATTTTGATTCTAGAAATTGTCTGAAATTTAAGGCTTAAGTTTAAGAGGCCGTAAGAAAAAAGTAATTAAATGATTTTGATTCTAGAAATTGTCTGAAATTTAAGGCTTAAGTTTAAGAGGCCGTAAGAAAAAATTAATTAAATGATTTTGATTCTAGAAATTGTCTGAAATTTAAGGCTTAAGTTTAAGAGGCCGTAAGAAAAAAGTAATTAAATGATTTTGATTCTAGAAATTGTCTGAAATTTAAGGCTTAAGTTTAAGAGGCCGTAAGAAAAAATTAATTAAATGATTTTGATTCTAGAAATTGTCTGAAATTTAAGGCTTAAGTTTAAGAGGCCGTAAGAAAAAAGTAATTAAATGATTTTGATTCTAGAAATTGTCTGAAATTTAAGGCTTAAGTTTAAGAGGCCGTAAGAAAAAATTAATTAAATGATTTTGATTCTAGAAATTGTCTGAAATTTAAGGCTTAAGTTTAAGATGCCGTAAGAAAAAATTAATTAAATGATTTTGATTCTAGAAATTGTCTGAAATTTAAGGCTTAAGTTTAAGAGGCCGTAAGAAAAAAGTAATTAAATGATTTTGATTCTAGAAATTGTCTGAAATTTAAGGCTTAAGTTTAAGAGGCCGTAAGAAAAAAGTAATTAAATGATTTTGATTCTAGAAATTGTCTGAAATTTAAGGCTTAAGTTTAAGAGGCCGTAAGAAAAAAGTAATTAAATGATTTTGATTCTAGAAATTGTCTGAAATTTAAGGCTTAAGTTTAAGAGGCCGTAAGAAAAAAGTAATTAAATGATTTTGATTCTAGAAATTGTCTGAAATTTAAGGCTTAAGTTTAAGAGGCCGTAAGAAAAAAGTAATTAAATGATTTTGATTCTAGAAATTGTCTGAAATTTAAGGCTTAAGTTTAAGAGGCCGTAAGAAAAAAGTAATTAAATGATTTTGATTCTAGAAATTGTCTGAAATTTAAGGCTTAAGTTTAAGAGGCCGTAAGAAAAAAGTAATTAAATGATTTTGATTCTAGAAATTGTCTGAAATTTAAGGCTTAAGTTTAAGAGGCCGTAAGAAAAAATTAATTAAATGATTTTGATTCTAGAAATTGTCTGAAATTTAAGGCTTAAGTTTAAGAGGCCGTAAGAAAAAAGTTTTAAAAAACCCCAGATAATCTTGCTTAATTTTTGTCTAATGACTATGGATCAAATTTGATGAAAATCTGATTTTTTTAAAAGTTTTAAATTAGCTTATGCCCATATTATGTCCCTAAAACCCTTTAAAACTATAAAGAAACTAAATTAGGGGGAATATTTATTGATTGATATTTAATACTAGTGTGAAAATTTCACAAAAAGTCCGAGATATCTGAATTTTAACAAAGGGCTTCCTTCATTTTTACAAAACTAAATTTAACTAAATATATCCCACATTACGACCCCTTACGTCGAGCAGTCGTGTTCCAAAATTCATGATGATTGGTTAATTTATTAGGAGAGAGGTACATTCTCTTTATATATACCGTTGGGTCAGTATTTTTTATATATATTATTAATACGTATTATTATATTAATGAATACAATAGATCTGATAGGATTTGAAATCAACATAGCCGGTTCAATATTTCGCCAATCATGCGCCAGTGCAAAAATAAGAACAAGCTGTTATGTCGTAGGTGATATACATCTATTTTCAACATCTTTATTTGTTTTAAATCTCCCACTCCCATTCGATCGTCTGTATTTCCAAGGAAGTGATGAAAAGGTATAAAGTTTATTTCCTCTTCCTCATTAATTCAGGTGTCAATAGAATACAGCTCACATTTCAAAAAACTTTTCTTGCCAGGTTCTTTTTACCGGCCCACTACCAGAAGGTTCTCAGCATGACAATGTTTCTAATTATTTACTCGAAACGCGGACAAAAAAAAAGATTACTGAAAAAAAAACAAAAAAAAAAAAACATGGCTGACATAAATTAAAAAGGGGCGATAACTCTAACCCACCCTCTTTTTCTATTAAAAAAATTCTAGGGTTAGCAAGATCATTAGCCACGGGTTATTGCATAGGCAAATAAAAACATCTTGCCAATTGATAAAATTATTATTTTTAATTTGATTTGTCTTTGAAGACAAATAATAAAAATTTTTTTAGCAATTTTATTTTAAAATAAAAATGATAATATTGAGTTATCTCCCTTTTTTATTTATGTCGGCCATGTTTCTTTACGGTCGTTTTTTGTCTTCGTTTTGAGTAGATGATTAAGTTTGGGATAACTTATTGTGTTTGAACTTTTATGTTATTTTATTTTCTATTTAATTTTTTTTTTAAATTTATTTTTTAATTTTATTAAAATATGGTTTATAAAAAAAACCCAAAATTTGATTGAGAACAATGAAACCCTGCCGAAACCCATTTCAGTGTAAAATAATTTCCGACTAATCCCAAGTCTAACGCGAGTAAATAACACTCAACATACTCGTACAGAAAAAGCAGATGTGACTGGAAAAATAAACATTTTTGTTATGAACGAATAACGCAAATATTTCTTCCCTTTTTATCATTCATCATTCATTTTTAGGGGAAAATCTAAAAGCGTCTTTAAATTTAAAAAAACATTCAAGCCACTGAGTCATAAGAGCGAAAGTTCGTTATTTTTTTCGGTGCTTAAGCATATCCGCCCCGACATTAAAAAATTTAAAGAATGTATAAACGTTATTATGTACTTACGTGTTAGCTGAAAATAAGATTGTGCAGAAAAAATTACGCAAATTCATCCAGTAGTTATTTAATTATAAGAAAAAGAAAAAAAAATGATTTAAATGATTTTACGTAGATTTTGACATTTTTGTAAACAAGGGAGATAACAAACCAAGAAATCGTGAAAATATGAGTTATCGTTCTTGACCACTGGAAAATCTAAGATACAAAATGGTGGAAAATCTACCGAGTGAAAAAATCGTTAAAATCGTTTTTTTTTAATAATTAAATAACTACTGAATGAATTTGCGTAATTTTTTCTGCACAATCTTATTTTCAGCTAACACGTAAGTACATAATAACGTTTATACATTCTTTAAATTTTTTAATGTCGGGGCGGATATGCTTAAGCACCTTTTTTTCTTCTCATTTTTTCCTCAAGAATCTCACTGTAGATGCAAGGGAGATAACTCTTCGTTCACGGTTTCCATTTTTCTTAATTTAACAAAAAACATACAATTCTTTTTAAATAAAATGTTTAACTTTACAACTGCATTCAGATCGATTACATTTGGAGCAGGTGTATATTTATTTAACATGTTGATAATCTATGAAAAAAAAACTATCAGAAAATACATGAGCGTTAAAAATGTAAAATTGATTTAGGTAGAAATAATTTTACTAAAAAGGTGTGTCTGTGTGATCATGTATATATATATATATATATATATATATACACATACAAGAAAAATGTGACCGGTTTGAGCTCAGATTAGATTGCTTAAAGCAGAAAAAGTGGATGTGCAAAGCCAGTTTAAAAAAAGATAAACACTTAATTCAATTTTGCTCATTATTCCACCTTATGATACGAGTCAAATAGTATTATTACGTGTGATATACATAATACACTATTCCTATCTTGAGTTTCGAGAGAGAAAGAGAGACAGAGAGAGAGAGACAGACAGACAGACAGAGAGAGAGAGAGACAGACAGACAGACAGACACAGAGACAGAGAGAGACAGAGACAGAGAGAGACAGAGACAGAGAGAGACAGAGACAGAGAGAGACAGACAGACAGACAGACAGACAGAGAGAGAGAGAGACAGAGAGAGAGAGAGAGAGAGACAGAGAGAGAGAGAGAGACAGAGAGAGAGAGAGAGAGACAGAGAGAGAGAGAGAGAGACAGAGAGAGAGACAGAGAGAGAGAGACAGAGAGAGAGAGACAGGGGGGAGAGAGAGTCGGGGGGGGGAGTCAGGGGGGAGAGTCAGGGGGGGGGGGAGAGAGTCAGGGGGGGAGAGAGTCAGGGGGGGGAGAGAGTCAGGGGGGGAGAGAGTCAGGGGGGGGGAGAGAGTCAGGGGGGGGGAGAGAGTCAGGGGGGGGGAGAGAGTCAGGGGGGGGGAGAGAGTCAGGGGGGGAGAGAGAGTCAGGGGGGGAGAGAGTCAGGGGGGGGGGAGAGCGTCAGGGGGGGGGGGGAGAGTCAGAATATAACCAACGGGTGTTGGGGTGAGATAGACAGAAACTTAGTATGAGAGGGGTAACTTGATAAATTGATTGCAAACTGGAACAATTAAAATGGATTTTTTTTTTCAAACATAACTCGATCCGAGAACTAAAGAATATTTTAGTTTATATATATTTTTTATTATTATTAAAGTATATAGATAAAAAACCTTTCGGAAACAAAGATTTATTCACTTAGCTTTAGTCTAACAACTTCTTGTGTATCTGTGTTTGAATTCTTGTGTAAACATAACATGGATAATTACACATTGAATTATTGTTATTTAATATTAATCGAATATTTATTGAAATCAAAAATGAAATGGCATGAAATAGAAACGAAATGTTTTAAATCCTATTATTTTTTTTTAATTACGAAATTATATTTAATTCAGCATGCATAAAATTTATTACATTGTGACTCTTCAAAATTTGAAAGGAATGTGGAAGCATTTAAACTGTCGAATAGAAAGTAAAATTCTTAGCAATCGTCATGTATTAAAAGATTGAAAGTTTTGAAAGATATTTACATTTAATAATTTCATAGAGATTAAAGCAACATTACCTCAACAAAATCAGTGAAAGTTTCATAACAATTTCGTTCAATTATTTAATGACGAAAGGATACCGTAATTATTAAATGTAACTTTAAAAATCCTATTTAAAAAAATAATTTTGTATGAGCCAAAAAAAATAAGAAAAAAAAATAAAAACCAGGCAACACCCGGTAGGTATAGATAGTTATAAAATATTTATTATAAAAATATTCAATTGCTTCCTTCAAAAGTAAAGCATTCTCTAGGGAAAATATGAAATGCTTCTGAATTAAAGCAATATCGTGCCCCCCCCCCCACCACCACCCCCATTACTAGGAAATATGAACACTATGTAGAATCTTAAATCCGTATATTTCTCTCCCATTTCCGTAAGGTGATGTCAGTGGCCGAGTGTGTAAAAACATTGGATGGAAGTCAAAACTGACTTCAGTCCGGCATTCAACCCCAGTGACCATTATATAGTGATATTATTTATGTTTTAATCAACGTTTCGTCTTTATTTCAAGACTTCCTAAGGATGATTGGTCAGAAGAAATAACACACAAGTACAAATCACCGTTTCAAATATGTTGTACTTGTGTGTTATTTCTTCAGACCAATCATCCTTAGGAAGTCCTGAAATAAAGACGAAATGTTGATGAATACATAAATAATATTTTTGGTTTTCCTTTTTTCATATATATCTATACGAGGGGCGTTCAATAAGTAATGCCCCTGACCCACTTTCAGTTGTCTGATCTTGATGAAATTTTGCATGTGAAATAATTTATATCTGTATGGGTTATGTTGCAAATAGCAGCTCTGAACTAATTGTGGTTTCTGATTTACAGGTGTTTGAACTAAGTCAGGTGTAAAATGGAGCCAGTTGAGTATCGTGCAGTGATCCAGTTTTTGTATTTGAAAGGACGCACACCAAAGGAGACTTTTGATGAAATGAAAGAAACCTATGGTGATGATGCCTCATCATATGGCCTTGTAAAACGCTGGCATTGTGAATTCAAACATGGCCGGAAGTCTGTGGAAACAGCTCCCAGACCTTGTCTCTCTTCTGCAATTGATGAGGCATCTGTCCGTCAAGTTGAGGCTGCCATTTTGGAAGATCGACGCATTACTATTCGCTAAATAGCCCAAGAGGTCAAGATTAGTACAGGGTCTGTGAAAACTATCATTCATGACCATTTGCATATGCATAAGGTGTCTGCCAGATGGATTCCCAGGTTGCTCACACCTTTCTAGAAGCAAGAACGCGTTGAATGCTCGAGGATAAATTTGGAAGTGTGCCAAGAAGATGAGTCAAAGTTTTTCAAAAGACTGATTACACAGGATGAAACTTGGGTCCATCACTATGATCCAGAGACCAAAGCCCAGTCAATGCAGTGGAAGCACTTGGACTCACCACCTCCAAAGAAGGCACGGATGCAGCTCTCCGCTGGCAAGGTCATGCTCAGTCTTCTGGGACCAGGACGGAATAGTGATGACAGATTTCCTGGCAAAGGGTACCACAATTACAGGAGCCTATTACGCTTCACTTTTGATGAAATTAAAAGAAGCTATCAAAATCAAGAGGCGGGGCAAGATCAGCAAAGGTATCCTCCTCCTACAGGACAACGCTCCGGTCCACAACTCGCATGTCACCAGATCAGAAGCACGGGCGTGTGACTATGAAATCCTCCCACATCCACCTTACTCTCCTGACCTTGCACCCTCTGACTTTCATCTCTTCCCAGCCATGAAGTTGTTTTTGAAAGAAAAGCGTTTCCCAGATGATGCATCCTTGATTTCTGAAGTTACGACGTGGTAGGAGGACCAACCTGTGGTGTTCTACAAAAACGGTGTCCAGAGTTGTATCAAACGATGGGAGAAATGAATAACTCTGGGTGGTTCCTATGTAGAGAAAGACTAATAACTGTGCCAAGTTTCATTAATCTACTGCTATGGGAAATGGGTCAGGAGCATTACTTATTGAACGCCCCTCGTATATATATATATATATATATATATATATATATAATAACCGATAATAAAATGTACTTAGTTTCACACTTTACTGCAGTTTCATGGTATCACCAATCATCAGGTGTGTCTGGTTTATCTTAATACTTAAGTCCCTTTTGATTATCATTGTTATAAAGCTCTGTATGAAAAAAAAATACTGAGCTTTTTGTGTGTGCAAAATCTGCCATTTTGGATGAGATTTGTTCAGAGTCAAAGTTGATTATTCATGTTATATAACAAATTTTGGAACAACTGTTAGGCGTAAGAGGTCATAATGTGAGCTATATTTAGTTTAATGCAAAGAGGATGGAAGTCCATCAAAATTCAGATACCTCCAATTTTTATGAAATTTTAATAGGTATTAGACATCAATTAATAAATATTCCGCAATTTTTATTTTTTTAGTATCTTAAAGGGTTTTTAGATTGGCAAAATGTGACAGCAACGTCCCATTTGAAAATTCAAATATTTTCAGTAAATGTATAATGGCACAATGATACTGGACTTTAAAGTTGTAGTTGAAACATGTATGCACATATGTAGCCAATAATGTTTGTATAAATATAAATTTATACTATAATACAGCTCTACCTGTTACTGGGCACTATCTTATAATCACTGGAGTTTCATTGGATTGATATTTAGGAAACAATCACACAAGTACTATATATATATATATATATATATATATATAAGTAATAAGTAATAATTGGACACCTTATCGGCGGACAATTACCACTTGGACAAACCCAATATCTTTTTACTCCAACTTTTTTTCACCCATCTTTCTTAATATTTTTTCAAATGTTGAACTTTGGCTTTTCTATTGCCAACTTATCTATCTGTATAATTCCTCTGATGATAAGATCTCGATCTTTGAAAAGCCTTGGCTTAAGGAAAGAATAATAAACAATTTTATTACAGAATATACCTTGCATTGAACAATTGAAGTTTGAAATAAATTTGGACATTCGTGCATGTTTATCACTCTTAGTCTATCTTATATATATATATATATATATATAGATATATATATATATATACAGTGAGTTGAGATCAACAAAATTTGAACATTATTCCAAGAATTCAAAACCAACAAATTATATGGCATACGATCGTTTTAAAGACAATTTGGAAATATCTTATTCTGTATTATTGTTCTGAAGACTTTAAACAGTCTCTTCGTCAGCGCCCTTTTACAACATCACATACATAAGTCCCTCAACAAAACATTAGGTTCCAGTAATATATATATATATATATATATATATATATATATGTAAAAATAAAAATGGAATAAAGAATAAGCAATTCAACAACTAACAAAAATAAACTCAAAAACTCATGTTGTAAAGTTCCACCGAGATATTTCGGCCGTGATATCTCGGTGGAACTTTACAACATGAGTTTTTGAGTTTATTTTTGTTAGTTGTTGAATTGCTTATTCTTTATTCCATTTTTATTTTTACATATTATCTGAAACATTGTTTCTTTTTTCCCATATATATATATATATATATAAAGAGAAAGAGAATTTGTTGAAATAATTATCCCCCCGCCTCTGAAAAGTATCGCAACATCTACAGTCGAAGAAGAGACTGATCTTCTTTTTTTCTTCTCCTTCACAAGAATTTTCGATGGCATGTAAACATTTATTTGCAATCTAAACTATTTAAGTATTAAATGGAAAAACAGACGATGGCACATTGACCGCAGGGTTTTTGTTTTGTTAATCTTTTTCTTTATTATAATTATTTAAGTCGATCGGTGGCCGGGTTATTAGAATCAGTCAAAGCAATTAATGCCCTTCGTCCAAATTGGGAACACCTCTCCAAAAAAGAGTTAAGACCCATTGCAATCATATTTAAACTATCTCCTTTTTTCATAATATTTCTCAGTACTAGGACTTATACTTGAGCCTTTGAGGCATATAATCAAGGAGTTGGTTCCGGGGGACATCACCAGACCTCTGCACGCTACTGGACCAAGTAACAGATACTCTAAAACATTAGAAGACAAACGGTCGATTCCAATTCTGTTATGAAAATAAAGATTTTAGTGACCCACTTTTCAAATAAAGATGCAAGATGCTTCATGCTTTCGATAGGATTTACCAATAATTTATGTATTTTACAAATCATGCGAATAGCATATTTCTGGCCAAAAGAGACGTTGAGATCGACAGGAGACACTCGTCAAAAATGGGATATTTAGGTGAATCAGACAGACAAGTGAAACCCGACTCTTGAACTTCAGCAGACTTGTACCTCATAAGATGGAGACAGTTTTTTTTTTTGTGTGGCAAGAAATATGGTATTCGAATAGAAGTTGAAATAATGATATCAAATTCTGAAAGATCACTTGGATTATCTATACAAATATGAGTGATGTTTATCTATCTGTCGCTCTGTTTGTTAAAATGTTTAAGTTTGCGGATCAAATAGCTTGATAGGAATTATCCTCTACCTACCTAGATCGTCATGGGGGGGGGCATATTCATTTTTTTTCTTCTTATAATGGGATCCCTGAGGGATCATGCCACTTTTCACCTCAACTGAAAATCTTCCTACTCACTCCTAAATTTTTAAGAGATTAAAAAAAAAAAGATTTAAAGAATTTTTTTAATTTTTTTTTAATTTTTTTTTTTTTTACAGATTTCTAAAATTTGAGTAAACTTCTCACACCGGCCAGTATCCTATACCTCTATGAAGACACCATTCGCCCATGTATGGAGTACTGTTGTCAAATCTGGACTGATACACCAATAACTAGTTTCTCCCCCCCCCCCAAAAAAAAGAGTCTTTAACCTAATAGGTTGCACACTATCTAGAAGCTCCAGCCCCTATACCATCGCCGCTATGTTGCATCTCTGTGCTTGTTTTACAAGTATTTCTACAGAATGTGCTCAGAGGAAGTTACTGCACTCGTACCCCCCCCCCCCATATGTAAATATCCACGACCAACCCAACTAGCAGCGAAATCCCACCTCTTCATTGTCGAGGTCCTAAGATGTCGAAAAAGTTTGTATTCACATAGCTTATTTTCTCAGACTGCTGGCTTTTGAAATTCTCCCCCTGTTCCTGGTTTCCCTGACTGTACCAACAAGTAGAAATTTAAATGTAATGTGAACAAACATCTTGCGACATAACTCCCCACTTACGATGCCCCTTATAAATCTAGCCCCTACTCAGTGAAATAAAGTCAAAACGACAAGGAAAAAAAAAAAAGAAAAAGAAGGATACATCATAGTCAGAAGAGGTCACGGGGTCAACCTGCCAGGAACTAAGCTTAGTTGATAAGAATAAGAAGCGATGTAACTTTAGCAGAAATAAGACAATTGAGTGACGATTGCAATCTCAATAGTCTGGACAGAGCATGGACTCGACAGGACATGTTTTTAAAAAGATCTAACAAGCGTTAAAATAACTAAGCATGTGCTTATATAAGTATCTCCTCTTTCTGTCCTGCTCCCTTTTTGACTTTGCAGCTCACTTGACGATCAAGTTGCAGTTGATTGAATGAATCATTCCTCTTTTTAAGATGTGTTCAATTAATTAATTGCAGAATTAATTTGATGAGGAAATGGTTTTGATTGCAGCTCTGATATTGTCCCCAGTCTTGCAGGATATCAACAAATGCACACAACAACGAGAAGGTATGATTTTTAATAACTTGAATTCATTAAACAATTGATGGAAATGAGTTTTAATGAATTTTAAATAGATGATTAGGCTATGTAACACATAGTAAAAAAAAATTATTTTCTGAGACCATAACTTCAGATATGTAATCTTTATTTTCACATTTTCTCCCATAGCAATGTTTTTAATTGCTTTCAAGTATTTTGGGGTCTAATCTCTTTCACTTTTTAAACGTTTGTCTTATAATTATGAACCCATCCTAGGACGAGTATTCAAACTAGTTAAAAGATAAAAAAAAATAGAAAATGGATAACTTTAGTTTGATAAGTTGTAGTTCCTGTTTGTGGAAAATCTAGCTCCCCGAAAAGTGGCACCACTCACTCTGGATTAGTACAAAAATTGAAATTACCTCAGTTTAGAAGGATTTTTCCTTCACTGACCAAGAACAGAAAAGATGAAATGTATCAGAACAGACACTATATTTCAAAATGTCAAAATAATATTTTTCCCATTAGAAAATAGTGTTCTGTCTTCAAAAGTTGGTTTTCTTTTAGATGTGTCCATGCATCTCTAGAAGAGGCTCTGTCCGTCCATTTATCAGTCACACTTAAGTTTGAAATAACATTTTCATTGCTAATTGTACAGACTGACTGGATCTTAAGGTGATAAAATAAAAGACTTTTCTTCTTCAAAGACGTTTTTTATCATGGCTTTCTGTTTTAAAAGGTTTGGCTTCTTCATTGTGGATTTTAATTATGATTCTTTCAAATTCTAATCCCCATCCACGAAATGGCGCTAGACCTGCATTCACTACACATCAGTTTTGCTGATCTTGTAATAAAATCAGGCACAACCATTTTCAAGATGAATGACTTCAACAAGTTGGTTTTATTTATTTTCATATAGATACATATAGTCTGACCATGCTAAGGTAAAAAAGCTCTTCAACACCATCCAGTAGGCAAAGACAGAGAAAAAAAGGGAAAACACAAATCAGTGGTTCAAGACAAGCGGTGCATGTTTTTTTTTGTGTTCCCATAATAGATATCTTTTGTTAGTAAAGAGTTGTCTGTTATTGTTTGTTTAAGGGGATTTAAAAAAAAAAATGTTTTTTTAATTTTATTTAAAAGGCGTTTTAATAGTGTTTATTTAGGCATGTTTGCTTAGAAAGGATTTTTATATGTATTGTTTTTCTCTCACGATTTTCAATATTTGTGAACTAGCTTAATCACATATCCTATATACATAGTTTAAATAAAATACTTTATATTTGTGGACTAGCTCATTCGCGTATCCTATATACATATTTTAAATAAAATACTTTATATTTGTGGACTAGCTCAATCGCGTATCCTATATACATATTTTAAATAAAATACTTTATATTTGTGGACTAGCTCAATCGCGTATCCTATATACATATTTTAAATAAAATACTTTATATTTGTGGACTAGCTCATTCGCGTATCCTATATACATATTTTAAATAAAATACTTTATATTTGTGGACTAGCTCATTCGCGTATCCTATATACATATTTTAAATAAAATACTTTATATTAGCTCTTGTAGAACCTACAATCATGCACTTTGGTTTTTTTTAACTTATGATATTATATAAACATATAGAAACAAACTAATATAATAACTGTAAAAAATAAATTGACTTACATGAGTGATTTTCCACTGAAAGACTTGGGACTATAATTTCTTTTTTTTTTTTTTTTTTTTTTTTTTTAATATAGTTTTAATGGTTGAGAAACTTCCGAGACTATATATAAATAAATAAATAAATAAATAAATAAATGAGAGAGAGAGAGTAAAGTGAGATTTTACCATATTTCATTAACCGACATAGTTTTCTATTCAAAAGCTGCATTTCATCGATGTAGATCAATTACTGATACATGTTTAAAGAAACTATAAGTTTGTTACATTTGTTTGCTTTGATTTTTATATTTAGTCCTGATCAATATTTTCTCTTAAGATAGTCATCCATACAGGGAATCGAAGGAATTTTCACTCTCCACACTCAGAACCACTACCATCCACATATACCCGGAACACTGTTTTATAGGACACCTATGTTGTTAGCACAGTTATTATTTTTTTTTTAAATAAAAAAAAAAATAAGTAAAGAGAAAACACTTAAAAGTAGTTTTTAATCAAGATTAAACAATTTTAGTAAAATTTTATGAGAAATCCAATGGTGGTATTAATTTTGGGTTATTTTTTTTTTGTTTGTTTGTTTGATTTAATATAATCAGGTTTGTGTTCATACCAGATGTCTGTAAACAGCAAAGGTGATGTCTTACTGCATTATAGAAATTAAATAAAATTAAAATAGTAATACGGGGTCCAGGGTTTGGAGCATCAGTAAACAGGGTTCTCATTATTTTCCATGGCAACGTCAGGTGCCTTTGCTTGTTTCAAAATAAATGTAAACACCTATAAAAAGAATTGGAGATGGTAAAAGAATGGAGTATTTTGATAAATACAGATGTCAATCTATTAATGGGATTACTTGGCTCCTCCTCATCGCCGTGAGTCATGTGGTAAAGAGATTTGGTTCTTATATAAAAAGGCAAGCAGGGGTTGTAGGGTGGGGTGCAGGGTGGATTCTTGCATCCTGGGTACATTTCGTTACTGTCCCATGTGTGCGTGCATAATGCAGTGGTGGGGGGGGGGGGGGGGGGGGGGGGAGAAAGTTTGCATAAAAAAAAAAGATTGATCACAGCAGGTGACACGAAACAGTTGCTTCAAATACAATTACAAGGACAGATCCGTCCTTGAGATGCAGCCGTTCAATTTGCACGTTTTGCAATGAAAATTCTATTTAAACTTAAGTGTGACAAGCAGACGGACAGCGCCTCTTATAGAGATACTTGGACGAATATAAAAGATGTATTGATTCAAGCCACATGTTTAGCGATGAAAATGCTATTTCAAACTGAAGTATGATCTACCAACCAAGACACGAACCGTCTCAGTTATGCGAATATACATCTTGGAAAAAAAAACAAAAATTTATGCAGTTAAAATTCGCAGCTAAGGCGGCTCCTCTACTCTCAAAAAAGAATTGAGGGGAGAGGTTGGATGTCACATCACCTAAAGATAAAGTTGTCAACAGAAGATGAAAAGCTGTTTGAGCTTAAGAATTCAGGTAAAGCCGTGAAGCATATGGCAGAAGAAATAAAAGAGAAGTTTCTGCAGATGCAAAATATCATCTAATTTTATTATTTTTATTGTTGATTCATAAAAGGTGAACAATTCTCTTCAGCAATTCTATCTTTGAAGCTTGAAAGAGACTCATTCATACATTATATATGATATTATATATATATATATGATATATATA
>OY744537.1:13044792-13072082 GCA_963556195.1 Sepiola atlantica | reverse complement strand
AGAGAGAGAAAGAGAGGAGAGAAAGAGAAAGAGAGGAGAGAAAGAGAAAGAGAGAAGAGAAAGAGAAAGATCTTCTATGTTAAACATAAGTATTACAGACAAAGCTTCTTATGGAGATGCATTTTAAAAACTTATGCAAAATTCAAAAACTTAGAAATGTCAAGCTCTTCAAAGTGTAAATTTATTGAAATAATTGGATAAATTCAATATATAGCGAAAAAAAATGGAACCTAGTTAGTTAATAATAAAATGTTTCAAATATATTAATGTCACCGGAATAAAATGGCAAGAATAATGCCGCCATATCTGTCAAGAGTTGGCATGCTGAAGATCAAGATAATTAAGATGAAGCAGTTAAGGCTGCAAAGAAGTTCAGATCATTTGAAAAAGCAGAAACAGCAAAAATATGCCCTAAACTGCAAAGAGAGGGAGAAAAAGGGGGGAAAAAATCTCTGAAAGAGATGAGGGAGGGTGGAATGATTGCTTCACCCAAGTAGGGAAATTACTAATGGTTTCAAGAGAGCTTCAATACGGTTCTCAAATTTCTTCCTGGCCAAAAGTTTAATCCTGATATTTTTTTTTAGAAGAAGTCAAAGCCTCATACAACAAGTGACATAGAAAGATGAAAGAAGAAAGGCTAATAACCACTTCAAAATAAAGAGTTCACAGACAACAAAAAAAAGACAGTATTTCAATTAGGCTGGAGAGAGGGTGGGAGGGAGAATAAGGAACAGACGGGGAGGGGGTGGTTAGGGTTAAAAAGAATCTGATTTCTGGTCAGAACAATTGACATATGTCAGACAATTCTAACCTCCTTCCTGTTCTTCAAACAACAACTTTTTTTTTTTTTTACACAAATTTAGTGTGACAAATCAGAAGATTAAGATCGTAGTAGTGGCCATTTCTTGTTAGAATAGAAGGGAGGATAAGGTTACCGGGTTAAGGGGGGAAAAAAAACCTTTTCAAAATCTTTCCTTTATTTTCATTAATTTCAGGGGAAAAGGGAGGGCATCATTTTCTAATTAATGAACTTGGGGGTCATTTTATAATTAAGGAACGGTGTGGGGGGTCATTTTATAATTAATGAACTAGGCTGAGGTATCTTCATACTGAATGAACTTGAGTGAGGGGGGGGGCGATTCTTTTGTACTGAATGAACTTGACATCAACCAATTAGTTTATTTTTGGCAGAACATTAAAGTCAGGGTGTATTTTAAGGTAATTCTCATGTAATGCTAACTATTACTTAAATGTAGACGTGTTTACATTCTTATTTCTTGTTTTCTTCATTTTGTTGTTTGTTTTTTTTTTTACAAACACTCGGCTGAAATAGATTTTACTCACTTTTGATACCAAACTCCTCTTCAGTCCTTGTCGATAATATAAACAAAACTTATGTCGAAACTTTATTTTATGTATGATCTGCGAGATGTTCTTCAATGCAAGTCTCTATTTTGTGCGAAATGTTGCTCCATAATCAGTTAAATTCGTGTTTATTATTCCTTTCTCTTTTAACAAATTGACAGTGTTTTTTTAATATTCTTCAGAAGACTTCAAAATCTACCAAAGGATATAATAAAGCTTGACCCATAAACATTAATTGAAACTAGTTTTTTTTTTAAGCGAACAGAGATAGCGCCAAGACTGCATTCGACAGCCTATTTGATTTAGATCCAGGAAGAGATCCTTAATTTTTCTTATTCATTCTTTTTTCTTATTTATTTCTTACTTATTTTTTCCAGAGTCCTTTTTTGGATTTTATTTTCAGGAGAACCCCCACCAATTAGCTACAAGAGACATAAAAATATCTTAAAAACAGCGAATTTCTCCCAGCAGGCCACCCACTTTTCAATAGATCAAATATGACAGAAGAAAGCCAATGAGCGGTTTATAACTCAAGAAACCCCAGTATTTTTTCGCCTGGGTCTGCTCTCCCAGTTTGAAATCTAAGGTACTATGTTGATCTGAACTCCTGTAATATTATAAATAAATATTACACTCTTATTAAATAATCAAGCACTCTGTTGGATTTTTTTTCTACCAAATATAACCAAGAAATATTTTTTAAAAAGATCTGTCGCTCCCCATATTGGTGCATCACATTGTAAAGGGAACAATTATTCCCAACTAGCATTTAGGTAAAATGCTTGTCCATATAAATAGTTCAAAGTATCACAAATATAAATAAGACAAATAAATTGACATTTATAAAAAAAGCGATATATTCCATCTACTAGTGGGGATTGGCGCAGTGGTAGTGCATCGGGGTTCTATCTCTTGGGTCCTGGTTTCGAATCTTGCTAGGTTCAGCCATGCTGATGAGTCGTAAGACAATGAAACAAGTGTCAGTGGATAATTATATTTCAAAAATATACATATACAGGGTGTCCATAAAGTCTCTTTACAACTTAACATTTATTACGAAGACAGTTGATGAAATATCTTGACAATATTTTGGGGGGGTTTTTATTAGTGTTTATTGAAGTTTTATTAGCCATAAGATTTTGTATTTCAGATATTTTGTAAATGGAAGGACAACTAAGTGAACTATAAAATGGCTACTTTTCAAGAGAAGGCACAATTTTTTTAAATTTTAAAATTTTAAACAGACTGTATATATAATTATATTGATTCATTCAAAAAACATAATTTTCATAAGTTCCTTCAATTTTTTAATTTATTTTAACACCTCGGTGGATATAAATAATTACAATTTTCATCTTGCATATGAAAAACAATTTTTCCATCTTTAATCTTTTGCATTCTTACGTGTTTCTTAGCAGATTGGGACAAAATTACAGTTCAGTAGTCCACCCGTCAATCTTCAGAGAATAATTGAATGTGTATTAAAATTGCAGCAACAACTTATAACGTCAAAAACTAGAAGAACTCTGAATGTTTTTTTGTTGTTTTTTTGTTGTTTTTTTTTTTTGGGGGGGGGGGTCTATTTGTTTTTGCTGCCTATTCCGCTCACGTAAGTTTATTTCCATTTATTCCAAATTACCAAGCTTTTTTTGGAGCACTAATTTTTTTTCAAAATCTCCTCCCCTTTTTTCCTTCTTGTTTTTGACATTACAATTTCAGCACACATTCTACTATTCTCTAAAGATTGACAGATCGGCTACTGAACTGTAATTTTTGTCCCAATCTGCCAAGAAACACGTGTAAGAATGCAAAAGATAAAGATGGAAAAATTCTTTTTTATATGCAAGATAAAAATTAGAATGATTAGTATCCACTCAGGTGAAATAAATAAAAAATTTTAAAATTAAAAATTGAAGGAACTTATGTTTTTGGATTGATTATTACATGGTCATTGGAATGAATCAATATATATATATATATATATTTATATATATATTTGCTCTGAATCTTGTAATACAAATTCATTGAGCTTGTAATTGGAAATTTTCGGATACTGTAAGTATAAAATTGAAAATATACATTCCTTATAAAAACCTACAATATATATATATATATATGAAAGAAAAAGATGTTTTATCAGATGTTAAATATGTCATATGTCAAAGGAAAAATATATTGTCTAACTCTCCTCTTGATATTCACATTCATTAAGGGGTCTTTTTTTTTTGTGGTGGTGGTGGGGGGGTCTCACAAATATGAAAAAAGTGTAAGTCACCCTCCCAATCATGTCTAAATCGTTTGACAAAAGACTCAAATCTTAAACATTAACCATACACCAACGGGCCAACCGGAACAGACCAGAGATAACATTAAAACAGTATTTTATAGTGTTTAAATAAAGTCGAAGTTTCCTTTAAATAAATGTAAAACGAACAACATGGGAAGCTATTTTGTTTTCTGAAAACTTATCAAATGACAAACCTTGAACCCCCCCCCCCCCCACCGCCAGACATTAATGGAGGCCAGCTTGTCCGATAAGTACAAAACAACAAGTCCATATCAAAATATAAAAACATATTCTATAATATTCCTTGGGGCAGAGATTAGGTGCATCAAGAATTACCAATATCAAGGATTTAAAAAAAAATAATAAATATAAAATGTAAAAGTAAACATGGCAATTAAATCATTAAAAAGAAAAGAAAAACAGTGATAAAAGAGAGAGAGAGAGAGAGAGAGAGAGAGAGAGAGAGAGAGAAAGGAGGGGAGAGAGATGGGGGCACAAAAGAAATTGGAGACATGTAACCAAATGTCTTAATTGCAATAATTGAGCCCATAATGACTAGCAGTTTGTTATCCCCATTTGCTTGTAATTTAACTCATTCAAAAAGCGGTTAATGACGCAACCGTATCAAATTTAACAGAACATTTTACGTAGCAAAGGAAAGAGAAAAATAAAATCTGATGGACGAGATTAAAATTCTTCCAAAGTTATAAATTCTAATTACAATTTATAACTAACAGAAATTAGAACGACTATTCTGTTGGGCCAGAGTTATCTCCCTTGGAGACAGTGTTAACGTTAGAGGGAGCTTCTGGCAGAAGAGTTCGTAATTTTCGTCCCCCATGTGGTGGGAAATTCAAAACGAAACGATCCTTTTATGGCACAACTTTCAGACTGGTTGGACATCATCGAACCGGCGTTGATATCTGGCATACTTTTTTAATCTTAACGTCTTTGCATCTTAAGTTATCTTTCTGATTGAGTAACTGACTCTCGGACTATGGTCAAAGAATCAGATAAGATTGTTGTATATTATTCCCCGAGTGACATGTTGCCCCCGCTGAGATTGCCTCTAAGTAAATTTACATATACTGTGTATTTGCATGCATTTTCATTTTTACCTCTACAACAACACGTGCATGTTCCTATTGTTATGGGAACAATGGTAATTCTCGTTTAAGATTCATTTTTACTGGTTATTTCCTTTGTGTATCTTCATACATTAAATGTCTTAACAGCCTTTTTTTTTTTTTTTTTAAACCCTGAAGATTCTCAATTTTTAAATAATCCTTCTTATTGAAATCTATTATCCATTAATCTCCATTATCTCTACATTAATTTAAAAAAATTGCGTTACCACTTCTTGTGTGTCTGTATTTATCAGTTGACATAACTTTGAGAATTACAATTTTTATTCATTTACGATTAATCAATTATTCATTGAAACCAAAAATGCAATAACCTAAAATATGAAATTTCAAAAGTCCCACTTAAATTTACCATGTATTTCGGATTATTCATAAACAAGTGAACCATTTTAAATCTTTTGTTAATAGTTGACCGAAAAAAAAAAAAAGTTTAAAAAAAAAAGGAAAAAAAATAAATAAATAAATACTTCCTGAGACTTAAAACTTTCAAATGAATTTGGAAGCATATAAACTGTCGGATATTCATTTAAAATTCATTTCAAATTATCATGTATTACAAGATTGAAAGTTTTTGAAGCGATTTACATCCAAAAGAGTTTAGAGATTAAAGAAACAATGTTTAATAAAAGTATAATTTTTTTAGCAATTTGGTTCAATTAATAATTTAATGACCAAACGATACCATAATTAAACTTAACTTCTATTAAATTCCATTTCAAAAGATATAATTTAATTAAAAAAAAAAAAGAAACACAAACACAGATACATGAGATATGGTCACATAATTGTATGAATATAGTGATAATAAAATATGATGAATGGCTACACACATGCAATCAGGTCTCAGAGAGTCCTGGAAAATTCCCCTAAAATGTGCCGTAATATATGTATTTTTTTATATATGTGTAGATGGTGTAGGGGTTACAGATGCAAACTGTGGATGCAAAGGGTTCGAATTGTGTCGATGCTAGTGCATCACTCTCACTAATACTCTTGAGAAAGATATGAATCCATATATACTCCCTCCAGCTATGGATTATGTAGTAGAGTAGACTACACTCTCAAGTCTTGGTTGTGCAACTAGTCTCGGAGAAGGAAAACTCCCAAATAAAACAAGTCTTTTTCTTGTTTATCCTGACATTGTTTCCAGTCATTCTGAACTTCTTACATTGGACTCAAGCAATGCAAGTTCAGGAGAGATGCGGTTAGTGATTGCGCAACCCTTGTTTCATTATATACTACCTCTGCAGGCACACTTACAGAAGGTATCCATTGTCTCTCAAGACTGAAAGGAGGTCTTTATGTGTGTGTGTGTATGTGATTAAAACATTATGTTTATTAATTATTCATTATCCGTATAAATCGATAAAAGTGTGATCATCAAATTAATAAAAATAAAAGTGAGAAATTTCCCCAAACACCGGAATAAAATATTATTAATGCTTCTTTACATTAGAAGATTCTTTTCACATTCTTCAAATGATGAAATGCATTTCTCACAAGAATCATGACGCCAATTCGGATAAAAGATAATTGTATAGTTATGCCATTAACTTTGCTAGAAATCATATTTACATGATCTGTGAATTTTCTTCTTTAAATATAGCATAAGCAGAGGCTGTGTGTGTGTGTGGGTGTGTGTGTGTGTAGATCTCAGTTTGAAGGCATAGCCATAAAATCAACAGTTCATGGCGACTGACGATGTCTTGCCTTGCATTTAGCTGAACATAAGACTGCATACACACCATCCTCGAGTCTCTTCGGTCTCTCTGTACAAGGGTTTGTCAGGACAACCTGACATGGGGATACTTCACCCTACAAGTAAACCCTGACCAAATATTCAAAATAACATAGCATTCAAAGCCCTAATAAGATCTCCTCGACATAACTATACATGGGTTAATACTAGGAATGATGCACCCTCTACTGATGTTACCTCAAGTAACAGCACTATACTGGATACTCCACCAGACCAGATGAATTCTTGTAGTGGAATCCAGTAAGACCAAGAGATCACTAGAACGATATACTATAACATAGTTAACTGGTCAATTTGGGAGAGGAAAATAAATGTTCTTCACTTATTTACTAACTAAACGTTTGAAAGATAAAGGGGAACTTTAGTTGAACACGCGGATATCTATGTATCTCATATAGAATTTAAGTGTTAACCCCAGGAAGGGGGCCCCTTGATTTCTGAGACTTCACACTGAAGTAAAATTAAAAAATAATACACTAAGGCATTTCATGTTCGTATGTTATCACTTTTGACATACCTTTTTAAAAAGTGAGATCGTCCGATCAGCAAAGATGATAAAGCAGATGTCGCGAAGATAAAACAAAATTCCTACTTTACGCATTTTTAAATGAATTGTTCTAAAATAAAATTGTCGACCCGTCAACAAAAACAGTACACTCTTAAATACATTTTGAAAAAGTGACATTCGTTTTATTGATTTGAAGAATATTTAACGGTAAGAAGTCAGAATATTTATTGTTTTTAAAAAGAATTAAACTGTCTCTTCCATATTCATTTATCTAAAATTGTAGCATATTCATTTTATTGGATCAATCGGACTTTAGGCACCCCAGAATAAGCAAATACCAAAAAGAACACATTTGGGTTGAATTATTAAAAACAACAATACACGCGTAGAGACGAAGTTTACCCTTTGGTGCCGAAATGAAAAGTCTTAAACTCGTCTCTGCACAATCGGCTCGACGCGCGCATTCGCTTGAATTAATAAAAACAAATAAAAGGATTTTAAGCCAATCAGATGCATTGCTCTGAATTTATCAAATTTGTCGTTTTGACCCACCCGAAATGCATAAAAAGCCAGATTTTTTCTTCAACAAGGATTTTTTTAGCCCACATCCACGACAGAGCTAACATCGACGTTTCTCCAACCCCCATCACGCCTCTGTCGGGCCTTGGAAAGCTGAGAATGCCTTTTCTAAAAACATGCACACAGACACTGACACCAACGCACACACAATGCATCAACTCTTTCACTGTCTTACACACACACACACACCTTGAAAACAAATGTATAAACTTAAACAATTTAATACTTCATACATTTCTCACTGAACTTTCTAATTTGAAAACAAATGATGGATTATTTAATAACTTTCAATGAAATGTAATTGAGTGAGGAAGTTTGGATTACGATTTTTCAGACCAGTGGATAATTCACAGCCCTTAAATTATCGACTAACGACTTTCCCTTGTTCTGCAAGGACACTCAAATATGAACAATTATTCTATGTTTTCCTATCTTTGTAGACTTCCATTTTAAACATAAAATATCTTTAAGTAAGTGAAGTAAAATCTCTGTATTAATAAATCTGAGACGAGATCACGTGAGTGTGTGTTTCTCGCATAAACGTGACTTTGAGAATTACACAGTGAATTATCTTTTTTAATTACTATTAATCGAATGTTTATTGAAAACAAACAGAAAATAAGAGAAAACTAAAACGAATTCTAAAAAACTATTAAAAAAAAAAAAAAAGGACTAGATTCTTATGTAAAATTGAATGAAAATTGACATTCAAAGTAACCTGTCTCTGGCCAGGTCTTTATTTATCCCTCAGGTCCATTTTCATCACTTCCTCCCATGTTTTCCTTGACCTTCCCCTGTGAACTGAACCTACTATTCCAACTGTTCTACATCTACTAACCCAAGAACTTTAATCCATTCTTTCAACATGGCCATATCATCGAAGTCTACCCTTCTGCATACATCTCCCTCTACAGTCCAGGTTTAATCTTCCTCTGAGGTCATCAGAACTAAGCCTGTCTTTAAGACGCACATTACATATCCATCATATCATTTTGATATCATTTCTCTCCATGCAACACATGTACCCAACCCTCAGTGGCCTGTCTGTTCTCTACAGAAAGAAAGGTCAAGATATCTACATAAAATCTAAAAGTGTATTCTGATGTAAAATTTACCAGGGAAGACAATGGAAGTGTTCCCGAATCTCTAAATGCACCCCTCAGGGGGCTATGAGGGCATAATCCTCTTAAAACTTCTAATGCATCCTATTTTTTGATGAAATTTATATCATATGTATAAAATTCTCCGAAGAAGACATTAGAAGCAGTCCCGAATCTCTATGTTACCCTTTATGTGCCGAATATGTACGTGTCGCCAGCTAAGTGACCCACGGAGACAAGACTTCCTTAAAACTTTAAATACGTATATGCGATTTTACTGAAATTTAAACTATATGTATAAGACACTAATTCAGAGAGTTTTTTTTTTTTTAACATTTTTACTTCCGATTATATTAGGCAACGAAAAAGTTGGGAGGCAGTAAAAAAAAAAAAAAAAAAAAAAAAAGAAAAGAAGTTATATGGTGTTATGAGCATAGTGAAAAAGTACAATTCAGAGCAATATCGGGTCTTCCTTCAAACACATTTTATTTTTTTTGTATTATCAATTTTTCATTACTAGAAATTAACACAAGCCGCGCATGCGTGGTCCCCCTCTGTATGTGACGAGTGTAAAATGCAATAAATTTGGGCAATTTGGGACATTTTTGACCTCCTGGGGGCGCGAACCAGAATTTTTCTGAGGTCAAGGATGCTCATTTTATATCCAGAACAATTGCCTCTACATTTTGGCCAAGTTTCAGAAAAATTGAATGGATGGATAAAACGTTATGGGGCAAAAAATGTCATTTTTTTTTGCCATTTTGGGGGCTTTTGACCCCCTGGGAGGGGGGCTAACCAGATGTTTTTTCAAAAATCGGAGAATGTCACTTTCCAACCTGACCAAAGTTACAACTTCATGCAAAATTTCAAAGAAATTCAATGGATGGTTGCGGAGAAAAATCCGGACGGACAGATGGACATGCCTCAAAACATAAGTCCTCCCCGATTTATAAAATCGGGAGACCATTAACTTCACGGCTGCAAAAGTACTCCAGCTGAGACAGTGTCAGTAGGTGGAAAGCACATGAATGAATATGAGAGAGAGGGAGATGGAGGAAGAGTACATATAGGGAAGCAACAAATAAATAGTACTGTTCGTAAAACAATGCCAGAAACAATGCTAATTTATCGTAGGATGAAGGAAGGTGAAAATATATAGCTTGCCATTCGATTTTTTTATCCATAGGTATTAGTTAAGTTATGGGGGTGGTGTGGTGTAATGGTTGGAGGCTGAACTGTGGGCTTGGCGTTTCAGGTTCAAATTCTGTCCAGGCTACTTAATTCTTGGAAATGGTATGAATCCATATATCCTCCTTTCAGCAATGGATTAAATAGGGTAGATGAGATTCTAGTCTTGCTAGTGCAATTAATCAAGGAAAAAATAAATGGAAAACTCTAAAATAAAACCAGTCTTTATCTAGCCATTGTTTCCAGTCGTCCTGGACTTTTTGCCACTGGACTCGAGTAATAGAAATTCAAGACAGGAGTGGTTGGCGATTGTGAAATCCTTGCTTCCCTATAGACTCCCTGTACACTTACAGAGGATATCCATTGTCTCTTAAGACTGAATGGAGCCCTCCCCCTTTAATAACTTTTTAAAATATTTTTATTTGCAGTGTGCTTCTATATTTCAAAGATTTTATTTTAACAATTGTTATTATTTGAGGAGATATGGCTATTCACTTTCTTTATTGAAAATCTTAAGTTTATGGTAAAAAATGTTGATAGTATTTTTTGTTTTTGTTTATTTTTGTTGCTTTTTTTTACCACCTTGAAGTTGAAATTTGTTTTTAAAGTTGAAATATTAAAGAAAAGGTAAAACAAATAAAAAGATGTAAAGATTTAAACAGATTGGTAAAGGAATTTTGTTTTTTTAAGTTAGTCTTACAGTTTAAAACGTGCTGTATTTCTGAAACAGAACTTAAAGTCACGTACTGCCATCATATTAGGAAAGACTTTTTTTCTTTTTTTTTTTTTTTAAGAAAAAAAAAAACCTACCTTCTTTGGGTCCATATTGAATTTCTTTTTGCCCATTGACATCTGTTTTGTCTTGGGATTATTTTTACTGGAAAAGATTAAAAAAAAAAAAATCAGATGCAATGACTAAAAATTTTTTTGCTTTTTAAATTATCAAATATAATAAATCAAAAAAACAAAAAAAAAACATGTAAAACAGATGAGATTTCATAAATAATAAAAAATATCAAATTAAACAGTCGCGTTGACAATGGGTGGTATTTCATCAGCTGATAGGCCAAAACATTCATAATAAAAATGGTTACCCGTAACATGCATCTATTCAATTTGTGTGTTAAGCAATGTAAATGCTATTTAAAATTTTAAGTTTGACAGACCAATGAAAATCGCATTCTTTAAAAAAAACAAAAAACATCAAAATTCTTGAGTCTAACATGGATCAAACCGCCTCCATTAGTTGTCGGCTGCTAAAACACTGCCTGCTTTTAAAACCCTTAAGATCACTGCACTTTCTGAAATTCGACAAAACTACACCTGATGCCCCCCACCCCTCTTCATACACATGGGTACATCATACACTCTTCATTCCCATGACAATCGCACATTCTATGTACTTTAAATGCATCACAGTGCTCATTACACAATAATTTCATTATTTTTGCTAGTATATATGATGAATGAACATATACTACACTGACACCAAAAGGAGGAGGTAATGTCTGGAAGAATGGTCTCATGACAACAGAACAGATACTACACCCTAACCCAAAGAAAAAGAAAGGTAATACCTGGCAGGATGCTATCATAACAAGAAAACATATAGTACACTGCCTAAAAGACGAAATAATGCATGGGAGGAGGTTGGTCTCATGATAACAGAACAGATACTACACTAATCCCTTCCTGACTTGAGCATTGACAGATACTACACTATTTCAGACTAATGTACGAAACTGAATTGAGCTTTAAAAGGATAGTAATAGTATAGTTCCGGTTTCAGACAGATACAAAATCTCCATTAATATTAGATTATGGACACATTCAAGGTTGTCACCATCAACTCAAATTTTCATGAAGATTAATTGTGCAGTTAGTTTTGTTTTTGTTTTGAATATTTTGAATGTGAGTGCAACAGACCGACTAATATAAGTCATCTCAACATAAACCATAAAGATTCACTTAACATCGAAGCAAATAATTCGCATTCAAATATTATTGGAAAATAATAGAATAAAATTATTATTTTTTTTTTTTTTAATACAAAATAGAAAATAGTGTCATTTAAAATACTATGATCTTATTTGGGGAATTCATTAATTTTATATACAGGGTGGCCCACTAAAAATAGCCGGAATACTAGTTGTCTGGAAGAATGTAAGTAAGAATGAGGCAGTGGAAGTATGTCTTTCATTGTGTACTTGAGATAGGACTACCTTTTCATGGGCCACCTTGTATTAAGGAAATATGAAGACAAAATATCTTTTGAACTCTTCAAAAATAGGCATTCTGGATTTGGAAAAAAAAAGAAGATTGCTAAAGACAGAACAGATACTACACTGATTCTAGCCCCCAAAAAAGAAGATTGCTAAAGAAAGAACAGATACTACACTGATTCTAGCCCCCAAAAAAGAAGATTGCTAAAGAAAGAACAGATACTACACTGATTCTAGCCCCTAAAAAAAGAAGATTGCTAAGGACAGAACAGATACTACACTGATTCTAGCCAAAATACTTTTAGCCTTTGCTTGGTTAATTCTTTGTTTTGGCAAAAAAAAAAAAAAACGCAACTTTTGTGTTTAAGAATTACAGATTTATTAAAAAATATAAAACAAACTTTTTTTTTAGTACATTCTAATAAGGATATTTTTTAATGAAAATTAGTCAAATGAAATGACATTCAAAAAAAGAATTTGAATTAAAAGTCAAAAGCAAATCTTTCACGATATAATTACAAGAGACTACCATGGCTACTCAGCTTGGCCTTTCAATGGGTCTGTCCTGTAGTTCTAGGAGGTCCACCCTCCCAGGCTTTGCCTCCCCTCTTTGGGGAGGAGTAAGTTTATTGCTTACTGCCTGAGGTGCCCCTACTGGGGAATGCCGACCGGGCTGTCCAGGCAATTTTTAATGGCCAGAGTGCTCACTTTCTCGGGCGCTGGCTTTTCAAACCCCACTTTCCCGACCCGACCTTGGGTCACATCTTACTTGTGGGAGTAAGATAAAACTGGCTTTGTGTTTAACCTCCTGGAGAGGAGGTAAATAAATACTCAGCGTTGCTCCGGGGAATGGTGAGACGGGGGGTGGGGGGGCATGGACAACAAAATAAAAGAGTTAAAAAATGTGCGTAACATTTCTTTTAAAACTTTTCTCTCTACCTATCTTCATTCACCTCTCTCGATCCCCTCCTACTCTCCCCAGTCAAGGATGTTCTTCTCAGACAGAACAGATACTACACTTTGATAAAGTTTATCTTAGTCTCAGACCAAATTTCGAGAGAGGCAATGCTGAAAAAGAGTACATCAGCTTTGTGGATGTGTCTTGTGTAGTTTCTGACTTTTACCTGTAAACAAAAAGCCAACTACCCTTTATATACGAGAAGAAAAAGACTTAAATATTACATTGAACAATTCAAATTAGGTTAGGGTTAAATGATCTTTAACATTTACTTCAAACAAAAAGAAAATGATTTCATGAAAGAAATTGGTTCAACTAAACTCAAACGAATTTAAGAGAATGGCAAGAAAAAAAAAACAAGAAAGAGTTCAAGATTGATCCAACTCTTCTTTACAAGAAGAGAGGTGGATCAATCCCAAAAATGTGTTCCCTCCAGCAAACATTTGATCCTTCAGATTTCAGATCAAAGAGCAGGGAAAATAAATGAGACAAATAATATTTTAAAAATGAATGGGATGAAAAAGATTTTTTAATTGAAGTCGAAATAGAAATGATGATGCATGCTGCAGAATTGCTTTGTATTTTTAGAAGATAAAAGTCCCATTTAATGTTAAGAGCCCAGGGAGCCATTATAAAGAGAATAAGACCGAGTTTTAGGGTGTGGCTACACTTTATCCCCACCCACGAACTTCATGTAATCCAACCCTACTTAAGAGCTATTCTTGGCAGCTGTGATTATATATATATATATATATATATATATAATCAGTTCATATTATATTCCAATAACCAATTAAAACATAACATTTCTGTGAGATATATATTTTACGGTCAGTTTCATTTGTCTTGTTCCAAACAACGTTTTTATGTCAATATCGTCTCTGCAACACTGCAAAATCAGAAAAATTCAAAGAGTAAAAAGTTCTTGGATTAAAGCATCTTGAAAAAAACCTACACTATACAGTAGTTCATTTTTGGGTGAAAGCAAACAAAAAACAAACTGGGAAGAAGAAACCGTATATATATATATATATATATATATACACACACACATACATTACGGTTTCTTCTTCCCAGCATCGGTGTTGTTCTTAACAGGCTACAGTTGCTTGCAGAGCGTGTATACCTCGAGGCAGTGTGGGTTTAAAGCAGGAAGATCAACCGTCGACATGATCTTCTCCCTACGACAGCTCCAGAAAAAATGCCATGAACAGAGACAACTGCTGTACATTGCCTTCATCGACCTAACCAAGGCCTTTGACCTTGTCAACAGGAAGGGACTTTTCACTCCGCTGCATGAGATTGGATATCCCCCCCCCCCCCGAACTCCTTAAAATTATCACATATTTTCATGAGGACATGTAGGGCACAGTACAGTACGACAGTTCTTCCTTGGACTCTTTCCCAATCAAGAGCGGAATGAAACGGGTGTGTACTCGCTCAGACACTTTCTTCTCTCTGCTGTTGTCCTATGCTTTCAAAGGTCGGAGGATGGCGTATACCATCATACCAGATACAATGGCAGCCTCTTCAACCTTTCCTGCCTCCGAGCTAAGACCAAAGTGCAGAAGGTACTCCTATGCGAGACACTTTTCGTTGATGCAGCACCGACAGCACACTCTGAAGAAGCATTGCAGTGACTCATTAGCTGCTTTGTGCACGCATGCACGGAGTTTGGCATGACCATCAACCTAAAAAAAAGACAAACATCCTCAGCCAAGATGTAAGCAGTACCCTAAACATCACCATCGACGATAACACCCTCAAGGTTGTCAAGAACTTCACATACCTTGACTCGACCATTTCCAGCAATCTCTCCCTGGACACTGAACTTAACTAACGTATCGGCAAGGCGGCAACGGTCACGGCTCACTTGGCTAAGAGAGTTTGCTGACCACAAATACCAAGATGAAGATGCTGAACATCTGCTCTACACTCGCCAAGAGAACAGACTCGACACCCTTCACCTGGGCAACCTCAGGAGAATTCGGGAATTACCTGGCGGGGACCACATCTTAAACAAGAGCATCTTTGATCAAGCGGACACCCCAAACATGTTTGCTGTGCTGACCCAACAACAACTCCAGCGGCTTGGCCATGCCATGCAAATGGGCAAAAAGAACTTTCTATACGGCTAGCTCACAACCGTTTCCAGACCAGCAGGAAGACCTGTCCTACGCTTTCTGCTAGTGAGACATGAGGGTAGGTGGCATCGACCCAACAGGCTGGGAGTCTGTTGCTGAAGACTGCAGCTGCTGGATAAGTGCTGTAAATGCATGCTTCAAAAAGTGAGTAGAGAAATAAGAGCACAGACGGCAGGGAGGCTGCAACGGAGTTATCAGAACCTAACATTACATATCTGTGGCAACGGCAACAGAACCTGTGATTTTAGTGAGAGAGATAGGTACAGAGAGAGAGAGAGAGAGAGATAGGTACAGAGAGAGAGAGAGAGAGAGAGAGATAGGTACAGAGAGAGAGAGAGAGAGATAGATACAGAGAGAGAGAGAGAGAGAGATAGGTACAGAGAGAGGTAGGTACAGAGAGAGAGAGGTAGGCACAGAGGTAGGTACAGAGAGAGAGAGAGATAAGTACAGAGAGAGGTAGGTAGAGAGAGAGAGAGAGATAAGTACAGAGAGAGAGAGAGATAAGTACACAGAGAGAGAGAGAGATAAGTACAGAGAGAGAGAGAGAGAGATAAGTACAGAGAGAGAGAGAGAGAGATAAGTACAGAGAGAGAGAGAGAGAGATAGGTACAGAGAGAGAGAGAGAGATAGGTACAGAGAGAGAGAGAGAGATAGGTACAGAGAGAGAGAGATAGGTACAGAGAGAGAGAGATATAGGTACAGAGAGAGAGAGAGAGATAGATATAGGTACAGAGAGAGAGAGAGATATAGGTACAGAGAGAGAGAGAGATATAGGTACAGAGAGAGAGAGAGAGATATAGGTACAGAGAGAGATATAGGTACAGAGAGAGAGATATAGGTACAGAGAGAGAGATATAGGTACAGAGAGAGAGAGAGAGAGAGATAGGTACAGAGAGAGAGAGAGAGAGAGAGATAGGTACAGAGAGAGAGAGAGAGAGAGAGAGAGGTACAGAGAGAGAGAGAGAGAGAGAGAGGTACAGAGAGAGAGAGATAGGTACAGAGAGAGAGAGAGATAGGTACAGAGAGAGAGAGAGAGAGATACAGAGAGAGAGAGAGAGAGAGATACAGAGAGAGAGAGAGAGAGAGATACAGAGAGAGAGAGATACAGAGAGAGAGAGATACAGAGAGAGAGAGATACAGAGAGAGAGAGAGAGAGATACAGAAGTACAGAGATATATATATATAGGGGGAGAGAGATATATAGAGAGTGACTTTTGACCCAAAAAAGGATTCTAACAGAAATGTTTCAAATTAAAAAATGAGAACGCGAAAGGTTTAAATGTTCAGAAACGTTTTTTTTCTTTTCTTTACCCCTTGACAAAATAATAAACAAAGTCTAAAAGAAATGATTCAATCTGCTGAGAAACAAAAAAGTGGGCAGTAAATAGTGCGAGAAAGACCCCCCCCCCCCCCACCCCATCTTCAGAACACTCAAAACACGCCCATCGTTTTGATCTCCCTCATCAGCTCGGAGCTAGACCCAAAAAGCAGGCATTAAAAAATGGTGTTGGAAGAGTAATAACGCCCACTGACGCAACATTTGGATGTGGGTTTTCAGGGCAGATGCAGCCTAAAATGGTGGACTTTTCGTGCTCTCCAGCCTTGATAGAGAGGCAAATAAACGACATTGGAATTACCAATAGATAACAGATTTGCATATTATTGAGAAAAACATTCATATCGTTTGCTTCCTTCCATCTCAAACGATAACGCATATAAGTAATCAAATTTTGTTCATCTCATCCATTGTTTTCGGTCCTCTCATAGCCTTGATCCATCTCATTAACCCTTATGCTCTAGTGGCATTTGGTCTTAAGTGCCGACTCATTAGTAAAAATCAAAACAAAAACATGATAATGATGATGGCACGAATGCCGAGACTTCATGTATTTAGCAAGAAAATATAAGGTTTGAAAGGCCATCCAGTTCATAAAATACAATTAACATATTCATGGGATTAGCAGATTCGAATTAGAGAACTACAAAAGAAGCTGAATGTCAGCTTCTTTATAGGCATTGAAATGTATGGAGGCGGTTAAGAGATAGGGCAGAGTTTATTATGGCATGTTGGTCTGATAGTAGATGCTGATGACAAAGACAACAAAATGATTGCCAAAACTGCAAGGCTGTGAAGGAGACATGTTTTGAAGCAGGGACATTGCTGGTGACAAAGCAGTGTCACCAAGATAACAGAACAAGAGAGAAGAATAAAATAGGACACATCAAGCAAAAAGTGTTAGGTTAGGGTTAGAAAAAAGTATGAGGGTTAGGGTTAGCAAAAAGTATGAGAGTTAGGGTTAGCAAAAAGTATGAGAGTTAGGGTTAGCAAAAAGTATGAGAGTTAGGGTTAGCAAAAAGTATGAGAGTTAGGGTTAGCAAAAAGTATGAGAGTTAGGGTTAGCAAAAAGTATGAGAGTTAGGGTTAGCAAAAAGTATGAGAGTTAGGGTTAGCAAAAAGTATGAGAGTTAGGGTTAGCAAAAAGTATGAGAGTTAGGGTTAGCAAAAAGTATGAGAGTTAGGGTTAGCAAAAAGTATGAGAGTTAGGGTTAGCAAAAAGTATGAGAGTTAGGGTTAGCAAAAAGTATGAGAGTTAGGGTTAGCAAAAAGTATGAGAGTTAGGGTTAGCAAAAAGTATGAGAGTTAGGGTTAGCAAAAAGTATGAGAGTTAGGGTTAGCAAAAAGTATGAGAGTTAGGGTTAGCAAAAAGTATGAGAGTTAGGGTTAGCAAAAAGTATGAGAGTTAGGGTTAGCAAAAAGTATGAGAGTTAGGGTTAGCAAAAAGTATGAGAGTTAGGGTTAGCAAAAAGTATGAGAGTTAGGGTTAGCAAAAAGTATGAGAGTTAGGGTTAGAAAAAAGTATGAGAGTTAGGGTTAGAAAAAAGTATGAGAGTTAGGGTTAGAAAAAAGTATGAGAGTTAGGGTTAGAAAAAAGTATGAGAGTTAGGGTTAGAAAAAAGTATGAGAGTTAGGGTTAGAAAAAAGTATGAGAGTTAGGGTTAGAAAAAAGTATGAGAGTTAGGGTTAGCAAAAAGTATGAGAGTTAGGGTTAGCAAAAAGTATGAGAGTTAGGGTTAGCAAAAAGTATGAGAGTTAGGGTTAGCAAAAAGTATGAGAGTTAGGGTTAGCAAAAAGTATGAGAGTTAGGGTTAGCAAAAAGTATGAGAGTTAGGGTTAGCAAAAAGTATGAGAGTTAGGGTTAGCAAAAAGTATGAGAGTTAGGGTTAGCAAAAAGTATGAGAGTTAGGGTTAGCAAAAAGTATGAGAGTTAGGGTTAGCAAAAAGTATGAGAGTTAGGGTTAGCAAAAAGTATGAGAGTTAGGGTTAGCAAAAAGTATGAGAGTTAGGGTTAGCAAAAAGTATGAGAGTTAGGGTTAGAAAAAAGTATGAGAGTTAGGGTTAGAAAAAAGTATGAGAGTTAGGGTTAGAAAAAAGTATGAGAGTTAGGGTTAGAAAAAAGTATGAGAGTTAGGGTTAGAAAAAAGTATGAGAGTTAGGGTTAGAAAAAAGTATGAGAGTTAGGGTTAGAAAAAAGTATGAGAGTTAGGGTTAGAAAAAAGTATGAGAGTTAGGGTTAGAAAAAAGTATGAGAGTTAGGGTTAGAAAAAAGTATGAGAGTTAGGGTTAGAAAAAAGTATGAGAGTTAGGGTTAGAAAAAAGTATGAGAGTTAGGGTTAGAAAAAAGTATGAGAGTTAGGGTTAGAAAAAAGTATGAGAGTTAGGGTTAGAAAAAAGTATGAGAGTTAGGGTTAGAAAAAAGTATGAGAGTTAGGGTTAGAAAAAAGTATGAGAGTTAGGGTTAGAAAAAAGTATGAGAGTTAGGGTTAGAAAAAAGTATGAGAGTTAGGGTTAGAAAAAAGTATGAGAGTTAGGGTTAGAAAAAAGTATGAGAGTTAGGGTTAGAAAAAAGTATGAGGGTTAGGGTTAGAAAAAAGTATGAGAGTTAGGGTTAGAAAAAAGTATGAGAGTTAGGGTTAGAAAAAAGTATGAGAGTTAGGGTTAGAAAAAAGTATGAGAGTTAGGGTTAGAAAAAAGTATGAGAGTTAGGGTTAGAAAAAAGTATGAGGGTTAGGGTTAGAAAAAAGTATGAGAGTTAGGGTTAGAAAAAAGTATGAGGGTTAGGGTTAGAAAAAAGTATGAGAGTTAGGGTTAGAAAAAAGTATGAGAGTTAGGGTTAGAAAAAAGTATGAGAGTTAGGGTTAGAAAAAAGTATGAGAGTTAGGGTTAGAAAAAAGTATGAGAGTTAGGGTTAGAAAAAAGTATGAGAGTTAGGGTTAGAAAAAAGTATGAGAGTTAGGGTTAGAAAAAAGTATGAGAGTTAGGGTTAGAAAAAAGTATGAGAGTTAGGGTTAGAAAAAAGTATGAGAGTTAGGGTTAGAAAAAAGTATGAGAGTTAGGGTTAGAAAAAAGTATGAGAGTTAGGGTTAGAAAAAAGTATGAGAGTTAGGGTTAGAAAAAAGTAGGAGAGTTAGGGTTAGAAAAAAGTATGAGAGTTAGGGTTAGAAAAAAGTATGAGAGTTAGGGTTAGAAAAAAGTATGAGAGTTAGGGTTAGAAAAAAGTATGAGAGTTAGGGTTAGAAAAAAGTATGAGAGTTAGGGTTAGAAAAAAGTATGAGAGTTAGGGTTAGAAAAAAGTATGAGAGTTAGGGTTAGAAAAAAGTATGAGAGTTAGGGTTAGAAAAAAGTATGAGAGTTAGGGTTAGCAAGAAGTATGAGAGTTAGGGTTAGCAAGAAGTATGAGAGTTAGGGTTAGAAAAAAGTATGAGAGTTAGGGTTAGAAAAAAGTATGAGAGTCTGATGACCAAACGAAACAGATGAATTTGATTATAGTAGGTCTTACTAAAGCTTGAGTCAAGTCTACTCTTCTATTTCAGCCATGGCTGGAATGGAGGAGAGATGGATTCATATCTTTCTCATGGCTATTAGTGAAAATGATGCATCATTTGTTCCCATTATCATGACAATATTGACATGGATAATAAATTCTGCATCGGATCAAAATATTCTTGTATCAGTTTAGTATCAATGCACTCAGTTTTATACCCAGACACTCCCAACTTACTTTTTTCTGCATTCAGCATACCAACAGTTAACAGTTTCATATCTATATAATAAAATAGTCTGAGATTGAAACAGGATTGCATTCAAAAATCTGTTGAAAGAATAATAACGCCCGCTGGTGCAGTATTTGGATGTAGGTTTTCGGGATGGGTGCAGCCAAAAATGGTGAATAGCCATTCAATCTTCATTTTCATAATCGTATTTTTTTTATTATTATTATTATTATTATTATTATTATTATTATTATTATTCTAATATAGGTCTACAAAAATTGTATTGAGCATTATTGACAACTTTATATTGAACGAGAATATTCATCCCAGGATAGGTGAAATTCCTCCGAACAGAACAGTTTTGCACAACTTTTATGCCACCTTATGAAGATTAAAATCAAAATATAATGATACTAAAAACCTCATGCTGTAATCTAATTTTGATCAAAATCCACTATGTGATGGATCTTAGAAAATGTCTCAAATTTAAAGCTTAAGGGGGTCTTAAGAAGAAATTGAAATTCAAGGAATCTTATTTAATCGGTGAATAACTATGGATCAAATTTAATCTAAATCTAAAATACTCAAATTTTTAAATAGGAGGTTGTGCTCATATTATTATGCCCCCTAAAAACTTTTTAAAATACTTTAAAGGAGACCGAAACTTGGGGAATATTTATTAATTGATGTCTAATATCTATTGTTTAAATTTCACAAAATTTAGAGGTATCTGAATTTTTAATAAAAATTGAACTAGATATAGCTCACATTACCTACCCTTAAACGTAGCAGCTGTGTTCCGAAATTTATAATCGTTTAATTGGTTCAGGAGTGAATCCTATACATACAAATATATAAACATATACACATACCTAACTTTATATAAATAGAGATTGTATTCATTTTTTTTTTTTTTTTAGTTATCTGTTAGGGATGTTGTTGCATTTTCCTCAGTATTTATCTCATGTTTAAGTTAATAACTAATCTTTTGTATACAATATAACGCTTCTAATATACATATTAGAAGAGAGTTTTTTATCAAATGTTGAGTATGCTATGAGTAAAACAAATAAATTTCTTATAAATTTAAAAAAAAAAAAAAACATGGAAGGCAAATTTGTTTTCCGCAAATAAATGAGAAAATCACAAGGCCACAGAAACACTAGTGTTAAAAAAATAGTATTACAAAAATAAAGGTTAAATTATTAGCTCAATCGAGAAAAAAAAATACCTCAATGAGAAGAAAACTACCAATTTTTTTTTCTAAAGGATGAATAATAAATACAAGACATGATAAAAAAACTTTCAAAATTGTTACAAACAGCCTTATTCTTTTCTTACGATACTTAAAGGTTTCTGTTTAAACAGTTCCACAAAAATTGGCATTTTCTTTTTAAAGTCAATTTCTCGATCCCAAGAAGTCTAAAAGTAAAAAATACGATCCGCTCTCTCTACCAGATAAGTGGTGATTGTTCAGAGGCACAATATGTACCATGTGACAGGGAGTTACTTGATCGCAGGTGTTAATTGGAGTTTTCCTTCTATGGAATTTATAACAAAATGTTTTCTTTTACTTCGTTAACCTTTTCCAACTATTATTAATTAATATTATTAATTTTGCAACTATTAATTAATTAATATTATTAATTTTGCAACTATTATTAATTAATATTATTAATTTTGCAACTATTATTAATTAATATTATTAATTTTGCAACTATTATTAATTAATAATATTAATTTTGCAACTATTATTAATTAATAATATTAATTTTGCAACTATTATTAATTAATATTAATTAATTAATATTATTAATTTTGCAACTATTATTAATTAATATTATTAATTTTGCAACTATTATTAATTTCAGAGTATTTATCAACATTCATTTAAAGAAAATGCTTTTCAACATACACTTGGGATGAAAGCAAATATAAAAATTAGGAAAATTGTGTTAGTCAATACAAACTCGTGACAGTCTGACCGAAAGAAAGACTGCTCTGAAAGTTGTAAAAACAAAATGGCCTTACCATAAGAAATGGGAACATTTTGGGTTTTTCATACGTTTATATGAATCATTGTGAAGCCATCTGCGGCACCATTCTGCATAGAGAAATTCTCTAGCATCCATTTTAGAAGCGCCCGCCAAAATCTTTGACATCATTGAACCAGTTTAAAAAGGATGACAAAGAGGAAATAATCTCGCGCAAAATCCAATAACCATTAATTTTTTTCCGAGGGCTCTTTTTTTTTCTTTTAGTTTTTGTGCTTAAAATTTTATCCACTTCAATAAAGTCAGTCGTAAATTCCTTCCATTCCAACAATCCCACCTGATCTTTTTTTTTTTTTTTTTTTTTTTTTTAGCAGATAAATTGTGTTATTTTGTTTTCTTTCTATTTGGTCGTAATTTTAGATAACGCACATCGGATAGATACATTACAGAAAGAATAGCCATGCTGAATAGTGACTTCTTCAAAGAGCGAGATAGAGAGGGGGCATTTTTGTCAAATCACATTGACGGGGTGATGACCTTTGCAAAGGCACAGAAGCTGAATTACAAATTATGCCATCATAATGATACGGATGAGCAGGCATTCAATCCACTGAACCTCTCCTAGCTCAGTCATTAGTCAGTGTGATCGGTGGGGGGAGGGGGGGGGAACCTTAATCCGAGATTATCCATCAATGATCGAGTCCTGTAAACAAGTGCAGCATTTGCAACATGCTGCAACTAAGATCATTGATTACTTGTTCATTGGTACAAGAGAAATTTCGACTTCTGAACAACCGTTATTAAGTTCCTTTTTTAGGTTAAACTTAGACCACCTGTGACCCGTTGGGTCAGTATAAATATATAGACATAATTTCTTAACTTTGACATTGGTTGATAATCATGATTTTACAACAAAGTATTTACTTGAAAATGGACGACATCAAAGGATTAATGGTATATTTTGGCAACTTTTCAAAAAATAAAGCTCATTTTGTGACATCAATTTTCATGAAATATATATATATATATATACATATATATATATATACATATATATTAGACACACAAACTTCTTTCTTCATAATCATTCGTTTTTTTTCTCCTTTTCTCATTCTCTCATCTTTTAATTATGTACATCATTCGCTTCCTTTCAGTACTTCTTATTCATTTTTTTGTGATGCCACTGTGTGCACGGTGACACACAATATCAGTTATAGTAATATATAGATATGCAACAGAAAATAAACTTCAAACAAAAAAAAAAACCCCGAGTCGTTTAGACATCAATTCCCAAACTGAAACAAAACAGCAGACCTTTATACATATTAAGGGCTCAATATCGTTTCAGATAGAGCTTTATAACAAGAACATAATAGCAATTCTATAGTAATAAGTAGTAATACTACACATCTAGATAAGGCTTCCAAAATTCATGGACCCATGGCATAATTGTTATGAGCGTTGGTTTAGAATTAGTTCTTAGTGACAGTCTTCTGAAAGTTTAAGATCCGATTCTTACTACACAGATAATAAGGAAAAATAACATAAATTAACACTTCTACCGGTCATGGTTGATGGAATAAGAATCCCCCCCCCCCCCCATCTCCTGATTAAATAAAGAGCTCAGTTCAAAATTCTATAAATGATCCAGATTTGGACAAAAATTCTCAAGTTCGAATTAACGTTCACAATTCGAAAAAGATACACCTGAAGAAGGTCGAAGGTTACACCGACTGAAACGTTATAAATATAACAACCAAGATAAGGATAGTAGGTCGAATGATCCAAATTATCAATCATCTCAAAATTTCAGAAATAGAAAAACAAATAATTTAACTTATCAACAAAGATCTATTGCATCGTTAGGAAATGAGAGGAATATCAAAAACACTCCTGACGAATGTATAGTCATGAAACTGCAGTAAAGTGTTGAGATAAGTTAAATTAATGTGTGTGTATATATAGCCTGATGATTTCCCTCGGGAATGAAACACAAACGTTTCTATATAGCTTATTTCCAAAGGTATATTTTTATACTACTACTAAGCTTTGTTCACTGTTGAAGTAAATACTAAAAAAATATCCATATATAATATATATATATATATATATAAATATATATTATATATTTTCATAATATAAAAAGATATATACATGAAAAAATAATAAACATATATACATACACAATAAGAAAATATTGCAAATAAATTTGATTATAGTATCGATGATAAATTATTGAATGTATAATAAGATGTAATTGATTCACCATTATCAATCAGTTCATGATACTATACATTTATTCTGTTATATTCAATTGTACATGTTTCCTGGCTATCAGACTCCAATTATGTAAAAACAATGATATTAAGAAGATTTCATTCAAGAAAAATCAAGAGGACGACCACCAAAAAGAGATTGGCCAACCAGATAAGGGTTGAGACTGGCATGCCGCTCCTGACAGCTGAAAGAATGTCCAAAGACATAAGTGGCAAAATTTTGTTTTAAAGCATGTGGAGAAGCTCTCTGGAGTCTGCAAATCAGTCAAGTAATGGTATTATCTCATTACATTGATTATTAATCAATCAAAAACTGTCAGATTCCTCTGATATAGTTTGAGGAGAGATTGGACAAATTGGGATTGACTACTTTGCTGCAGAGAAGAATGAGAGGTGATATGATTGAGACTTTCAAGATAATAAATGGCATTTCTAACCACGGTGGCATTTTTTTTTTTTTAGTATTTCTCCTAGATCTGGAAGGTTATTGTCAATGCAGTTTTCAAAAATTAGATCTGTTAACCAGTTATGTTTTTTTTTGCTCACAGAGTAATATGTTTTTGGAATAGATTAAGAACAGCAATAGCGTGGATGAGGTTAGATGAATTCAGAGAAAGTGGTAGGAGGGAGAAATTGAGGGGGCACTTTTGGGAGTTATCAAATGAAATATTTAACAGAATTTGATCTGGATATAGATACTGTACTAAGAGTTTAACTTTTTTTAAATTTTTTTTTTTTAAACAGTTGAATTGAGAAGATAGTTAAAGGGGAGATGCCCAAGGAGGCATAACAAACAAATAAATAAATGAGTAATTACTAATTGCTAATCATGAATCAAGTACAAGCGAAAAGCAAGAATGGGTGGGGAGGGGCACACAATTACAAGTTAACAGATTTCTTGGTTATTTTTATTAACCCCCCCCACACACACACACTTCCGGATCGAGTGGAGACTTCTTTTTGAAAAGGAGGTATACCTCGAAGAATTATAAATATGACACCATACCATAATGATTCGATACACTACTTTGGTAAATGAATATCTAATTAAAAAATTATTGAATTATTCTTGTTGTCTTATATCAAATGGTTTTACACCCAAATTGCATTGGCACTGCTTAAGGTAAAATGTAAAAAAAAAAAATCACCTTGTTAAAAGTAATTTTCTGATTTTTTTAATGAATCAGATAAGAATTTCATAATCCCTATACATTTCTTCGGTTATATTTAATTCTACTTTGATTCTAGCATTATTCCTCCGCTGAATTTTAGTTGAAAGATCATCGGGAGGAGACTACTTAAACGAAACTGCTTTTATTGGCCGTTTATAAAAATCTTTAGAGTAGTTCATTTTAACAGAAAGAAAATGAAATAGTTATTTCTTCTTCTTTCTAATCATCATATCATATCATAATCACATCATAATCATCATAATCACATCACAATCACATGTTTTGGTATTTCAGGTGCTGAGAGTGTTCCAGACTTCGGGGTGAGCAACACCGGACAAATGTCTCACACCCGCTCTCCATTTTGGCCTTTTGGCTAAGATCAAAGTGTAGTATCTGTTCCGATGGATACTGCACACCTGTCCTGTGCAGTTCTAGGAGGTCCACCCTCCCAGGCTTTGCCTCCCCTCTTTGGGGAGGAGTAAATTTATTGCTTACTGTCTGAGGCGCCCCTACCGGGGAATGCCGACGGGGCTGCCCAGGCAATTTTTAAATGGCCAGAGTGCTCACCTCTCGAGCGCTGGCTTTTCAAACCCCACTTTCTCGACCTGATCTTGGGTCACATCTTGTGGGAGTAAGATAAAACTGGCCTTGTGCCTAACTCCTGGAGAGGAGTAAATAAAACTTCTTACACACTCAAGCCAGGTCTTTTTTGGTCTACCACACTCCTAGTGCCTGGGATATCCAGGAGTGGTATGGAGTTAATGCAAGAAGTGGCACACTGTACATTACCAAACCACTTGAGACACCAACCATGTAGGGCATCTATAAGCCAACGAATACCAAGTTTCTGGTGAATCATCGTTGAAGGGACCTTTTCCTCCAGTTTTCACCAGCATATCCATCTGATCATGGCACGATCATTATACTGAAGCCATTGCAAATCAGAAATGTTTGAGGCCTATGGCTCCCTTGTGCAAGATGGCAAGTAAACAAGCTGAAAAGACTTTGTCCCAAATCTGGAAGGACATGTGCCTAGATGTAAGGATTGGCAGCAGCTCCCTGAACCTTCAAGCAGCACAACCGGAACTAGTGATAACTTGTTCACAGCCACCATTAGTATTCAACATGTTACTCAAGTAACATAAGATTGCTTTATCAAGCGGGGTGCCATCAACATGTGCCACATTCATAATTAAAATAGAAAAATAATAATCACTTTATTCGTATAAAAAAATATTTTGGAAAAAATGTAAAAAAAAAAAAAAAAAAAAAAAAAAAAAAAAAAAAAAGACAAATAATTCTTTGATCTTTCCATCAAATTACAAGTATCAAATTTTAGAACGTTTCATTAAATAAAATTTATTGGATATTTATTAATCCATAAAATGTGTTATTTATGTGCGTTTTCCAAAGTAAAATAAGGAGATTCAAATTTCACCCAAGATAACAAAAATAATTAAAAATCAAACAAAGAAGAATTCTTAAAGAATGGAAAAACAAAGCAAAACATTAAAACCTTTTATTAGGAATCAATAGAAGAT
>OY744537.1:13034792-13042292 GCA_963556195.1 Sepiola atlantica | reverse complement strand
CCATATGATGACGTTAATTTAAAAAAAAATTTTTATGGCCTTTGTCATCCCTAAGTGTACTTGAGTAAATCGATTAACGACCATCTTTTTGTTTCCAATTTTTGTTTTAATAGGTTTTTGAAACTTAGATTTTTCTTTTTCGTTTACTATTTTAAATAAACTATTAGTTAATCGATTTTTTTAATTTTATTCCACAAATCACAAAATATCTGATCAGATAATTTTATTGATATAAAAGATAAAGCCATTTCTGAAAAGCTATTTCTGAAAAGCAATTTCTGAAAAGCAATTTCTGAAAAGCAATTTCTGAAAAGCAATTTCTGAAAAGCAATTTCTGAAAAGCAATTTCTGAAAAGCAATTTCTGAAAAGCAATTTCTGAAAAGCTATTTCTGAAAAGCTATTTCTGAAAAGCTATTTCTGAAAAGCTATTTCTGAAAAGCTATTTCTGAAAAGCTATTTCTGAAAAGCTATTTCTTGCAAATTGTTTTGTGACTGGTTTTATATAATCTTTGTCGGACAAGATCAAAAACTAGAACTGCAATGAAGGTTTCAAGAAAAGTTTAGAATAAAAATGGATCTGAGAAAAGGAAAGAATTAATTGCAAAAGTATAAAATATTTTTTTCAGTAAAGGAGGAGGAATATTCTTAAAAGCTGAAAAATTCTGATGAGAAATTAGACATTATTAAAATAAATAAGAACTGTAATACTGCATACCTCTGCCTGACAATGTAAGGATGGACCAAATTCTTATCTGGGCCTTATTTCTCCATAGTATAAAGAAATTTTGCATGGTGGTTACTATTATCAAGGAGCATCAGATCCACAATGCAAATTTGGAAAAATCAGATTGAAATTTCATCAAAATTTCGACTATAGCCGAAATGTTCAAGGTCAAGATCATATCAGATACGGGACTTCATTGGCTACAATATGGACAAAGTAGCAAGTCTCTACGTTGAACAGAACCGAAGTTATCGCCTAAAGTATGACTTTCACCTTTTGTGACCTTTGACCTAGATATCTGAAAATTAAATCAGTTCTAAATTAGACCAAGTTTGGTGATGATTGGTCAAGCGATGTGGATGCTAAGCTGTACACAAATAAACTTGACCGAAAACATAACCTCTTTCGTGAAGGTAAGTACAAACTAATGGATATTTTATGATTTGGATTATACAGATTACCATTCTCATCTTGGCTGCTATATTCACAATTTTTCGGGCGATGCAACCTCTGAGTTTCTTCAGGTGCATCTTTACGAACTTGTAAACCTCATACACATGTTGGCCGATAATGGTTTCATAAGTAGAGCGAATAGTATAAAATTTGAATACAATCTGGAAACCAATAATTAAAACTAGTTTAGAACATCAGTAAGGAAATTTCAAAGTCAGTGACAGTTTAAAAAAAATAACATTTACATAGAATAATAATTATATAGTAATAATATTACACATCTGGACAAGATTAGGTTTTAGGCTATTAACATTCATACTAGAATTGTCCACATGGAGCTATGGCCTAATGGCTAAAAACGTTGATTTAACAATCCGTTTTGTGGTGGTGGTCTTCTGCAGGTTCAATCCTTACTACACGCGATAATAACTAAGAATAAGAAAAATTAACACTTCTACAAAAATTAACACTTCTACAAAAATTAACACTTCTACAAAAATTAACACTTCTACAAAAATTAACACTTCTACAAAAATTAACACTTCTACAAAAATTAACACTTCTACAAAAATTAACACTTCTACAAAAATTAACACTTCTACAAAAATTAACACTTCTACAAAAATTAACACTTCTACAAAAATTAACACTTCTACAAAAATTAACACTTCTACAAAAATTAACACTTCTACAAAAATTAACACTTCTACAAAAATTAACACTTCTACAAAAATTAACACTTCTACAAAAATTAACACTTCTACAAAAATTAACACTTCTACAAAACATTAACACTTCTACAAAACATTAACACTTCTACAAAAATTAACACTTCTACAAAAATTAACACTTCTACAAAAATTAACACTTCTACAAAAATTAACACTTCTACAAAAATTAACACTTCTACAAAAATTAACACTTCTACAAAACATTAACACTTCTACAAAACATTAACACTTCTACAAAAATTAACACTTCTACAAAAATTAACACTTCTACAAAACATTAACACTTCTACAAAACATTAACACTTCTACAAAACATTAACACTTCTACAAAACATTAACACTTCTACAAAAATTAACACTTCTACAAAAATTAAAGAGTTCAGTTTGAAATTCTATTCAGATTCTCGAGAGTCAAACCTAAAAGATTTCCAAGTTAGACGAGAATGTTCCCAAGCTTAAAACATTGCATCTTAAAATAAGGTTGGTGATTACATCAGCTGAACTATCATGAATATAATAACCAATATAGTAGCACTTCAAATAACAAATTTTAATTCCTCATCCAACCAAAAAATCTGAAACAAGAATATTCTTAAGAGGTATTCATTTACTCAATGCATTTGGCCATAAAAATGCCTTTTAAAACAAAGCCTCTCAGAAATGTATGGATGCATCTCACAATGTTATTTTATATTTAAGCGTGACAGACGAAGCCTCTTATTTAGATGCTTGGACGCATCTAAAATAAGATGCATCAATTCAATCTATGCATCTGGCGATGAAGATGCTATTTCAAAGTTAAACATGATAGACAAAGAAAAAACGCATCTTTAAATAACTTTAAAGCTCTAGAGCAGGGGCGGGCAACCTCCAGCCCGCGGGGCCACATCTGGCCCGCGATGGCTTAGCGTCCGGCCCGCCACCCTGCTAGGCTTTGTTATTGCAATCCGGCCCGCGGACCTCCCAGTAAAACTCATATCATTTTGTGACAGACGTAATAGTAGGTTTCGATTAAGATTTACAGTGGGATAAAAATGTATAAATGTCAGCGAGCGATGATGCATGTATATTTAATTTTTCTTTAACTATTAATTTTGAATCGTTGGCCTGAGATGAAAATAGAAATGAAGAAAGAGAGAGGCAAAGAGGAAACGAGAGACGAGGAAAGGGCATGAAACAAAGAACCTACGTGAAGTGTGTCAAAACGAATGCTGGATCAACTTGCTACTTTCCTGTCATTATTTTTTATGATTCCAAAATGGCTCTTCATCGGCACCTTTTATAACATCACATACAGAAGTCTCTTCAGAAAAAATATCAGATTTGTAGAGTGTTCAATGCAACTTTTGTACAATTTATTCATGTAAACAAAATATAGTAATTCTGAGATTTCGTTTTTCACTCCGGCCCGCAATCTCCTTCCAAAAGTCTCATCTGCCCCTCACTCTGAAAAGGTTGCCCACCCCTGCTCTAGAGTCAATCCCACCCAAATATTAGGCACATATTCAGGGCTATTGTCACAATTGACAGAAATTTTCATAAAGCTTCACTCCATATAGATTTTATTTTTTTCCAATATTAAGATTGTAGCATCAAAATGATACTTATGGACTAGCAACCAATCAGAATGGACTTGCCTATCTTAACACAATAGAACATTCCAGCCTGCTTATAAACCAATTCTCTGGTTTCTGATCTCTTTTTAGTAGACAACGCTCAGCTGTCTGACTAGTTGTGCTAAAACTAAATACATAAAAGATCAAACGCCAGAAAGTTGGTATACAAGCAGACTGGGATATTTCTATTGCGTTTAGATGGAAAACCATTCTCTAGGTTTTGATTGGTTGCTAGTCTATGAGTGGACATTCTAGTGTATAAATATTGCTAAATTTAAGCAAGAGTTTGTCAATTGAAGTCCTTATACTAATAAGTGTCAGTTTGATTCTCGAAAGATTTAAAAAAAAAAATTTTTTTAAAGTAAGCGTGACAGATCAACTGAAAGATGCATCCAATAAAAACGTTATCAATAAGAATAGTATCAGATAGTAATGAAAAGGAAGCCAATTAAATTCCTCAATGCCTAAATGATAAAATTCTTGTGAAGATGGTATTTCAAAGTTTATATTCAAACAGTCAGCAGTTAATTTCATAAAGCCTAATGGAATTATATACGCACGGCAAGATTTTCAATTAATTTTTTTAAGGCCGTCAAATTTTGGTCATAATCTACTTATGAAAAACTAGAAATAGTTTCAGAGGAGCTTGATAGAAAATAAATAATTTTAGGAAGGGAGGGGGAGGGGCTACAATCGCATTTTTTCTCTTTCTATCAAATTCGAGATCTCATCCTGAAGGCATCACTTTTTATTAATATTGAATATTTTCAGATCCTACTTGGCAACAACTTTTTCCCCATATATATTAATGTGATATACTCATTTTTCCTGGAGTAACATAAAATAATTTCATTCGTTATAATTATCTCGACCAAAAAAAAAAAAAAAACAATGTTGAGAAAAAATTTTTTTTATATTCTTTAGAGTCTATTTGACTTGTGCCATCGGCAATGAAAATGATATTTCAAATTTTGGCGTGACAGACTGATGGACGAATAGAGCACCTAAAGTGTTCATTTAATCTGTATGTTTATTGGTTAATGGTAACGATCGACAGTCTAAACAGTTTCTTCCAATATTTTAATGAAATTAGTGTATAGGCGAGATATATATATATATATATATATATATTTCAAGATTATGACACTGAGAACGTTTTGCAGTTAAAATCAATATATTATTTATTACATAGCAATAGGGAGAAAAAAAAAGACATTTTAATAGTTTTTTTTTCGTCTTGAGAGATACAAAAAAAAAGAACATGGTGGCATCCTATAAGGCTCCATTTTGTGAAAATCACGATTCTTGTAGTAGATTTACACATTTCCAGTGTGTTTTTCTTGATTACATGCGTAATACTAAATAAATTTTAACTCAAAATGGTTCCTCATTTAATATTAAAAACAAACGTTTTTATCGCCTATACACAATTTTTTTTTATTGCAATATGTTTACACCGTCGATCTTTACTTTTACCATTTATTGATAAAAAAAAAAATAAATAAACTGGCAGGGTGTGAGGAGGCATCTTAAAAAAGGGAGTTAAAACATACAAAATAAAAGTTTACTAAAAGAGAGACGAAAAAAAAAAAACCTTCCAAAATATCCATTCCATTGTATACAGAGACTTTCTTTTCTTTGAAATTACTTCAATTTGTGTTCTCGGGTCATAGTTGACTATTATACTAAAGTTGAGTCATTTAACATTTGTTTCCTTAAAGCTTTCTTACTATATACTTTAATCACACAAAATGCATGCTAAAATATGCCTTGGATATGGGATTGAGTTATGTTTGGAAAGAAAAAAGGTTTCAATTGTTCTAATTAACTGTAACTGATTATTAACTGACCAAATCATCCATTTCTCACATATGTATTTCTCCTGCTCACCTCTCTATGTTGATTCAACAACTTTAACATTTCTTAATGTCTCTGAGCATTTAGAAAAAGAGTGAATCTTTTTTTCAGTGTTGCCATCTAATTACATAGTCTCTGTACACACCACAAACGCATAATAAGTCTCTTTACTTCTATATTATCTTTATGGATAATATAGAAGTAAACAGACTTATTATTTTTTATACAAGAATGTCTTAACAGATCTGTCACAGTTTATGCATTTTTGAGTTAAACCAAAGTAAAATAAATAGTGGTAGTGGTAGTGGCTGTGACCCAACGGGTCACAGGTACATCTAATAATTGTTTGAATACAAAATACAAGTGGAGAAAAAATGGTCAATTACTTGACCATATTAGGTTTGCTGTGTATGTTTTATGGCATAAACAAGTAGAAGAGGTTAAAAAGTGTGTGTAACATCTTTTTAAAACTTCTCTACGTTTCTCTATCCTTCTATCTTTCTCTCGCTGTCCCCTCCCACCCTTTCTCTCCCCATCCACCCTGCCCATTCATCTCTTGTTTTAATGTATTAAAAGTAATAATAAAAATCTAAGAAATTCACCTGAGCGTTCAGTTTTAAAGTAATGAAATCTATATTTGTTTTAATGTATTCCAGAAAAAGAAAGAGTTTTTTTTAGTTTTTTTGTTTATCTTCCCCCCCCCCCCCTTCCAATATAATGAAACCTACATTTGTTTTAATGTGTTCCCTGGGCAACGCTGAGTTTTTTTTTTTACCCCCCACCTTAATAATATAATGCAACCTATATTTGTTTTAATGTATTCGGGGGGGGGGGGGGGGACACACAGTTTCCTAACACATCCTCCCCTATTGCATACAGTTTATTTAACAAAACTTGCCATTTTTATCCGTAGCTAAAAGGTTCATAACTTTACCAACAGTACTAGCGATTAAATGACTGCAATAGATACCGAGTTTTAATCACGTATTGCTAATTGTGTAGTCTGCCATGGTATCCATTGGGTCAACTAAAACACTGACCAGATGAGAAAAACATTTAAGTATTGCAACACAAATTAATTGAAACTGTTTCATTCTTTTCTTTTCTAGAAAACAAAATTCCTGAGCACACTTTGTTATTATGACTGTTAATCTGATGATAAAAAAAAATCAATGATATTCAACATAAATCAGAGATAATACTGCATATCAGAACATTGAGCTGCCTATTATCAGACAGCTGGAATTAGGTTTATGTGAAAAGGCCTTGATAGTTAATAGTAGTTAGCAGATTATTATTACTACGATTATTTCTCTGATGATACTAATAAATGCTTCAGTACCTATCAACATTACCAGGATTACAGATTGCTAGTCTCACGATTTTTGCCTTTGTTTTTCAGAAAGGAGCAAGATTAGTCAGAGCCTTGACTGGGTTTCTAAAAGCCTTAGTCTTGATTACAGCAAGAAATATTCGAAGAAGGATGATGCGGTAAAGTCAATTGTTCTACAGAAGAATGAAAAATGGCATTTTTTTTTTTCATTCATTATACAAAAATATTTCTTTGAAACAATCAACTTCCTCGCTCATACTTGAATAAACACAAGACTAAAAACTGTTTTTATTTTTCTATCTTTAATAATAAAGGCGAAAAGCTCTAACTCTTAAGTGTTTTATTTGACCAATCGACTTCCACTTTTTCGTTTATTCATTTAATTATATAATCAGGTTTTAATTGAGGGGGGGGGGGATCTATTTTAAATTTTATGTTTATAAAAAAAAAAATCAAATACCTTTACTTTGAATATCAAAGAGACCATAAAAAATAATCTATTTTCGTTTTCCGAATTAATAAAATGTGACTATGTTCATACAGAGTAAATTTTCATCAACACTGAAATATACCAAATAACACCATGACAATCGTCTTTTTGTTGTTTTTCTCCAAATTACCAAAATGTGAAATGAAAATTGTTGCTGTTTTTCTGTAAAGAAAGATACAATTTGATTAATTGCTGCCTGGAGGGCGGGTATATTTTGCTGGTATGATAATAAAAATGAGACCTGAATAAATTTTAACAAAATCTGTCCGCATATCTTATACCCAGGCTATGCCAG